>CM062819.1:964491553-964971783 GCA_031772625.1 Pinus tabuliformis | reverse complement strand
GGCAATTTCTGGATGTCTTCAAGTCATGAAATAGTCTGGAAGGAGGCATTCAAAGGGTTGACTTATTTAGGGCATGAAACAACTGATTTTAGGGTTTGATGAGTCCTAAATCACTGATCTGAATGTTGGGATTTGATGTGCCCAAATGGATCTATAACACTTGGATAGAATGAATATTAATGGATGTAGTAACCTTACTTAATATAATATAATGTATTCAAAATGCTTCTCCATTCATAATTAAATTGTGCTAATGCCATAATTTTCCATAACCCTATAAACATTGCCCTAAGCTTCCCATGTTTTATTGAATGTGGTATACCATTTCAAATATGCCAGTGTTGTGCCAACACTAAGCTCATATGTACGTTGAATACTAGAGTATTAAATAGAATATAAATGATCAAATAGTTGTTCGAGAACCCTAGTTAGGGAAAAAGAATCGAAAATAAGGTCAAGGCTCCAGTCCTGTTCGATGCATGTAAACATTCTCCACCATACTAAACATATAATATTCTGTAAGGCGATGATAGGGTTGAATATTAGAGAGTTGTAATACGAGTTAGCATAAAGATTAAAGAGTTGTTCAAAATAAATATTACTCCAAATATATTAAAGATTTGTTCAAAATAAATATTACTCCAAATATATTAAAGAGTTGTTCAAAATAAATATTACTTCAAATATATTAAAGAGTTGCAATATGCATTGAATATTGGTTGAATAGGTGGTGATAGGCATTGAATGAAAAAAAAACATTAATATACATCAATGCTGACCAATCTATATTAAACTGTTGTTATTTCACTTCTCCAAAGGCAACAACCAAAAATACCTCTGCTAACTCTGATAATAGTTAGGGCACAAAATCCCAACTTATAGAATCACTCTCAATATGTCAACATGTCAAGAATAATGATCTTTGAATATCAAGGTGACATACTACTTTCCCTGGAGATGACTTCGAGCAAAGAAGATGAACAAAACAGCCAAAAAAATTTGCAAGCCATGGTTTGCTCCACAAGAAATCTTCATCTATTTTTTTCATTGCAATTCTTGTATTTAGGTGATCCAAACTTATACAAGAATGCAACATAATACAAATACAAACATAAACACAGATATGTAGCGTAAATAAAGCTTCATTTAATTAATATTAAAGAACTAAAATATTCTTACATACATAATGAAATAAACTAGCTGGGGCGATGGTAGCTTATCTTTGAGAAGAGATGTGGTGGCTACATGCCTCTAAACTATGTTACAATAAGGTTCAAATGTCTTTTTATTATTAAACAACAAGGGAAAACTATAAAAAACCAAAACCCTAACCCTAGGAGATGGGATGCCAAGAGTTTGTTGGCCCCATTGGGGTTAGTTGGGCAGCCAACTTCCCGGAGTCGTAACTTGTTCATATGATCTTCGTTTGGCACGTACGATACCTCGTTGGAAATATCTCTTTAAGAGCCTACTTCGGACCTCAAAAAAAATTCGTTTAGCAGGTCAAAACAAGTATGGAAGTTCAGGACCCAAAAAAAAACTGTTAAAACTGGATCATCATGTATGCAGAGATTTTGTTGACCTAACAATCAGGCTTTATTGTCCATTTCTTTGTTAGGTTTCTCCTCATTTCAAACAAGTGAAGGAAACAGCATGCGTCCCAAATACCATGACGAGTCTCAAATTTCTTCGGATAAATAAGAGCGGCTGATAGGAGCAACATGGATGCTAAAAAATGATATTTGAGTAGAATGTTAATTTCATTCTTTCCTTTCATTATGGACATTGAACAAGTTCCCTTTGCAGCATGAAGGATGGCTTCATAGTGGTTTTCTCCGTTGATATTGGAGCACGCTTAGAGCTTAATACTAGAGTACGCTTGAGGCTTGGAAGGCATATAACGTTGTTGAGCGTTCTGGCGCACACTTGCAAGGCATATAATGTTGTTGAGCATTCTGGAGCATGCTTGGGAGGCATATAAAGTTGCTAAGCGTTCTAGAGCATGCTTGGGAGGCATATAATGTTGCTAAGCATTTTGACATTATTGATGGAAGCATATAAAAAGTTTGATGCTCATGTATCTTAGAATGGTTCCAATGATAATACCATCCAAAAATAAATTCAATAATAACATAACAAGGATTAATCCTCTTACAGTCCACAAATCAATGCATGAGTGAACATAAATCATAGTACATAAAAAAATAATGCATAAGTTATCTCAAAAGAATAATTAATATTGCCTCTATTTATATACATTTACTTTGTTACCAAAGTCACTATTGACATTAACGCTAATGGCAGCCACATTAATTGTTGCATTGCAACTTTTTTGGTTGTAATAAACATTGCTCTTATGGCAATAGATTTGCGCATGATAACCCTGAGTAGTATATATAGCAAGAATGCTCCATATAATTTAATATTCTCAATATGTTGCATTAATGATGTGTTATTCAATAAAAATCGCATAATAAAGATTTTTAAAACAACATCGTTCCAATTCAAATTTTATCTATGGTGACATTAATGTTGCATGAGAATGTTCAACGCTCTCCAACTGTTATGGCTTAATTTAGGGCACAAATATCATCATTTTAGTGTAACACACCATTTAATAATTTAATTATATGGTTGTAAATATTCATTATCTAGCTTTCTTTCTCCTTTCATCTTTGCTCCCATTTGTGTTCCTATCAAATTCTAAATAGCCATAATTACATTTCTACCACATAGTCATTACTCTTCCTTACGTTAGCTTTCTTATGAGCATTCATTCTTACCATTACATATGGGATTTATTCTGTGCGCTCAATTCTCTTTGGGCTACCATTTCCTTCCTTGACATGTGTGCTTACTCTCTAAGTTTTCTTGATCTTTTATGGATCTTCTCCCTTTTTTTCTTGAAGTTTTTCAATGTATGCAATTAATCAATGTTGGTGATGTCTCTTTCAATGGCATGCACTAATGACTTCTTGTTCAATGATTTGGTGTTCTTGAAATTCTCTTAGTATTAGATGCCCTTCACAAATGCATTTAGCTTTTTCATTTGAGAATGTTGTGATCATGACAATTTTGTTTCAATGATTGTAGAGAATATATTCTGCAACACAGTGGATTTTCTTGCTATGTGATAGATGAGCCATATTTTCTACAACATGTATGTCTTCTTCCAAGGATATGGAGAATGCTTTCTACATATGATGCTCTTTCTTCTTCTGCAAATGAACTTTATGTTGCAAAAGAGCTTCAAGGAATTTCTACTTTAATACTTAAGCATTCACCATTTGTATACATTCAAAATATAGCATAGCATACGAATATGTGCTTTCATAATACAACGCTGAAGGATTTAGAGGAGTCCCTGTGATGTTATGGAATGTAGAATTGTAGCTTAATTACTTGTTGCCTTTTTTATTGCAAGATCATTTTCATTTCAATTGTTGACTCTTGCAATCATAAATGATATACGCATGAAATTATATTTTACATCAACACAATATTTGATTAGTTGTTGAGATAGTTATCTTCACATAGAGGTTGCAAGTAATGTGGTTCGGATGTAGATCTCATGATGCTTCATTATGAATGTTTTTATAAGCCAAACATAAAAATGTATAGAATCTGCTACTTCGTTTGATGGCGGTACCTTGTCTTTTGTTTTCATATATATATATATATATATATATATTTGAAGAGATCTCAGTTTTTCTTTTTTCATAAATCAAATGTCAGTGGAATTTATGAGTTATCATAATGTACTTTGATGCATGCCATATACATATTTAGATTCATTAGAAGCTGAAGAATTTTGAGGAAATTCTGATGATGCCAATATACATTGAGCTAGGCTCATCTTCAATATGTTTTGACTAGATATGCAAATGTCTAACTGGACTATGTACATTTGAGAATGTTTATTTACATGCTTATATATATATATATATATATATATATATTATTTACGTGCTTATATATATATATATATATATCTATATGTATAATTTTGCAAAAAAAATCTTGAATCAAAGAATGAGCCTCTGAATGAAGAACCTAATTGATGTTGCCTATTCATGAAGAAGATGACTTGATCTTGCAATTTGAGGATTGTCCCTTGTGCTTGCTACTTTTAATTACTTCAAAATCTTGACATACTCATATGCTTCTCGTTCCTCTTTGCTCTTTCCTACTCATGTAGTCTCCCCCTTAGGTAGTGCATTCATTTTCATATTATCTACATTCTTTTAGGCTTTTCTTTTGAAATCAAACTAGTGAGAGAAGTCTACAACAACTATCCCTAATTTGCTTCTTAGATGTTCAAATGGTTCTCTAGCAAGAGGCTTTGTAAATATATCTATTATTTGTTCTTTTGTGGGTAAGTATTCCATCTTCATGAATCATTGTTTGCTCAGCCACTTGTTCTCTAAGGAAGTGGTACTTCATAGACATATGTTTACTCTGTGAACGAAGCACAATATTTTTTGAAATTCTTATTGCACTTGTATTGTCACACTTCATAGATATAGGTTCACTGAAATTTACCTTCATATCTTGTAGAGTCTATTTCATCCACAACACTTGTGTACAACAAGAAAAAACTACTATGTATCTGGCTTCTGCTCTAGATAGAGAAATTGATGACTATTTCTTGCTTAACCATGCAACCAAAGACTCTCCTAAGTAGAATGCACTTCCACTTGTACTTTTCATGTCATCCACACAACTGGCTCAGTCCACATCTGTGTATGATGTCAATGAAAGTTTTTACCTTTTGGGTGTCATAGTCCATAGTCCGTAGTCCCTTTCAAGTATTTGAATATCATGTTTGCTGCTAATAGATGACTTGTTTAGGTGTTGATTGATATCTTGCCACTAATTTGACTACCAACATTATATTTGGCCTAGAAGTTGTTAGGTGTATCAAGCTTCCTATCATAGATCCGCAAATATTCTTATCAACATAGAGTGATTTATCATTTGCACATAGCTTGCATCCAGTAGCCATGGGGGTTGAGACAAGTTTACAGTTTTCCATTTGGAACTTTTTCAACATATCTCTTAGGTATTTCTCTTGAGAAATGAATATGCCTCCAGAATTTTGTAGGATTTGCAACCCTAGGTAAAAAGTAAGTTCTCCAATCATTGACATCTCAAACTCAGACTTCATCTCTTCAGCAAACCATTTTACTAGATGATATTTATTGTTGCCAAACATAATATCATCCAAATACACAACCATTTTGGAAACCTTTGAGCACTAATGAGAGTGGGGGGGTGGTGTTTATCAGTAGTGTGACTTATTATCAATATTTGCCTTTTATTACTTCTCAACTGAATCACACACTTGTTATTGCAGCGACTCATAATATGTTAGCACGGATGAGTAAACAATAAACATGTAAACATATAAGCATCATATACTAAAAGCAAACCATCAAAGCACAACCACAAAAATCATCATCACACATGAGACACAAGATTTTTGGTGGAAACCCTTCTGGAAAAAAACCACCCTTGTTGCTACTGCTCTGCTCTGAATCTATATTATGTCAAGAAATTTGTCTTTTACATAGTTCGTTGACTTCTATCATCTTGGAGACTCGACCTCATATACAATAGGCTAGCACCAATCAGCCAGGAGATTCAATTCTATTGATCAACTCGGAAGACTCTATTCTCACACAGATCTATTGACTACCATCTGCTAATGGCCATCAATGATCCTCGCCCAACTCTGATTGGACTATCCAACTACTATTGGATGGAGAAAGTGTTCCTTTCCTTGAAGCTTCGATATCACTACTCCTCTCTCATGAATTTGTTTCTCCTCAACACTATGTGGACCTCATTTCATCTATTTTCAAATTGGATCCAAGACACTCTACTCAACAAGAATCCATCTCTGCAATCCAAGTCTCGGTAGAAAGACACCATCAATAAACCAAACAAAAATACCACAAATAGCATGCTCTCAACACCAAAAAATAGTGGCACAAATGAAACCATCAATAATACAATCATCCAGCAGCCTAAACTCTACTCCATATCCTCCAAATAAACTCTGCTACAGCAACCATGAATTTGATCTAAAAACTAATGCTTTGCTTCAGAATTATGCTACAATACTCGCATTAGAAGCCACACACTAAAGCAGTCCTTCTCACAACTTGATTTGAAGCATTCTACCACTTCTCCAATGTTCTCACTCACTCTACTACCTCAACCAACTAATACTCAACTCAAAAGTGATGTATATAAAACATGGAGGGCGAAAATGAACTTTGGGATGGGATCAAAGGTGCACAAATTGGACCAAATAAATCCACTAACATCACTACTTTTGCACTAAAGGTTTTCACATCATTGGAGGACTTTTTCAAATCATTCCCAACCTTTACAACTTATTCTAGAAGTCTCTGGGAATTTCCATGCCAATTTTCATCTAATTTGCACGAGGAATGCGGAGATTTTTTCGTGAAAAAGCTCAATCACATGCATAACACTGGCTAAACTCAACTAGAGACCTTCAGTCACATGCACAGGCATGTCTCTCAGCAACTGGAGCCTTTCATTCGCATGCATAAGCCTATCTCCATGTGACTAGGGCAAAGCATAAGGAAAAACCACAAGCCCTCAGCTCAAAACCTCTACCACTTGTTGGATCCTCTTCTTCAGCATCTGAACTCACCTCCAAACCTCTGCTAAGCTTAGTAACACCTCTACAAGTATATAAAACAAGTCTCCTAAGTGCCACTGGCAAGATGACCTGAAAGTCCAACAAACAAGGTTGGCAAGAGTGCCAACAAGTCCTCCATTCTCCAACAAACACCTCCATAAGTTGCAACACCTTTGAACTGACTTGTAACATATTGTAGCACATCTCCATCATCATCATAAGGCCAACATATTGCACAAGTCATCTCTATGAGTATAAGCATGAAGACCTAGATGAATACCTAGTTTCCAACTCAACTAGTGTGCCAATAAACCATCAACTATACCAATGCCAACATCTAACCATCATGAGTGTGACATCATACAATTGACATCAATGCCAATGCCAATACAACCAGTTGCAAACATGCTACAATGAAGGTACCCAAAGATAAGTTAGGCTACATAGGGTTGACATCAATGCCAACATGAGCTAGTTGCCATCATGAACCAATGCCAATATCAGCTAGTTGGAACCATGCACACCATAATGCCAACAAACCACAATTAGTAATTCATCTCCATCAGCCTTTATGTATAGATTACTATCAGCTCCTCCTCTCTTGAAGCCCTATTTTTGAAGGTACTTGTTTAGCCTAGAGTACCATGCATGTGGTGCTTGTTTAAGACCATATAGTGCCTTCTTTAACCTGCAAACATAATTAGGCTTATCTAACAATAAAAATCCTTTAGGTTGTTCCATATAGACCTCTTCCTCAAGTTCTCCATTTAGAAAAGCAGACTTCATGTCCATTTGGTATACTTTGAAATCATTGTAACAAGCAAAGGCCAAAAACATCCTGATTGCCTCCAATCTCGCAATTGGTGCAAAATTTTCTTCATAGTCAAGACCTTCTACTTGTGAGTAACCCTTGCACACTAGTCTAGATTTGTTTCTAACAATTTGACCCTGTTCATTCATCTTGTTTTTGAATACCCATTTTGTGTCAATGACATTCTTTCCAACTAGTCTTGGTGTCAGTTCCCAAGTCTTGTTCTTTTTGATTTGGTCTAACTCCTTGTTCATAGCATCTATCTAGTTTTTGTCTTTACTTGCTTCATCAAAGTTCTTTGGTTCAATTTGTGACAACATAGCAATATGAACTTGGTCTGATTTCTCTGCAAGTTGCCTCCTTGTTTGCACTCCTTCACTTTTATCTCCAATAATTTGAATTTCAGGATGATTCTTTTGTGTATGTCTTGAGGGACCTTTTGAATGAGTGTCCTGTCTTTCTAATTCTTCATCTTGTACTTCATTTTCTTAACTGTCATGATGTTGATGATCTGGAGGATCGACAAACCTGTGCTCTTGTTCTTATCAAGTAGCTCTTCATCAAACTTTACATCTATGCATTCCATAATCTTATGCAATCTTTTATTATAACACCTGTATCCCTTACTTTTTTATGAATATCCCAAAAATATTCCCTCATCTGATCGAGCATCAAACTTTCCTAGTTTTTCATCATTATTTTTTATATAGCATTTACTCCAAAACGCTTTAAAATGTTTGATTGAAGTTGGCTTACAGTGTCATAGTTCATAAGCTATCTTATCACAGTTTGGTTTGAGATGTTCCTTATTGAGATTATGCATTGTTGTATGTACCGCTTCTGCCCAATAGGTTAGAGGAATGTTTCTTTCTTGCATCATAGCTCTGGTCATTTGTTGAACATATATGTTTTGTCTCTCTGCAACTCCATTCTATTGAGGTGTGTCTACAATAATACACTATCATTTTATGTCAAGTTCATCACACAAGTCTGCAAACTCATCTAAAGTAAATTCACCTCCTATGTCTAACCTTATGCACTTTATCTTGCACCCTGTTTGAGTTTTTGTTAGTGCCTTTAATATTTTGAACTTCTCAAATGCTTTTGACTTGTTTCTAAGAAATGCCACCCATGTCAATCTAGAATAGTAATCAATTATCAGCGTAAAATATTTTGTGAATGAACCCTTGACACCACCATTATACTAAAGGTGAATGTACCCTTGACACCATCTTTGTAGTAGAATTTTGTGTCTAGGGTAAGCACTTAAATTGGTGCAACTTTTTCTTGGACGAGCCCTTCCTTACATGTGAAGAGGTTTATAAGCAAGGCGGCTATTTCATTCACAGATATTTGGTTGTGGTTATCACCATGATGAAGTGGTGCACACCTAGAGGTCATGTTTTGGCTAAGATTCAAGATGGTGAGGTCGTAGCCCTTTCTTTTGATCCATGGAAAGCTCGCGTCGACTCTACAAATATTTCTTTCAATGAAACAACTTTCAGAGCCTGGTACCACAAATTGATCGACGCTACTCAAACTATACAGATCCCCCAAAGCATCTTAGACAAGCACGCTTATCAAATGTGGTTCGGCAATGACCAAAATCATTCTTATGTTTTCCCAAATGTCATTGAAAAACACACATACCAAATGCGAGCACTACCATTTTATATGACAGAGGAAGCCCTTCACAAAGAAGTTATTTCGTGGCCAAGTATTCAACACATGGAAACTCCAGTCGGTGTTGCATATTCCCTTGAAGGTTTGATGCCACGAGACTTGACTTGTGCTACTACATCGTCATCTTAGAAACTTTCAACTATAGTTGGTTCAGATTTCCAACCCTTAGTCAAGAGGCTCCATACTGGTTTATCTTCCACCAACGCCACTGTTTCTAGCTTCGAGTCTCGGGTAAGCACACCTACCACAATTTCATTTATTCCCCATGTTGTTCCTTATTGGGGTAAATCCTTTAAGCCTAAGGATCTCCCCTTGGCTTCGATAGCTCCTTTATCTACTCCTTCAACCAGTTCTACCATTGAACCTTTTATTCTTGAACCCTTTGATCTTTCTAGCTTAATTCCTCATACATTAGCTTCGGAATCTATGGCATCTCTAGTGTCAAAATTTCCTCCTCCTCCTCCTAATCCTTCCGATGTTGTCCACATCCCCAATGATGAACTTGTAGAGTCCATTTGACCAACCCCTATTGTCGAGGAGCATAAGGTCGCCCTTAGAAACTATTCCTGAGTTGGGTCCTTCATTTGGAGGAATGTTTGTGTAGGTACAAGAAGGATTAGCATCAGTTGAGCAGCCTCAACGAGAACCAAACGCAAAAGCAAAGGATTGACTCAAGAGCAAGTCAATAGATTGTGGTCAAGGCCTATTGGGTCCTTCATTTTTGTGAACAATTTTGGCAGAAAATAGTTGCAAAAAATAGAATGCGCAAGATAGAAAAATGAATGGTTAATCTGGCCGAAAAACAGTGGTAGAAAAGAAGAAAACCAATAACAGGGAAAGGACCAGACAGTTACATTGGAATTTGTCAAATCCGTGAAAGAAGGATCGTGCTGCTAAAGTTGAAGAGATTAAGCAAATGTGGACCAGATATATGTAGATCTCGTCAAGATGGCTAGAGTGGACCACAACAAGCGAGCATGGACAAAATCAAAGGGCCAAAGATTATATATAGACATATAGATCGAGTTGTGGAAAGAAGGATCAAAAGAAGGTCAACATGTCAGAATTAGGACTTGAACTCTGTGGATGGTTTTCATTGTAATTTTGTTCTAGTCCTGAATCTGTAATGAGAGTTTTGGGAGAAGTTCTTAACAGATCCCTCTCAGTTAATATGGATCTGTATTTGTAATATTGAGTCGGCCCGAATATATATAAAAGAGATTGTTGCGGGGGGAATTACATCTGTGTTTTGTGAATGAATGTTATTGTAATTGTGTGCATACTTCAAATTTTTTAAGATCTCATGTTAGATTCCATGCAAAGTGTTATTTACTTTCTGCACAAGGAGCATTTAGTAAATCTATGAATGCTTATAAGCTTAATGTATACTTTAATTGAGAAATTAAATCTTCTCACCCCTTAAACCCCAAACATCACTTATGAGTCTCGACACACCTCAAGTGAGACCTTCCCCTGTGGAAGATTGAAAATGCTGCCGTCATGGTGGACTACAATGGGCCCTTTGTTGGCACCCTGCAGTCGAACCTTGGGTATCTACAAGGAAATTTTTGCCAACAAAGGTGCAGCATAAATATTGGACAGCAGAATATAGTTTCCAGTGATTTTAGGCTCCAGCTCATAAAGGTGTTTTACAACACATTCGGCTAGCTTTATGTTGTAATACTTTTTGCATGCACCAAGCAAGGCCCCCTATATACAAGCTTTAGGTTTTGTGGCATCATTTTGATTAGGTTGCATGCCTCATCCAATTGCCCCACACAGCCAAGGATGCCAACCACGCAGGCATAGTGCTCAACCCCAGGAAAGATACCATACTCATAAGCCATAGAATCAAAATATCTCCAACCCTCATCCACAAGCCCAACATCACAGCATGCAGACAAAACTGCGATGAAGGCGATATGTTCTGGCTTAATGCCTGCCTGTTGCATTTCATTAAAAGGTATCAGGGCATCTTCCCCGTGCCCATGCATTTGATACCCTGCAATAATTTCATTCCATGATATCACATCTCTTTCAACCATTTTGTCAAACACACTGTGTGCATATTCCATTTTACCACAAACACTTGGTATGCATCTTCCATTTACCGCATTTTGCATACATGTGAATCAGGGCATTCCCCACAAAAATATAAAATTCAAAACCATCTTTTATCACTCCATGCATGTTCTAAAATTTCCAGATTTGGCATATACATGACATGTCTATAAGAGCACTCCCCGCAATGACATTTGACTCTGAATGATTTCTGATTGTGTAGTTATGAAGCTCCTAACCACACTGCAAGGCAAATAAGTCAGCGACTCAGCACATGAAGGCAAAATAATTGCTATGGTAACAGAGTTAGGCGTCACCTCTGCAAGTTGCATTCGACTAAAGAGTTTCAAGGCTTCAACACTATGACCGAATTGAGTATACCCTGCAATCACTGCACTACATGTAATTACATTTGGGTTCATTCCAGTCATTTGAAGTTGATCAAAGTGTCCCAACTCCCAACGCCTCATCAAAATATCCATTCAATGCATAACATGAAATTATTGCATTCCATGAGATCATATCCCTCTCTAGCATATTGACAAACACTTTGGTATGTATCTTCCATTTTACCACATTTTGTATATATGTGAATCAGGGAATCCCCACAAAAATATAAAATTCAAATCCATGTTTTATCACTCTGTGCATGTTCTAAAACTTCCAGATTTGGCATACATGACATGTCAATAAGAGCATTCCCCACAATGGCATTTGACTCTGCATGATTTCTGATTGTGTATATATGAAGCTCCTTACCACACTACAAGGCCATTAAGTCAGCACATGAAGGCAAAATACTTGCTATGGTAACAGAGTTAGGCTGTACCTCTGGAAGTTGCATTCGACTGAAGAGTTTCAAGGCTTCAACACTATGACTAAATTGAGTATAACCTGCAATCACTGCACTATAGGTAATTACATTTGGGTTCATTCCAGTCATTTGAAGTTGATCAAAGTGTCCCGACTCCCAACGCCTCATCAAAATATACATTCAATGCATAACATGAAATTATTGCATTCCATGAGATCATATCCCTCTCTGCCATATTGGCAAAAACTTTGGTATGTATCTTCCATTTTACCGCAATTTGCATACATGTGAATCGGGGTATTCCCCATAAAAATATAAAATTCAAATCCAAGTTTTATCACTATGTGCATGTTCTAAAACTTCTAGATTTGGCATACATGACATGTCAATAAGAGCATTCTCCGCAATGACATTTGACTCTTGAATGATTTCTGATTATGTAGTTATGAAGCTCCTTACCACACTGCAAGGCCACTAAGTCAGCACATGAAGGAAAAATAATTGCTATGGTAACAGAGTTAGGCTTCACCTTCGCAAGTTGCATTCAACTAAAGAGTTTCAAGGCTTCAACACGATCACTGAATTGAGTATACCCTGCAATCACTGCACTACATGTAATTACATTTGGGTTCATTCCAGTCATCTGAATTTGATCAAAGTGTCCCAACTCCCAACGCCTCATCAAAATATCCGTTCAATGCATAACATGAAATTATTGCATTCCATGAGATCATATCTCTCTCTGGCCTATTGGCAAACACTTTGGTATGTATCTTCCATTTTACCACATTTTGCATACATGTGAATCAGGGCATTCCCCACAAAAATATAAAATTAAAATCCATGTTTTATCACATAGTTATGGATTTCCTTACCCTGTTTCAGTGCAGCTGAATCTGCACTAGAGGTGAGAACACTGCCAATTGGCATTGAACTGCCTTTCACTCCAGCCAGCTACATTTTAGAAAAAGAACTGACTACATCATCCATTTTTCCGCATTTTGCATACATGTGAATCAGTGCAGTCCCCACAAAAATATATGATTCAAACCCATTTTTTATCACATAGTAATGGATTTCCTTAACACTGACAATAGTGATTGAATTGGCTTTCACTCCAGCACACTGCATTTTAGAGAAAGACCTCACTGCATCGTTGTGGCCATTCTGCTCATACCCGGATATCACCTTGATCCAAGTTATCCCACAGGGTTTCCACCTTCCCAGCTGCATTTCATCAAACAACTTTTCTAGCCTCCTTACAATTCCAATTTCAAAATATCCTGCAATCATGGTGTTCCTTGTAACTGCATCTCATATAAACTTTGTCAAACACTTGGCGTGCATTCTCAGTTTTCATACATTTCGCATACATAGCTGTAAGGGCATTAGCCACATTGACCTGCAACTCTAACCCACCTCTGACTACTAACCTATGGATTTCCTTACCCTGCTCCAGAGCCACAATCTCAGCTCATCCTCCTACATTTCACATACATAGCTATAAGGGCATTAGCCACATTGACATGCAACTCTAACCCACCTCTGATTACTAACCTATGGATTTCCTTACCCTGCTCCAGAGCCACAATCTCGGCTCACGCCTTGAGGATGATCGGAAGGGTGTAATTGTCTGTGGTTAGTCCTTCTGGTTGCATTTAATAATACAACTTGAGGGCTCCCTGGCAGTGTCCATCCCTGACATAACCTCGGATAGTCGCACTCTATGTGAAAACATTTTGCTTGGGAATGTTATCAAACACCTGACGTGCATACTTCATACTTCCAGAGCAAGCATACATGCCAACAAGCTTGGTTGCTAGAAAAACACTCTGGGTGCAAAAGTGTGTGGGCTATTCATGTTGTCAATATAGTCAAATATATTCTACAAGGAGAAGCACGATTTTTCCATTGCTTTTCTCAACATGACAACCCAAGTTCCTTTTTTCTATTTCGGCCCTAATTTTCTGTGAAGGCTAAATTTCCTAAGTTTGGTTGTCTATAATATTGCTTGATGTATTGTATGCAAAAATTTACGCAAATGCTTCCAAGAAGGGCCATATAGAGCCAAGCCAATGTCCAAATAATTATATGACAAATACTAAGCGACGGCCGTTGGAGGTATATTGGCAAAAACTGATCATGGGTGCGCTTATGTATTAAAGATTATGTATCTCCAACTTATGGAAGTTTTGTAATTTAAATTATCATAACTTGGATGATAAGTGCTCAGTATAAATATAAAGGAATAATATTGACGTAATTTCAGGTAGTTCAATTGCACTAATTTCAATAATATATTTATATAACTGTGACCCTAATAATTTCAATAAAATTTATTTTAAATTTCTTGTACATAATATTTTTTTTTTAATTGTTAACCTATGATCATTCCTATCGACGTACACCATCCACTACTGATGTATTAGATAAAAAAAGGGTATTGACAAAAACCTCAAAAAAATTGTCGATGTTCTTAAACAATTATGTCTAAATCACATGAATTTTTGGAAAATAAATTGAAGCATTTAACAAGTTTGGCCTCTTGGAAGATAAGATTAAGGAGCTTCTTAGGAACAACCCACAAATATCCGCATTTCAATGCATAAAGTATATGCTATTGGGCTTCCCATAAAGGTGATTATGAGTTATCCAATGTTCTTATAGCTTATCCTAGAAACTAGGACCAAGCCCTTCTACACAGTACTTTGAAAGTGCAATGCAACTTTAGAAACCTATTCCTAGTTTGTAAAGATGCTTATATTGAATCAGTGGAGATTCCTTGACAAGTATGTGAAGGGCTGATCTCATGACAGTGGTAAGTTCTTTAATCTCTTAACTTTCATATATTACTTATTCCCTCCTACAAGATGAAAAGGATGTTTGTGGATTTTTCACTTTGTTTGAGTCATAACTGACCATAAAATTCAATACCCAAATTTCCTTGCATCTAGAGAATGGAGAAAGTAGAAAATGAAGAATTCTTTTACCCTCAGGGAAATAAAGAGATGTTACTGCAGCTTTGTTAATCCATCACCACAAAAGTCGAAATCTAATTTCCAGATTTGCCATATGCAATTGTGCTGAAGTTCATGTTTCTGAACTCACAAACTGCACTAAAACGCACTGTTAGCATTCCAGTGTCATTATTATGAACCCCCCCCCCCACGAAACCTGCCTTCAGCAGTAAAACTAGCACATCTTATGCTAAGAATAAACATAAGGCAGAAGTTGATATGGCACAAGCCGATCATGTTGCCTCTCTCATTTTGCAATCATCAATAAACCTCACAGAATGAGGCAGATCCTTGAAACAATGGCAATAACCCTGTCTCCCCAAAATAAGTTATGTCCCTCAAGTCACCGAACCTGCATGATTGAATCTCTTGCATTGGAATATCATTATGCTTTCAATTTCCAAGATTGCAATTCTGAATAAAGGGGTACCCAGTGCGTTGCCTGGCAACAAGCGCAAGGCAAAATTTACCCGAGTAATCTCATCATTGTCACCTCTTCCAATTAACTTCACCAATAATCCCCACAAGAACATAAGCCATCTTCAAAATGATGGAAACGATTCCAATCCCTTACAATGATTTTTCGCCCAGCAATTTTGGAAATAAATTTGGTTGCACTGTGGCAATCACCACATACTCGAAGGTTTTTGGTGATCCTGATAGACATCCCAGGGGGTGTGCTCATAAGACCAAAAGCAATGGCCAGCTTCTCGCTATGACCATAAAGGATGTGTTCCTTCTCCTCCTCGTCCACATCATGCAATGCAAAATTTGTGTCCGGCACATAGCCTTCTGCTTTCATTTGCCCAGCCAAACTGTCTAACGTCAAATAGATTTCATTTAACTGTGGGTGTGAAGTGTCGCCTACAACGAATGAATAAACTTTGTTCTTGACCTCAATCCATGTGCATCCCGGCTTCTTGTTTAACCCTCTATCTTTCATCAGTGTTCTTACTTTTGCTGCATCTTCCCACCTGCAAGATGCAGCATAAATATTTGACAGCAGAATATAGTTTCCAGTGGTTTTAGGCTCCAGCTCATAAAGGTGTTTCGCAGCACATTCTGCTAGCTCTATGTTGTAATGTTTTCTGCATGCACCAAGCAAGGCCCCCCATACACAAGCATTAGGTTTTTGTGGCATCCTTTTGATTAGGTTGTATGCCTCGTCCAACTGCCCAGCACGGCCAAGGATGTCAACCATGCAGGCATAGTGCTCAACCCTGGGAAAGATACCATACTCCTGAGTCATGCAATCAAAATATCTCCAGCCTTCATCCACAAGCCCAGCATGACTGCATGCAGACAAAACAGCAATGAAGGTGATATGGTCTGGCTTAATGCCTGCCTGTTGCATTACATAAAAAAATGTCAAGGCATCCTCCCCGTGCCCATGCATTCGATACCCTGCAATAATTGCATTCCATGATATCACATCTCTTTCAACCATTTTGTCAAACACACTGCGTGCACATTCTAAACTTCCACATTTGGCATACATGTCTATAAGAGCATTCCCCACAATGACATTTGACTCTGAATGATTTCTTATTGTGTGGTTATGAAGCTCCTTACCACGCTGCAGAGCCGCCAAGTCAGCACATGAAGGCAAAATAGTTGCTACTGTAACTGAGTTAGGCTTCACCTCTGCAAGTTGCATTCGACTGAAGAGATTCAAGGCTTCAACACTATGACCGAATTGAGTATGCCCAGCAATCACTGCACTCCATGTAATTACATTTGGGTTCATTCCTGTCATTTGAAGTTGATCAAAGAGTCCCATCGCCTCCTTACAATTACCGTTCAAAGCATAACATGAAATTATTGCATTCCATGAGATCAGATCTCTCTCTAGCATATTGGAAAACACTTCGTATGCATCATCCAATTTTAAGCATTTTGCATACATGTGAATCAGTGCATTCCCCACAAAAACATATGATTCAAATCCATTTTTTATCATATAGTTATGGATTTCCTTGCCCCGTTGCAGCGCTGCTAAATCTGCACAAGAAGCGAGAACACTGGCAATAGTGACTGAATTGGCTTTCACACCAGCCAGCTGCATTTTAGAGAAAGACCTCACTGCATCATTGCCGTGACCATTCTGCTCATACCCGGATATCATCGCGCTCCAAGTTATCACATCAGGTTTCGACTTTCCCATCTGCATTTCATCAAATAGTTTTCCGGCCTCTTCACAATTCCCAATTTCGAAATACCCTGCAATCATGGTGTTCCATGTAACTGCATCTCGCACAGACATTTTGTCAAACACTTGGCGTGCATTCTCAATTCTCCTACATTTCCAATACATGGATATAAGGGCATTAGCCACATTGACATGCAACTCTAGTCCACCTCTGACTACTGACCTGTGAATTTCCTCGCCCTGCTCCAGAGCCGCAATCTCAGCGCATGCCTTGAGGACGATTGGAAAGGTGTAACTGTCTCCACTCAGTCCTTCCTGTTGCATTTGGTAATACAACTTAAGGGCTTCCTGGCAGTGTCCATCCCTGACACAACCTCTGATAATAGCATTCCATGCGAACACATTTCGCTTCGGAATTTTGTCAAACACTTGGCGTGCATCCTTCATACTTCCACAGTAGGCATACATGCCAACAAGCTTAGCTGCTAAGAAAACACTTTGAGTTAGTACTCCAGTGACGAGCATCTGGGCATGGGCTTTCAGGCCTTCTGATGGGGTTCTCATGTTGACACATTCCTGCAACAAGAAGTCATAGGCGTCTGTGTCAATGGCGTGTGTAACGTTGACACCCTGAAATTTTGCCTTTATATTATAAGAAGGTATCCTTGTAATCATGGCAGCATTCCTCGTTGTAGCTGCTGCTGTAGTAAATGGTTTTATGGTCTGGTGTTTGAATCCAAACAGCAAACGCATGTGAATGGTTTTATGGTTGGGTATCTGAATCCAATCAGCGAACTTATACGAAGCACACAGAGATGTCATTCATTTTGGGTGAATTGTATGCTAGCATAAGTGACTATAGTCCCCTCACAATGCCTTTATCCAAACCACGATATGGGGAATATCAGTTCCTCAAACTGAGTTGGAGGGAATTGATGTCAAATTCCACTCGTCTCTCAAACGGAGTTGGAGAGAGAAAATAAGTGTAGTATAAAAAAGCATACAGGCAATTACAGAGGTATTTGAGCTGAGCAAAAATCTATGCGGCAAAGAAAAGGATTTGACCAGGTAGGGGGACAGAGAAACTGCACGCACGCACAGAACCCAAAATTTGTTCAATTAAAACCCTTCTCATGATGCGTAGATTACATGAATGAAGGCATGTATGTCAGAAAACATGAAAGAAGGCATGTAGGTAAGAAAATGAAAGAAAGGCATGTAGGTAAGAAAATGGAGTTTAGCTGAGTTAAGTGGCTCATATGTGGGAAGAGTTGATCAAAGCAATTGTATGTAAGAAAGAAAGAAAGAAAATTATTTTAATGTTTATGAGGCTAAAGATAGTTTATGAGACATTGTTTCTTCATCTGGTTGATGTATCAGGGTATTTTCTCTGTGAAGTCTCACAGTAAACGCTCCCAATTTCTCGACAAACCCCTCGCTAACTAGATTATCCCATAGGCTAGCTGCCATAATATCTGCATAACTTTCCCTATTGTGTTTGAAGGCCTCACATTCTAAAATGAAATGTTTTTATGTTTCCACTTTTCTGAAAGAACAAAAAATATATACTCTTTCCTCCCACTCTTCTTTTGACCTTTTCCAACACCTTTTCACAACGAAGTTGATGAGAATTAGTCTTTAACTGAGCAATAAGAATTTTGGCTCTCCAAGAAATATTGGCCTCTATGTACGTTTTTTGTTGATGATTATGAGTGGGATTAAACACTTCAATATAGTATTTTTTCTTTCTCCCTAGCTCCTTATCCCAAGTATGCTTGTGGAACTTATCCATAACAAAAGCTTTTATCTCTTTATTGTTTATGGGACACGTGTTCAAGCAAATACCCTATTTACTAAACCATTTGTTATTTTGCTACATCCAAGTCTTTTTTCTTTTGCACAATATGTCATTAAAGACAACCTTAGGCCATCTACCCTCTTCTATTTGCTCAATTTTTTTTAAATACCTTATGACTCGCACCATAAAAATTGCTTCAATAGGAGCAGTCCCTGTTTCACTTAACAAGATAGCATAAGGAACTGCACTTTTAATTTTGAATTTGTTTGTAATCAAACACTTCGGAATTTTCTCAATTTGTTTCCACTGCATGTCGAACGTACTACTAGCCCACAGTTCACAATCATAGAGAATCATTGGAATCACCAGAAGCCTAAAAAGAGTTTGAGTGGTTTTCTAGTACCATAACTCTACCTCTCTACACCTATTTTGAAAAGCATAAAATGTTTTCCCACCCCCTAAAGTTCTTTTCTTTCTACAGCCATCCCAGCTTATATTTTTGTTGAAGTCAATTCCGAGGTATTTGTAATCCGCAACTTCTTCCAGAATGTTGCCTTCAAAAGAACTTATGTTGGTTACGTTTTCTTTTTTTAGAGAAAACCACTACTTTCGTTTTGCTTATGTTGACTTGCATCCCCACCCTTCTACAAAAATGCTCAAGGGATAGTAAATGTTCTTGCAAACCAAGAGTAGATTTAGCAATTAGAATAAGGTCATCTGCATACAAAAAAAGCCTTATAACAAACTTACCCAAATAGATACCATCGCCCCCTTGCGAATTTAACCACTCCTCAAGCTTGTTGGTATATAAATCAAAAAGGATAGGAGACAGTGGACAACATTGCTTGACCCGGATATCACTTCTAAAACTTTCAGAAATTCCTACTGAAGTTCTAATTTTGACTTTCACTTCTTCATACAACATATGCACAGTTGCTCTCAAATGTTTAGGTACCCCAAGTTCCTCCATTATGTGTCAAAGCTTATCTCTAAGAACCATGTCAAACACTTTTCTGAAATCAACAAAGCAACAAAAGACTTCTTTTTTCTCCCAAACTTTTTCAATGATGTGCCTTAAAGTTATACAATGATCAACTGTGGAATGTTTAGGTCTAAAACTTGTTTGCCCTTTAACATGCTTATCTCTTCCTTTTGCCCACTTGCTGATTTGTTTTCTAGCATGCTTCCAAATAACTTTGCAAACAAAGGGTTTATCATTATGGTCCTATAATTGGAGGGATCATTGACGTCGCCACTCTTGAAAAGAGGTATTGCCAGACTAGTTGTTCAATCTGTGGGGAAGCCCTGTTGTATGATGTTGTTGAAAATATTTGTAATGTGAGGTGCGAGAATCTTTGAGCCCCACTTTAGATACTCTGTTTGGAGTTCAATTAAATCTTTTGCTTTTCCAACACCCAACTTCTTGATACCCATCTCTACCTCTTGCACCGTGAAGAGTTCAGTATCAGTGTTGACTGGGGGGGAAGGTCAACGTTGGGATCATGCTCATAGAGTTGTCTTGCATAGTCAAACCATTTAGAAGTTTTAATGCTATATTTAGTGTGCATCTTTCTCAGTTGGAGCTCCTTCCAAAATAATTTGGGATTATTTTTCCTAAGGAAGATTAGTTCTTCCCTCCTTGAAACCATGAAATCGATATTTTTCTTTCTTAATATCTGCTTGTAAGCTTTGAGCTTTATGTTATCTTTGTTTGACTCTTTCCACATTCTCCTTGCCTTTTTGTGTTCCTCGTCAAACCAAGCATTAATCGAAAAGAAATTTGTTTTAGACTTATTTATTTTTTCTATTTTGCACTTTGCAAGTGCGCTTTGAATTAAATGTGTTAATTCGTGAAAATGAAGGTCGTGAATTGGGATTTTCTCCTTCTCGAAGAACCTCTCTAGAGTTATTTTGAACGTATTACAATTTTTAGGAGTCAAAAGAATTCTGCCCTTTGGGAGATTTTGTTGAACACACTGAGTTTTTGACTCTAATTACTTTTTCCTAGTCCAAGAGAAACTTAAATAAGTTGGCTTGTGATATGATTTTAAGTCCCTGTTGTAGAGGCTACAACCACCCTCCAAAATTTTGCCTTAGCTTGTTTTGGAGCCTCCCTAACAACCTTTCACAGTGCTTTGTCTTACTTCGTCAAGTACTTAACCTTCAGTATTTTCCTCGCACAAAGGCAGCCTGTTGATCACAGTTGATCTATTCCCCTCATAGGCTGTTCACCTGGACTTGGTCCAGCTGCAGGCTGAGCAGCGTCCCCTTGAAAATTGCGCATTTCTAGAGGGCAGCCAGCCTTCCCTCCAGAAATTGTGTAATCCTCTCTGGCAGCCTACTGGGCTCCAAGATTGCGCAATCCTGCCAGCAACACTCCTAGCAGGATTTGCGCAAATTTCCCCAGAAGGGCTTCTCAACCCAGATTTGTGCAAATCTGGGCAACAGCCAGCTACTTTGCCTAGAAATTGCACAATCCTCCTGGGCAGTCAGCCCAGCTCCCAGCCAGGAATGTGCATTTTTCGTAAGCAGTTAAGCAACTGCATGCATTAATAGTCCAGTTGACCAGTTCCACCCGGGACCAAGGAAACTTGACTGGCATGCATGCATGACTTGCTCTTCCCGGAATAGCAAGAGACAACATGGAAAAGGCATCCCATGATTCAAGGAGCTATTTTTAGCAGCCGAGGGTTACATGCAGAGTTGTTTTAGAAGTTTCCCTCCAAGTGTCGCTTTTTCCTAGATTTGTGGCATGCGCGTCATGAGACCAAACTTATTTATTCGACACATCAGAGCTCATTCATTCACATCGATATTGGAGCTCTGACATCCCACGGCACATCCTAGACTCTTCGACACATCCAGCTCAGCTATTCACGAGTAAGTGGCCTCAACTTGTCTTTTCAGCATTTCTGTCACTTTTTGTGTATTTGCTTGTGTGAGTGTTGTTTGCTTGATTTCTTTGAACGCTTGCTATCTTTTACATGTAAGCTAGCTTTTCCTAACTATGTTTCAATTTTCATCGCTATCTCACTGTTGTTGCATGCATGAAACTGTTTTGCACGGAAGTTCGCCCAACCGGCGAACTACCGCACCCACATGCATGTTGATTTGTTTGTTGAATCTTTCATTCATTTTTTTCATGCACTGTCAATCACTTATGCTATCACTTAGTGTCAACATGAATTTATTGTCTTAGTTGCTTTTAGTTGCCCATCGACGAGTCGGGCCAACCTTGCCCTGGACTCTACCTTCACGAAGGCTGCATTGCGCAATCTGGGGAAGGAAGGCTCACCTTCCTCTCCATTTTTGCGCATTCATGCCTAGCACTGGCCTCCAGGACTGTTTTGCGCATTTCTAGAGGACAGTGGCTGCTTGGCCCAAGAAATTGCGCAAATTTGTCCCTAGGCCAGCAGTCCTTCCCAACTGGAATTGTGCATTGCGTAATCCTAGCAGTCAGCAGCCAGACTAGACTGTGCATTGCATAATTCTAGCAGTTAGTCAGTCTCCCAGCAGCCCAGACTATGCCTTGTGCAGTCTTGGTAGTCGGTCTCTCGACCTCCCAACTGAAATTGCGCAACCTTCATGATCAGTCACACAAGTATGTTGCAAATCAGTTCTCAAAGTTCATTTTGGTTTTCGACTGACAAATTGCTTGCCATGAGTGTTGCCATGTCCCCAGGTATTGCAGGTGCTCATCTGCCTCTCAGTAGTGTAGGTACAATGATTTCCAAGAAAGTAGAGTCGAAGACAACATTCAAAGCACACCTAGACATGCAATCGATCAAGTGTCTATGAGCTTGCCTAGTCATGAAGACATCAAGTTGTGCGTAGACAAGGACATCAAGCAGTAGCATCACAACGAGCACCATCATGAACAGCAACTGAAGGCAACATACCGAATGCAGCATACGCAGCGAATGCAACGAATGTGCGAGGAAGGTTGTTGACAACACAGAGGCGGAACAAAGTTGCAAGATGAAGCAGATCCACTGATAATGAAAGCAAATTTGGAGACTCATGCTATGAGGTGACGGCGCGACATGAAGGTCACGTGAAGACAGAGAATGGAACAAAGAAGGAGTTGCATGTGTCGAAGTAGCAACTCAAGGAAGAACATGAAGCTGCACAGACGGATGAATGAGTTGCAACTGGATCAGGAATAGAAGTGGGCGTAGCGTGCACTCACGGATGAAACTACGCCTGTACAAGTTAAAGATCCATCCCAGCGGTTGACATGGAGCAGACATGGTGGGCAGTGTTTTTTATCACATGCAACGGATTCAGCAGCATGCATGTCATTATGCCCACGCATGCGATCCAACCCATTCAACACACTCACTAAGGCGAAGACAAGAAGCAAGTCTAATTGAAGCTGAACATGTACTTCAGCAAGTTGATGCACATGACCATTAGCAAACACTTGAAGATCAGCACGGACACTATGCATCAGTGTGTTGTCAGTTCAGCTGCATCCAAGAAGACCATGTGCCTGTTAGTAGATGATTTGTATGAAGGAGCCAAACCAATACACTTGTTGCAACAAAGGCAAGAGTTCGCTTCAGCAAGATGTCACCATGAGGCGCATGCACGCCATCACAGACGACCAAGCTTGGCATCAGCTCACCACCTTCACCGTCACAAGCATGTCAAAGAGTTGGTCTCATCACAGTGGACTGAGTGTCAATGATGTCTTGCATGGCTTGCTCAAGCCATGTTGTCTCACATGAGTACATGTGCATTGTAATGTTGAGTCATGTCAAGTGTAAGTCAAGTGGCAATAGTTGGATGTAACAGTCATAGAGTAGGTGAAGAGTCATGAGGGTAGTTGAACTATCACAAAGAGGAATGTCAAGGGTCACCCCACTCTTTGCTATAAATAGTCCCTCATAACTCATTGTTTGGGCTTTAGGTCAACCAAGCTTCTATTAAGACTATCTTGAAGAAAGCTTAGACAGTATTGTAACACACCTTGGCTTCTCCACTGCACGGAGCTAGTACATCTCTTTGGAGGAGCAGGTGGATGTGGCTGTAACGTTTCACTGATGGGGCTAGTAGGTTTACATGGATGTATTGTATGATTGGAACTTACACTTTTATATAATAAGAGCCAACACATTTTCATGCATATGTTGTTATTGTAGTTGGACTGCTCTGGTTTCCTTAATGATATATGTTGTTTAACTTACGTATTTGTGTATGAACTGATTCGTATGCAATTATATGAATCTTGTTGCAAATGTGTTGTATATGTTGTTAATGTTGTCCCATCCGTGTCGACTGCTCTGCCAGACACCAGACAGACCTTTCACATGAACCTTGTTGTAACAACCGTTGCACTTGTTCGAACTGATCCGTGAGTGTTGTACGTGTTATCTTACCTTGTATGTTGTGACTACCACATCTGAGTGGATTGCTCCACTGGAAGTTGTGTATGTCCTTTTGTGTTGTGTGTTCCTAGCCGAGTTGGGACTGATCCCTTTCAACCTGGAACTCACCTTCACCCTTATCTCCCCCTTATGTGTTAGAACCTCTCATACACCTTCCTTGACTCACTGCAGCAGTCACACCCTTACTACTAACAGAGTTATCTTACTTGCCTCTGTGTGACATCGTAGTCAAGGCATTACCTTACGACCCACTGCTGGGACTCCTACACCAAACAGTTTGAGATCTAATTGGGACTTCTTACCAGGGAGATCCCCTTGACATGTTGGCAGGTCTAGCACCATCAACATTTCTGGCGCTAGAAGGAGGGCTTGATAACAAGTTGTGTCCTCTCATCCATTTTTGAACCTTTGCATATCTTTCATGGAGTCTTGCACTCTTCTTCCCCTGTGGTGTTTTTCGAATCATGAAGATGTCTCCATCACAGGGAAGATTTTCAATCTCTTGTCCATTCACACGTATGATGGTGAAGGCAAAGTGGCCTGGCCTAAGCACTTACATAACTTTCTTTCCATGCTTCATGAGGAAGATGAGTTTTCTGACAAAAAGGTTAGTTTTCTGCTTGCACACACACTTTGAGAATCTCCATTTCATTGGGTGCTCATCCTACCGGTTGACACTGTGCACTCATTTGAGCACTTCTGTGATCTCATTGAACACACTTCTATCACTTTGATCCAGACCATCTTGACTGGAAACTGTTACAACAATGGAGGGCTCCGCATGAATCAATTATTGATTTTTGGCAGCACTTCCGTGACTTGCAGTTTCAAGCTCTGAGGAGCCAGATGAAATTTTCTTATCTTTGGGACCGGTTCAAGTATTTCCTTAAGAAATTTGCCCGTCCCAAGAGAAAGCTTGAAATCAAGCCTCGCTCAACATTCTTCATTGATGGAGCTGCGCAATCTCATGTGGATGCGGACACTGTCTCAACTGACTGTTTGCCTCCCTCTCATTCAACAGCTCCACCACTACCAAGTGATGTTGAAGATCATGCTCACACACCTGTTCATCCTTCACATTCTCCCAACATCACTTCACTCAATTTTCGCGTAGATTTGGTTGTGATTCCTTTGAGTTCTCATATGCATTCTTGTCTACGACCTCCGTCTTCACACTCAGGTGTTCCTCCGAATGATGTTGTCTTATGTTCGTCGACTCCAAACTCTTCACTTGTTGTGAACGAGGAGAAACCCATTGAGGGAGTTGGCTTTGCACAACCAACATGCACTTTCATTCATAAAGAGTATGAGTGGGAGCTTGAACATGAACACTTGGCGAAGGCTGACTCCCTTCCATCCGAGTCCCCTCCGTTCATTCCTAACCTCTTTGTTGAACATGCCATCCATGATTTTGCATGTGTGTCTTCATCCATGGATGCACCCCTTGTTGATCACTCACAGGACTCATCGGATGTTGGTCCATTATTCAACAATGGAGAGGATAAGTTACTCATTGAAGATCCACTTAATTTTTCATCTGTCTTTTCCAGAGACACAGAGGATGAGTTTGTTCACTTTTCATCTACCCCTCTGTTTGATTTATCTGATCATGAGGATGTCGAAGAATTCATTGATTTTCCTGATCGTGGTGGTCGTGATCCATTTACTCCCATTTTTTATCACGATCATGACTCTATCACAGTTGATCTTTCAAAACCACCGGTTTATGATGATCTATCTAATGATGAAGTTGAGACATCCAAGACTGTCGAGGCACTTCAGCCCGAGTTGATGGTTATATCAGTTCCTCGCTCTCTTGGGGTTAGTCTCACTTCCAATCATGAAATTGTTGAATCACCAAAGGCTCCTCATTACTCATATGTATTCATTGAAGATCCATCTTACTCACAGATCACACTCCTCCACTCGAACTGCACGATCCCATTGCTCATGCATTGGAGGAGTCTTACATTGCAAGCACTCGTTCGTGACGCAAGTTATCTCTGTTTCTTTCATTTGTTTGCATGTCACAGTCAAGAATTTTCTTGTGTTTCAAAGTTCCATGTAGTGTCACCCAGCACCATGATAATTCCACAGACTGTCCGTCATGCACATGCACTCACTTATGTCCCATGGGTACTTTGAAACACAAAGTGTGGTTGTCTTCATTGTTATATCTTTCTTGCTTGCTGGTTCGCACAACTGGGTTGCTCGCAGACCAAGCCTTTACCAACATGGGTCTACCAATGTGCCAGTGGCTCCACTGGAAGTATCACTTCACATGATCAAGCCCATGCACCGTTAGTGTAGGAGTAGGAGTAGTGTTTGCTTTCAGTTGTTTTCTTGTTTTTTTGCTTGCTTGTTTGCTTACTTGCTTTTCTTTCACTTTCGCTTCTGCTTTTTCTTTGCTATGATGTTTGTTAGCTCGTTTGTTTCGTTCGTAGGTTAGTCTTGCATGAAACCATGTATTACTCTTGAAGCGAGTTGGGTAAAGTACAAGAGGGCTTGTACAACTATCACTACTTGGTTACCTGTCATCTTCCTCTGTATGATGAGCTTTTTACTCTTAGTCCATGATACGTTGAAGGAAAATACGTAGTGTTCAAAGTGAACATTGGTGATAACACAATGCTTGCGCGATAACTAGTGTCACCTTCTTTAGTCAGTTATTTTTTGGGTTAACCCTTGTCAGCTCAGTCAAGTAGAGTAAGGTGAGGGGGGAAACCTTAACAGGCACGTCAGAGACACAATAAACTATTTCTCTGTTGGAACAACCTCTTTTGCTCTCAATAAGTCGGGATCCCTCTTTTGACTCTGAAATGAATAAGTGATATGCACAGTGAAAATGAAAATGAAAACATGAAAGTTCAAAAACTTCAAAATGAAAAATAAAAAGGAAAAAGAAGAGAAAGGATTCTTGCGCAGGGAGGTGATGCAAGTAACTCTGTTGAGGTACTGACCAGGCTCACTGGTAGCGGAGCCATGCTTGTGTTCCTATGTGACTCCATCGGGGTACTATCCAGGCCTGCTGGCAGTGTAGCAACATCAGAGATGAAACTAAGACTCTGACGACTATACTGCTTGTGCACTTATATACCCCTCAACCCCAATCAAAATAACTGTGTTGCCTTGGCTTGGAATGTGTTTCAATCAAGCTAGTGTGAAACCAAGATGAGCTGAGAACTAAACAATACTTCTAGAGGCGTTAGACTTACTTTTCATGAACAAGATCCATTCAGAGAACTGGAGTCATACCAGTGTGTCGCCATTGTTGTAGCGGGTATAAACACCCTCCAAAATTTTTCTTTAGCTTGTCTTGGAGCCTCCCTACCAACCTTTTACAATGATTGTCTTGCTTCGTCAAGTACTCAAGCTTCAATGTTTTCCTTGCACAAAGGCAGCCTGTCGATCACAGTCGATCTATTCCCCTCACAGGTTGTTCACCCGAACTTGGTCCAGTTGTAGGTTCAGCAACTTCCCCTTGAAAATTCCAGGCCTGCTGGCAGTGTAGCAACATCAGAGATGAAACTAAGACTCTGACGACTATACTGCTTGTGCACTTATATACCCCTCAACCCCAATCAAAATAACTGTGTTGCCTTGGCTTGGAATGTGTGTCAATCGAGCTAGTGTGAAACCAAGATGAGCTGAGAACTAAACAATACTTCTAGAGGCGTTAGACTTACTTTTCATGAACAAGATCCATTCAGAGAACTGGAGTCATACCAGTGTGTCGCCATTGTTGTAGCGGGTATAAACACCCTCCAAAATTTTTCTTTAGCTTGTCTTGGAGCCTCCCTACCAACCTTTTACAATGATTGTCTTGCTTCGTCAAGTACTCAAGCTTCAATGTTTTCCTTGCACAAAGGCAGCCTGTCGATCACAGTCGATCTATTCCCCTCACAGGTTGTTCACCCGAACTTGGTCCAGTTGTAGGTTTAGCAACTTCCCCTTGAAAATTGCGCATTTCTGGAGGGCAGCCACCCTTCCCTCCATAAATTTCACAATCCTCTTTGGCAGCCTGTTGGGCTCCAGGATTGCACAATCTTGCCAGCCAACACTCCCAGCAAGATTTGCGCAAATTTCCCCACCAGGGCTTCTCAGCCCAAATTTGCACAAATCTGGGCAATAGCCAGTTGCTCTGCCCAGAAATTGTACAATCCTCCTAGGTAGTTAGCCCAGCTCCCAGACATGAATGCACACTTTTCCCAAGTAGTTAAGCAACTACATGCATGAACAGTCTAGTTGACCAGTTCCACCCGTGACCGAGGAAACTTGACTTGCATGCATGCATGAATTTCTCTTCCTGAAATAGCAAGAGACAACATGCAAAAGGAATCCCATGATTCAGTGAGCTATTTTTAGTAGTCGAGGGTTACATGCAAAGTTGTTTTAGAAGTTTCCCTCCAAGTATCGCTATTTTCTAGATTTTTGGCGTGCACATCATGAAACCAAACTAATTTATTTGACGCATCAGATCTCATTCATTCACATCAATCTTTGAGCTCTAACTTCCCACAACACATCCAGGACTCTTCGACACATCCGGCTCAGTTATTCACGGCTAAGTGGCCTCAACTTGTCTTTTTCATCATTTCTATCGCTTTTTGTGTATTCGCTTGTGTGAGCATTGTTTTCTTGATTTCTTTGAATGCTTGTTGTCGTTTACATGTATACTAGCTTTTCCCAACTCTGTTTTAGTTTTAGTTGCTATCTCACTATTGTCACATGCATGAAACTTTTTTGAACGGACGTTCACCCAACCGGCGAACTACCTCACCCACATGCATGTTGATTTTTTTCTGAATCTTTCATTCATGTTTTGCATGCACTGTTAATCACTTCTGTTATCACTTAGTGTCGACATGCATTTACTGTCGTAGTTGCTTTCAGTTGCCTGTCAACGAGTTGGGCCAACCTTGGCTCGGACTCTGCATTCACCAAGGTTGCATTGCGCTCACCTTCCTCTCTAGATTTGCGCATTCTTGCCCAGCATTGGCCTCCAGGACTGTTTTGCGCATTTCTAGAGGACAGTGGCTACTTGGCCCAAGAAATTGTGCAAATCTATCCCTAGGCCAGCAATTCTTCCTAGATGGAATTGTGCATTGTGCAATCCCAGCAGTGAGGAGCCAGATTGGACTGTGCATTGCGCAGTTCTAGTAGTCAGTCAGTCTCCTAGTAACCCAGACTATGCCTTATGCAGTCTCGGTAGTCGGTCTCCCAACCTCCTGGTCGAAATTACGCAACCTTTGTGATCAGTCACATAGGTATGTTGCAAATCAATTCTCAAATTTCATTTTGGTTTTCTATTGACAAATTGCTTGCCATGAGTGCTGCCATGTCCCTAGGTATTGCAGGTGCTCATATGTTTTTCAGCAGTGCAAGTACAATGATTTCCAAGAGAGCAGAGTCGAAGACACTATTAAGAGCACACCTGGAGATGCAGTCGATCAAGTGTCTATGAGCTTGCCTACTCACAAAGACATCAAGTTGTTCGTAGACAAGGACATCAAGCAACATCATCACAGTGATCAACATCATGAACAGAAGCTGAAGACAGCATACTGAATGCAGTGTATGTAGTGAACGCAACGAACACAGTGAATGCGAGAGGAAGGTTGTTGACAACACAGAGGCGGAACAAAGTTGCAAGATCAAGCAGATCCACTGATAATGAAAGAAACTTTGGAGACTCAGGCTATGAGGTGATGGCGCGACATGAAGGTCGTGCAAAGATAGATAATGGAACAAAGAAGGAGTTGCATGAGCTGAAGCAACAACTTAATGAAGAACATGAAGCTGCATAGACAGACGAATGAGTTGCAGCAGGATCAGGAACAACAGTGGGTGCAATGTGCACTCACGGATGAAACTGCGCATGTACAAGTTAAAGATCCATCCCAACGGCTGACATGGAGCAAACATGGTGGGCAGTGTTGTTGATCTCATGCAAGGGATTCAACAGCATTCATGTCATTGTGTGCATGCATGCAATCCAACCCATTCAATACACTCACCAAGGCGAAGACAAGAAGCAAGTCCAACTGAAGCTGAACATGTACTTCGGCAAGTTGATGCACATGACCACCAGCACACACTTGAAGATCAGCACGGACACTATGCATCAGTGTGTTGTCATTTCAGCCGCACCCAAGAAGACCATGCACATGTTAGCAGATGAGTTGGATGAAGGAGCCAAACCAATGCACCGGTTGCAACGAAGGCAAGAGTTCGCTTCAGCAAGATGTCACCATGAGGCGCATGCACACCATCACGGACGACCAAGCTTGGCATCAACTCACCACGTTCACCATCACAAGCATGTCAAAGTGTTGGTCTCTTCACAGCAGACTGAGTGTGAGTGATGTCTTGCATGGCTTTCTCAAGCCATGTTGTCTCACATGAGTACATGTGCATTGTAATGTTGAGTCATGTCAAGTGTAAGTCAAGTGGCAATAGTTGGATGTAACAGTCATAGTTTAGGTGAAGAGTCATGAGGGTATTTGAACTATCACAAAGGGGAATGTCAAGGGTCACCCCACCCTTTGCTATAAATAGTCCCTCATAACTCATTGTATGGGCTTTTGGTTAGCCAAGCTTCTATTAAGACTATCTTGAAGAAATATTGGACAATATTGTAACGCACCTTGGCTTCTCCACTGCACGAAGCTATTACATCTCTTTGGAGGAGCAGGTAGATGTGGTTGTAACATTTCATTGATGGGGCTAGCAGGCTTACATGGATGTATTGTATGATTGGAACTTACACTTTTATATAATAAGAGTCGGCACATTTTCATGCATATGTTGTTATTATAGTTGGACTGCTTTGGTTGCCTTAATGATATATGTTGTTTAACTTACGTATTTGTGTATCAACTAATTCGTATGCAATTATATGAATCTTGTTTCAAATGTGTTTTATATGTTGTTAATGTTGTCCCATCCATGTCGACTGCTCTGTCGGACACTAGACAGACCTTTCACATGAACCTTGTTGTAACAACCATTGCACTCGTTCAGACTAATCCATGGGTGTTGTACGTGTTATCTTACCTTGTATGTTGTGACTACCACATCCGAGTGGACTGCTCCGTTGGAAGCTATGTATGTCCTTTTGTGTTGTGTGTTCCTAGCTGAGTTGGGATTGATCCCTTTCAACCTGGAACTCACCTTCACCCTTATCTCCCCCTTATGTGTTAGAACCTCTCATACACCTTCCTTGACTCACTATAGTAGTCACACCCTTGCTACTGACAGAGTTATCTTACTTGCCTCTATGTGACATCGCGGTCAAGGCATTACCTTACGACCCACTGCTGGGATTCCTACACCAAATGGTCTGAGGTCTAATTGGGACTTCTTACCAGGGAGACCCCCTTGACATGTTGGTGGGTCCTGCACCGTCAACAGTCCCAAAGCTGATATCCAATAAAAGATTCCTCCATTTTCTCACTCAAACCATGCGAGCAAATTACATAATCTACTACACTTGCTCCATTGTAAGTATTGCAAGTGAAATTACCAGACTTTTCCCATCTAGTCAAGACATTACAAATGACTAAATCAAAGGCCCCACATAGAGTAAGCAATTTTTCACCAAAGAGATTGCATCCTTTGTCCTCTGAAATTCATTTCCACTGATGACTACTCTCTTGTGTAAGCCAAATAAAGTCGCATACTTCTTTACAACAAAGAATGTTGGCTTGCTCACTTGTAGTCCTAGCATTGAAATCACCCACTATGAGGAGTTCACCTAGCTGAGAATATGTTGCAATATCTACTTTTAAGGCTACAAAGGGGTCTTTGTTGTCAAGCCCTTTACTTTTGTAGGTTTTTGAAACTTGTGGTGCAAAATAACATGTTGCAATTCTGATGCGATTTCCATATTCTGATATTTTAAACCAAATGAATTGTTGATTTGAGTCTTCTTTTTCTAATTGAATGAGATGACCTTGTTCCCTCACTAATACCATGATAACCCCATTTCCTTTGACATTCCCTACTACCTTGTTCCACACTGCCATCTTCCAGTGTCCTTCAAATAAAGGTGTCTTGCACCCTTCATGCTCACGTGTTTCTATTAGGCAAATTGTGTCTCTATCTCCCGCAATAGGCCCTAACCCAGGTCCTCGTCTCCATGGGTAACCTCTATAGTTCCAATAAACTAATCTTAAGGAAACCTGGGTATGACTTGATTTCTATTTATTTCAACATGAAAGACTCAGAGTTGAGTCTTTGTCCTTGCTTTCCCATATTGACCTTGCTTCTTGATTTCCCGTTGAAGAGTTTGTTGCCTCTTCTTTATTACCATCTTGCTGATCTCTTTTGAAAGGAGGTCCAAATCATGATATCACAACTTTACCTTTATAAATACATGCTCTCTTGCCTTCATCTCTTGTTGCCCTGACCCTTAATATTTCCTCCCTCCTTTCCTCCTATTGTCTTACAGATAAATCTTCTTCTAGAAAAAAGTGATAACCCCTCAAGAGATGCTTCTTGCTTAGAATGATATATTTATCACGCAAGCTAGGCATGATGACTTTTACGGGTTTGTCCCTCTCACCATTAAACTTACCCACCCTCCATGCTTGGCATATTTGTCCTTGCCATAGAAACTTGTCTTTCAAGAAGTCCCTTGCAAGGTCAAGAGTACATTCATTTTTCCCATAGTCTTTCACCCCTTTAATAATTATGTTTGCTGCTCTATTTTGTCTTTCCTTGTTTTCTCTATCTTGCATGTTGTCAACCCAAATGTTTGTTTCTCCTTCCCTATTAGAAAAATTGCTAATAACTTGAGCCCAAGTTTTGGAAACTTTTGTGGAATCTCCTTTCCTTTCTTCTCTTGCTTTCTCTTCATGGTTGTCTATTTGGGCAACTGCTTTCCCTTTATCCTGGGATGGTTTTGCATTTGCCACCTCTATACTTTCCACTACATATTTCTTTATGTTTTGCACATCCACCTTCATGTGTTGCCATTTTGTCTTCCCTATGAGGAGAGATTCCTATAGAAATGCCACTTTTTCTTTCAAAACTTTATTTCTTTATGCTAAAGCCTTGTTCTCAACAATTTGTATATGATTTTTATGATCTTTTTCCTGCTCTTTAGCTTCTAAAACCTCCAACCTTTGTTTTGAATTTAACATTTCTTTCACATAAAGATCTGATGACCAGGTGAGAGGTGTGGATGTGGGACTATAGAAGGCAGAATCATCAATGACATTTCCTCTAGACTTGTTGTTGCCACATGCTTGTAGAGGGGACTTGTTTGAGTGTTTATTGCAAAGGGCCCGAGTATATAATAGACTTGACTTGAGTGGTGCAAAGGGGAAACAGAAAGGCGTGTATAGAGAAGTGAGGCTATTGACTTGACTTGGCTTAACAGAAAGGCGTTTATAGAAAAGTGGGGCTATTGACTTGAATCGACTTTAGTGGGGGCAAATGGGGCCAAAATTCCTTCCATCAAAAGGCACTTGCCATGAGAAGAGAAAGTGTTATGTAGATTCCATGAATGATGACATATACATTGCAAAATCAAATTCCAAACATTGTGCATTGAGAAAAGGTGGCTTTCAAAATTCTACCAGGAAATTGACTTGACTTGAGTGAGGTACAGGAGCAAAGAATGGTAATAAAAATAGGTGTTGTATAAAAATATATAGCAAAGAAAGGTAATTAGAGATGTATTTGACTTGAGCAAAAATCTATAGGGCTAAGAAATGGAGTTGAGTAGGTAGAGGGACGAAGAAACTACATGCATTGACTTGACTTGAGTGGCACAAAGGGCCCAAAATTTGTTCAATGAAAAATCTTTTCTTGTGAAATGTTACAAAAGTGGTAAGAATCCATATATATATATATATATATATAGATATAGATATATATATATATATATATATGCAAATAAATAGTGTATATATACCCTTTATTTGTGTACTAGAAAATCTTAAGACATCAATCTTGCTCCCTCCTCACAATTCTCACAAATTCAAATTCAATTGAGCATGGGGTTTGTTGGGGAACTAATTATTCTCCACAATTCAAACTAACCTTGAACTTTTCCCTTGTGGTTGTTGTGTAGAATTATATGTGTGACTTCCAATAGTTTTCACTTTCAATATTGCTTACCACTTTCTTTCTTGTAAAATATTTCCTTGTGTAGAGATGTTAATAAAACCAAAATTTACATCCTACTTATACATAGTGCAAAGATGTTAAGGAACAAAAGGGGAGGCCCTATCGCTCCAAACTCGGCCCATAAGAAGGATCTCATTATTTTATCCAACTTTAAGTATTATGATAATATGGGAACAATCAATGAGCATAAGATACTTGAACAATCTTCAAAACTATGCTAAGATTACCAAGGTAAGCATACCCTCCATTTGTGTGGATAATTTATTTTTTGTGATACCATTACCTCTTCTCATATGTTCAAATTTTATGGTTATTTCATCACCAAAACCATTGGATCTTGCTAGAATGTTGAAATTTCTCACATTGAACCTTCTTTGGAAGCAGGTGTGATTGGGGTTTGGCCTTTTTCCTATCTAGAATTGTAAATTTTATAGCCAGAACGTTATCAAAATCCCTTGTCTTCAACCATTAACTCTAAATAGGAACATATCTTCCTATGGATGAATATTTGGGACCTTAGTTATAGGCTTTGAATAGATTAGAGGGCATTAGTGAGACAAAAGCCTCTTCTCTCTTCTGAGAGATTAGTATCAGAGAGCTTGAAAGGTTAATTCCATCCAAGGAAAAAAAATAATTGAATATTTAGATGAAGGGTTCAATAAGTTAACATAAGATTTCTGATAAACCAATTCATATCTAACTCCCAAAATTTGTAGTTTTACTTTGTCTTACAAAAGGTAAATCCATAGCCAAGTTACTAAAAAAGGCATCTAATGAGGTTGCCGCATTGGGAATGAGAACAATAACCTTTGGTTGATGCCAAGTTTTTCAAGCTATATGATGAGACAACTATTGATATGTGGGACTAGTCTAACAAGTTCATATTTAGAAGATGGTATTTGAAAGAGCTAAAAATTTTCTTTTGTTTGAAAATTGCAATAGTTGAATACTTCTTTTATGTTTTCTACATGGATAGATGTCCAAATTCTAGGTAGAAGGGATATATGATAGTGCACAAAATGGAGGGTTATGACATGACAAGGAGACAGGGTACAAATGAAGAAAGTTAACCTAGTGACATGTCACATATCCCTAGTATTTCACTTTTGGTGAGTAAAATAAAAAAGTTGAATTTCGTAATGTTAGGTAAGAAAAGTTATACTAATATAAAAAGGGACATAATTATCACTTCATAAGAATCAAAAGGAAGGTTATGATCTAAGACTAGACCATGAGTGTAGAGAATATGTACCACTCAATTCAACAATGATACCTCACAAGTGCCACTTACTCACCTCTACTAACACTTACTTCAACAATGGGTAACTCACTCTTTAGAACCTTGAGCCAAATGTTGAAATAAATGAGAAATCACCTCTAAATTTAGTATGGGGATATAATTCATACTAATCACTCACTTTGGAACTTAATCTTGCATGAAATCAACATTGGTTAGGGAGATTAACCAAATTTTGCTCCCTTAAGAAGAAAATGGTATCATATGAAACCCTATTCTCTTCTTTTGCATTTACATTGTTTTGATTTCTCGTGCTTTTCATGAATGTGTAGGTTACCAACTTATTGGAAGTTTCTTTGGAGTTATAGACATGGAATTTTCCTCAAGAAAAGAGGTCATATGGCCTTCCAAAGCATTAATGGAACTGGAAAAGTGGGTGGAAAGAAGGCAAATCCAATACCTATGTTGCTTCTAATTAAGATATTTTAGACTTAGGTTAGTGGGATTGCAATGCTCTATAGATAGTCAACCTCACCACTTAGTCTTTTCAATCTAGGCTTGGGATCAGATACTACTTTTTCTTCACTTTCAAGTTATCATGAGAGTTCAAAGTCAAGGGAATCCATTAAAACAAAACCATAATATCTTGAGATAACTTTGCCAACTTCTTGAGAACCATACCAAACTCACTGAAGCTTTAGACATCCTTCCTCAAACTAGTTTGTTAGCTTGAAGATCAAGATTTTATGGTTTCAATCATGCATAATAATATAGGCAAATACCTTTGTAAACATGCTACCCACAATCACTTGAGTCAGGGTTTTGCAAAATCGACCCTTTTGTGAAAAAATTGCATTGGTCCTTAACGTGAAAAATCATAGCTCATGTGATCATCAAAAAAAACAATTTATGATCGATGGAATCCCAAGAGAGAGGTGCTCCTAGTTGCATCTTGTTGCTAGGAATCCAACACAAATGACAATTCACCCATCTGAGTCCTCATAGAGTTTTATGGTGAGTTGTAACTCACTTCCTGAACTCATTTAGGGACACATTGTGAATTTGGTCTAGTGGGCATAAAAAGCAAAGTGAATAATATAAATGAATTTTGTAAGCTTCCACAAGAGTGTTTTTCCAAGGCCTGTGTGAGTGCACTACCCACTATCACTTGAGAAAGGGATTTACAAAATCAACCCCTTTCTGCAAAAATACTTTAGACCCTACTGACAAAAATCATAGCACTAAATACCATCCTTTAAAACAGTTTTTTGCTAGTGGAATCATAGGAGAGGGGTTCCCATAGCTAAAAGGCAATGTTAGGGGTCCAATGCAATCAACAATTTAACCATTTGAGTCCCAATTATAGTTTATGGTGAGTTGCAACTCGTTTACTAGAGCTGTTCATGTACACCTTTTGAATTTGGTCCATAGGCATGAAAACCAACCAAGCAACATAAATCAGTTTCATAAGCTCCAACAAGGATTTTTAGCCAAGGCACATGTGAGCCCACTACCCACAATCACCAAAGCAATTGTTTTGCAAAATTGACCCCTTTTTGCAAAAATTAGATTGGTTCTTACTATAACCAAAATCCTAGATTTGGAGGTCATTGAATAAAACAATCTAGTGGAATCACAATAGAGGGGTTCCCCTACCTGCAACTTAGGATCAAGATTCCAACACAATTGGGTTCATCGATATAAGTATCGATTAGAGTTTTATGGTGAGTTGCAACTCGCTTCTTGGAGCCACTCAGAGACACATTGTGAATAGTTTCTAAGGACATAAAAAACAAATTGAACCCATAAATGAGCTTCATAGGCTCCATCAAGTGTGTTTGGCCAAGGCCCATGTGAGCTTGCTACCCATAATTTCCTAAGCCAAGGTCACAATTCTCAATGAATGCTCCTTTTCAAAAACCTTGATAATTCATGGGAAGGTTGTTGATGGAGAATAGGGAGTTTTTTGTGATGGAAATGGGTGGAAAATAGATGAAGGATTAGGTTTATGATGGATAGTGAGTCAAATAATGGTGGAAAGGATGACAACTAATGGATTGGATGGATGATAGGACTCTCATGGGTCCCCTTCCTTGCTCTTAAGTGAATAAATTCCAATCCCAATCTACTTCTTCTTGTAATGTTGATTAGCTTCTTCCTATAGCAGTATAGGTACTATCCTATAACATTTCAAGAAATTGATAGAATCGATTGAGAGGGGCTAAGTAATGATGTAGAAATATTGGATGTAGATTTTAACCCTATACATAATTTACCTACAAACAAGTTCTTAAAAACAAAAAATATATAATGGTGAGAACATAAACAAATATACACATATTTTCCCCTAGATCTGAAAAACAGGACTACCATATTGATTTTTCATTATATTCCTTTCCATGTTAAACTACATATATACATGTTGATGCATTCATAAACCCCAATCCACTAACCTTGGATTAGAACATAACCGTAGTTCCCTTAACTAGATCTACAAAATACCATGGGAAAAAAAAAATTATGCCCAAAACCATGGGTAGGTTTGCCCACCATCTTTGGGTCCGCCCACATCCTTGGGTCCGCCCACATCCTTGGGTCCGCCCACATCCTTGGGTCCGCCCAACTATTATCGGGTCCGCACAAAAAAAATCTTCAGACACTAACCCAGACCCTTTGCAAGGGGGTTGTTGCTCCCCTGCAAACCCCCTATAGGGGGGTTGCCTCCCCCCTATGTTGGGGGGGGCTTACCCCCTCGTGACTCCCCTGCTGATACAAAACACATCCAACATTGGAAAATGCCATGGGATGGATGGAGTGGACATAGAGAGTTGGGTGGAAGTGTGTGAAGGTTGACTTTGATTTTGTTTTGTTAACTATGCTAACATCCTTTGACTATCATTGGAATCCTATTTTCCTGCAAAAAAATGTTAGAATGGATAATGCAAGGGTCCCTTTTCACTTTCTTTTTTCTTGTTTTTTACTTTTTTTCTTTTTAGTGTTTTAGACTTGTAGGATGACTCAAAGGAGGTTTTCACATGGGGATCTTTTTATTCCCTTTTATTTTATTTTTAGACTTTATGGCTGCCTCATGGAGGTTTTCACTTGGACCTTTTTCTTCATTTTTTTCTATTTCATTTTTTTGTTTCTTTTCTTGTTTCTTCCTTTTTTGCTCATCAAGGACTGAATGGATTGGAATTTTTGAGGCTCCCAATCACATTCAATTAGTTTCTTATTGAACTGGTAAATTCCTCCTTTGACAAGGGTTTCTTAAAGAGTTTCAACCTATAACCATTGACTAGAAGTGGTATATTTTCCTCATCAATTATTTGGATCTGAACAGAGCCATTGTCATGGAATTTTTCCACCAGGTAGGGACCCAACCATATTGTCATAAGTTTCCCTTTGAAGTCCTTGAATATAGAGTCATATAAGAGGGCTCAATCACCTTCCTAGAAGGTCTTCTCCCTAATGTGCTTGTAATTCCAAACCATTCTCTGTAATTGAACCACTTCAGTATGCATAAAATCGTGCAACTTAAGCTCATCAAGGGCATTCAACTACCACAAACTCTTTTCCTTAGCTCTTGTGATGTCTAGATCAATTTGTGCTACCATTCTCAAGGTGTTTTATTCAAATTCAATGGATAGGAGCACTTTCTTACCATAAACCGGCTTGATGGGGGTAAATCCAGTGGTGTTATTCCATGCAGTATTGTAGGCCCAAGTGGCCTCCACAAGTCTGGTTGTTGAATCCTTCTTGTTGCTTCCAAAAACCTTGGTCAAGATGCTTTCTAATGCTCTGTTGGCCACTTCCAGTCACCCATTTTCTTGAGGGTGATACTAGATGGACTTCCTATGCCTAATGTCGTGTTTCTTCATTATCCCCTCTATCAAATTAGAATTGAATTGAGCTCCTTGGTCAGTGACTAGTTCCCTTGGGAAACACAATTTATAGAATATGTGTTCCCTCGGGAATTATGCCACCTTTTTTCTTTTAATACTTTGACTACCTTCACTTCAGCCTTAGATAATTTGTGGATACAATAATATACCTCTTCTGTCCAAATGGAGGGTCAATAGGTCTAATGAAATCTATGCCCCACTTCTCAAATGGCTCAAAAACCACTTGAGGTTGTAGTGGAATTTAATCCTTTTGTGTGGGATTACCCATCCTCTGGCACTCATCACATCAAGCAGTGTACCTCCTCGCATCTTGATGTAGGGTAGACCAATAACATCCTACTTGGAGAATCTTGAAGGTTGTCCTCTTGGAAGCAAAATGGCCCCCATGGGGTACAACATGGAATTTTGAGAGGATATCAAGTACTTTTTCTTTCCTTACACATCTCCTCAAAATATGATCTAACCCCAATCTGAAAAGGTTACCCCTAATCCATGTGTAACGGGTGCTCTTCCTGGAATTTTTTCTCTTTTCCTTAGAGGAAAGATTGGGAGAAAATTATCCAACAACCAAGAACTTTGTTATGTCAGCAAACCAGGGTGAAATCAATGATATTGTGAAGAGGTGATCATCCAGGAGCTAATCATATGTCATCTCTTCATTCTTTGTAGGCAGGGTTAGTCTAGACAAGAAATTTGCAACCACATTCTCCTTCCCTCGCTTGTCAACAATGGTTAAATCAAATTGTTGTAATAGCAATAACCATCTAATAATCCTAGCATTGACATCGACTTTGTTATTCAAATACTTAATGGTTGCATGATCAGTGTGCACAAAAACTTGATACCATGTAATGTAGTGTCTAAACTTATTCAAGGAATGTACAATAGACAAGAGCTCCTTTTTCGTGACTATATAGTTGAGTTCAACCTTGGACAAATTCTTACTAATGAAATAGATAGCATAAGGAAATTTACCTTCCAAATGTCCTAATGCTTCCCCTACACCTTTTTCAAATGCATCTGTGTGAATATGAAAAGGCAAGGCCCAATTTGGGTCCCTGAGAATTGGTGCAATTGTCAATTTTTCCTTGAGCTCTTCAAATGCTTCTTGATACTAGTATTTATAACAAAAATCTAAATCTTTTGTTAGTAAACCAAATAAAGGTGAGTCCATTTTATTAAAATCCTTGATAAATCTCTTATAATATCCAGCTAGTCCTAGAAATCTCGCGACATCCCTTTGTTTATGAGGAACAGGGATCCTTTTGATAATGGTAATCTTGTTAGGGTCAACTAATGTTCCATAGAGTCGAACTAGCTTAGAACAATCCCTGCATTCATAAAAAAAACACATTTTTCTGGAATTAAAGAGAGATCCATTTTAATGCATATTTTGAGAACTTTACACAAGTTAGAGAGATATTCTTGGAAAGCATCTCCATAAGGAGTGAAATCATCCATATAAATTTCAACTGAGTCATGAACAAGATCAACAAAAATACTCAATATTTCCCTCTAGAAGGTAGTAGGGGCATTACACAAACTAAAGCAAAGGACCCTATAGCAAAATTTCCCCCATGGACATGTGAATGTGGTATTATCCTGGTCTTCAGGAGTGATTTGGATCTCATTGTACCCACTGAAACCATCCAAAAATGAAAAGAATTTTTTCCCTACAAGACCATCCAAAACTTGATCAATAAAAGGTAAGGGAAAATGATCTTTCTTGGTAGCCTTATTAAGTTCCTGTAATCAACACAAAATCTCCATTTCCCATTCTTTTTGGGAACAATAACAAGAGTTAATACCCATTCATTGTCTAAAATAGGGTAAATTGATCCTACATCTAACAATTTATGTAATTATTCTTTTACTATGTCTTTAAGTGCAGGGTTCATCGTTCTCTAGAGTTGGAAAATAGGTTTTTTGCCTTATTTGATGTATATGTGATGTGTACATACTAAGGGGTGGACTGCTTTTATTTATTTGTAATCCCAAGCAAAGGCATCAAGGTGTTGCCTTAAGACAGTGAGCAATTATTCTTCTTGTTTTGTTGAAAGGGAAGGAATGATTTTTAGAGTTTTATATGGGCTAATTTCCACAATTTTGACACAGTCTTGATCAGAACCAACAGTGATTAATTCTTCCCATGGACTATTTTCAGGATTCCCTAAAGGATCCTCTTCTAGTTCATCAATTTGCATGGCAGCAGGGTGTTTGTTTTGCAGAAAATTATCTATAAGATTACCTTCATTCAATTGTCTACTTCCAAAAGTGGATTTTGGTGTACAAATGGGGTAGGGGGATGATTGATAGAATTCTTCCTCTTCTTCCTCCTCTACCCATAGGAAAATCATGCTCAACATGGAGTTGAGAAGGAGGGAATAATACAAGGTACTTTGTGAGTTGCCCATTCTTGATCGTCATTTTTCCAGCTCTATAACTAATATAATCATCAACAGTAGCTAATCAAGGTCTCCCTAGGATGAGGGATACCCATTGAACTTGGTCTTAGGCTGGAGTACAATGAAATCAATGGGGTACTCTCAGGAATCAATGGAAACCATAACATCCTCAATGACACCCTCAGGTGCTACTATGGATCTATCTACAAGTTACATCATAGTTTTGGTTTTCCTTAGGGCTCCTTGGAGATTGAGCTTAAGCATGGTTTCCATGGTCCTGACATTGATTATAACCCCTATATTAATGAATGTGTTGGGTACTATAATGTTATTAATATATACATCCATTATCGGGCTACCAAGATCCAAATACTTTGGGGAGATGACCTTCCCAAGCATTAGATCAGCTAATTTCCCAACAACATTGATAGTGGGGGCATCTTTTCTCTTCCTTCCTGACACCTTGAAACACTCTTCCTTGATGAATTTATTATATATGGGAACATCTTTGATGGCCTGTAGGAGAGGTATTTTAACACACATATTTTTCAGTTCTCCCAAAAGTTCAACCTCTTCTAGGGTGTGTGATTTGGGATGGACCAACCTTTCAAGATAGGGAGGTGAATTGGCTTGAGGAGTACTTTATTAATTCTCTCCTTCATTATCTTTTGTTGGATAAGGTGAATGAGAATTTGAAAGTACCTTCCTGGACCTGAGGTTGATTTCTTGGATTTCTACAACATAGGTAGGATAGGAAGTTTCTCCATTATAGACTTGTTGGGCCTGCTTGTTGTTTGGGTTTATATTAGGTTGAGTAGGAATTTAGTGTTATTTAGGTGGATTGTTTTGGGTTAGATGTGGTTGAGGAGTGGGAATTAAGGCAGGTGGTTGGGATACCTAGGGCCTCCATCCTTGTGAGGGATTACCCCATTGAGGAGGTTGGGGCTAATATGGTTAGAAAGGTGGAATGACAAGTTGAGGAGGATAGGACCAAGGTGAAGGCATGGACCATGGTGAGTTGTTTGGAGGATACCAAGATTGAAAAGGTGCATTATGACTTGAATTGAAAGAAGGAGGATAGTGTATACCTTGCATACCTTGTTGATATGGCCTAGGGCCTTATGGCCTCCTTTGGTTGACAAAGCAAAGTTGTTCCATGCCTCCCTCTACTCCTTGATACACTACTTTCAGACCTAGAAGAGATGGAAATTTGTTAGTTGCATGATTTTCCTCACACACAGAGAAAATTTCTATTACATTCAATGGACACTCATTTCTAGGGTGTCTCTTGGTGCATCTAGGGAAAAATATGGCTAATTCCCTTTCTGCCTCTTCTTGTTTCTTCTTGATTTGCATTGTGTCCATCTGCAAGGAAAAAGTATGTAACATTTCACTTTTAAAATCCTCTAACATACTCCCTATTTCATTTTTTATGGTTGAGGTAGAAGGTGAAGAGATTACCAAACCTTAGTTGGATCTACCTATTTTCCTTGCATCTCTAGAGTGGTTTTTGAACACTGTCTTGATTTCCTCATAATTGAGTTAGTAAATATCTCCATTAGATAACATGTTGAGGGTATCCATAAACTCTTCCCTGACCCCTCAAAGTAATACCAACTTTGTTGACTTCGGATCAAGGGTGCAATTATCCCTCCTATAACTCAGCTAAAATATTTCTTCAAATTCCTTAAGGGACTCATCTGGCCCTTGAGTCATTCTGAATATTTCTTCTTTTATGTCCCTTGCTCTATAATAATATTTATATTTTGTGTTGAATGCTTGCTACATTTGAGCCCAAGTAGTGATATTTCCTCCTTCCAAACTCATGAACCAGTGCAGGACTGCATCCTTAAGGGTGGAAGGAAACAAATTAAGTTTCTACTCATCAAAGGTGTAATCATATGTCTTTCGTACAACAGAAAACTCAAACATGAAGTTATCAGGGCCTTCAGAAGCTAGGCCATGAAAATGTGGAAGGGAAATAGGGCTAATGTTCTTCATTATAGCTTCCACATTGTTCTCCCTGATAGGAAATAATTAAAGCTGTTTGTTTTGAGCCATCCCTTCAATGGGGTATGGAGGCTCTTCTTCCCCTATAGGATCCTCAAAAATCTCTGGTTGCTCACCCAAAAGGTTCTCCAAATCCTCTGTGGTCAGAGGAGGAGGTCCACAGTCACCAAAAAGTGAAGGTTGACTGCTTGTAGAAGTGGGGGTTTTAGGCAAAAAATTCCTTGAGTTAACCCTATCTCTACGAGGTATGAAATAAATTGTTTTCTTTCTTTTTTTATTTTTACTTTTTTAACAACAAAAATACTAATGCAAAAGCTTTTTTTTTTTTTTTTTTTTTTTTTTTTTTTTTTTTTCAGGAAATGGAATGGAAAAGAAAGCAACTTTAAATCAGAAAGTAGTACCTAGTTTGACACCTCGCTGTCATGTAGAAATTATGGTGTATATTTGCAACTTCTCATGAAGTTTTAACCAAAATCACAAGACACAAACCTACTCTATTGGTTTGCAAAAAGTAATTCACAATCTAGAACAAAAACTTTAGACATGTAATAAGAAATAATACACATGCACACAATATTTTTCCCAAGGAAAGAAATATTCTAAAAACACCAATGTATGCTCGCATTAATCTGATGAATAGAGATGTATTACAATTTCTTATCTCAACTAAGCACAAACTACAAGTGCATAACATATCTCTCTGCTCAATGAGAAGCTCTGACCCATATTTACTCAATTTCTGCCTCTGCTTGACCCCCTATTTCCTTGTGAAATTCGTTGAGAAATTAGGCCCCTATTATTTAGGAATTTCTCCAAAATGGATTGTGCAATTCCTCCATTTGATCATCATGATGCATGCAACACCTATACACTCTAGAATAGTCTACAATTGATGTTAAACTACCACGGAATCTCCACCTCAACTGGGTAACTCAAATTCTCTGCATGCACTAGCTATTTTGGGTTGATTGATCAATTAACTGGATGATCACTGAGTTTGACTGAAGTCCCACTGCACAACTAACCTTCCACTAGTTCCTCCAACAGTTGGAACTAGTTCAACTGAAAACAACTTGAGATAACTTATTTTGATTGCTACAAATTAGCAATCAAACATGCTTAACTAAACTCTAAATCCTCCAGCTTGAATTTATTGAGTAAACTAGGTGACGCAAGCCATGTCACATAAGTTAACTACATCCAAGTTGCCTACTGATGTGGAAATTCGAATTTTCTCAATTTAATCAAGGAAAATCAAATTGAGAATTTATTGCTGCATTTTTCAAGAATCCCTCTCAGCAAGAAAGGAATTATCAACCACCCCTAACGTGCACCTGTGGAACTCAAACTTTCCTCTTGACAAGGCCTTTGTCAAAATGCCAGCATCATGTTCCTTTGTGACAATGTACTAAAGCAACATTATCTGCTTCTGCACACAGTCCTGTAAATGGTGATACCAAATATCTATATGCTTGGATCGATTGTGAAAAATAGGATTCTCATAGAGCTTGATGCAACTATGATTATCATAATAGATCATAGTTGAATCCATCATCTCACCAAATAGTCCAATAAGTATCTTTCTCATCCATATTGCCTCACATGTTTCTTGATTTGTAGCCATGTATTATGCTTCTGCCGAGATAAGCGCCACCTATCTTTGCTTCCCAATGTATTAGGAAATTGTTGCGTACCCAACACTGAAAATTCCACTTGATGTAATATTTTAGTCTAATCAACTCCCCACCTAATATGCATCTGTGAAGCCACACAACTTCACGCCCTTTTTCCATCTATACCATAGTCTAAACTAGGTATTGCCTCTGAGGTTTCATAAAACATGCTTAGTTGCCTTCCAAAATAATTTGGTTGGTCTAACCATAGCTTGGCTCAGTTGGTTGATTGCATGGCACATATATGGTTGTGTGTTCACAAGATACATCAGTGAACCCACTAGCTGTCGATAAATGGTAGCATCCACTACTTCACCTGAATTGGCATCCTCCTTCCTCTAGTTGGTCCCTAGAGGTGCCTCCATGGGTTTGCAAATCTCCATGTGAAACCTTTGTAGTATCTCATTTGCATACTTTCCTTAAGAGACGAATATTTCCCCATCGCCTTGCCATACTTGCAACCTGAGAAAGTAGTGCATGAGACCCATGTCCTTCATTTCAAACTCCTTTTCAAGGTCCTCCTTGCAATATCTAATCAGTTGCTCATCACTAGTTAAAATAAAATCATCAATATATAAGACAATAAGAATCAATTTACCTTCTACAAAGATATGATAGAGTTTTGCACCTGCTTCACTTTTGGTGAAGCCCAAATCGGTGAGATAGTTATCGATCCTGGTGTACCAAGCCCGAGGTGCTTGTTTGAGACTATACAAGTCTTGCTTGAGTCTGCACACATGAGACTCTCGATCAAATGTTTCAAAACCTTATGGTTGATCAATGTACACCTCCTCCTCAATAACTCCATTGAGAAATGTTGTTTTTACATCCATCTAGTGGATATTCCAGCCCATCTGCGCAACCAAAGAAAGAATTGATCTAATGGATGAGTACCTTGCTACAGGAGAAAATGTCTCCTCATAGTCAATCCCTGCAACTTGAGAGTACCCCTTGGCCACAAATCTGGACTTATAATTCTCTATGATTTAGTCTGTTGCATTCTTTACCTTGAAGATCCATCTCAAACCCACAACTAATTTATTTGTTGGTCTTAGGACCACTTCCCAAACATTGTTCTTCACAATGAATTTGTATTCCTCCACCATTCCATCCACCCATACAGGTTTCTCTACTGATTTCTCGAAAGAGGTTGCCTCAGTATCTATAAGCTCAGTCATTAGAGCCATGTAGCCAGTTTATCGATCAGGTGATCTTCTCTACCTACGCTGATTTGAAGGAACACCCACATTATCCCTTGAATCTTACACAAGTCTTTCAACTTCCCTGGTTCTTTTTCTGCCTTATCTGGATGGTTCTTCTTGAGTGGATGTCTCCACTCTTTGCTCCTCAATTTGTGGTTGCTCCACAACTTCTTGAGGTTCCTCCTTTGGAGCTGAAATCTCCTCTTTTTGTGGGATTTGAAGCTCCCTCTCAAGAGATCATTGCATCACTTTCTCCTCATCAAATTTTACATGCCTTCGCACAATTGTAATCTTAAGGGATGGAAGGTACACACGATAGTTGTGCAGAGTTTATGTGTAACCCAAAAATACCCCCAATTCTATTTTTGGGTCTAGCTTCTTCCTTGATTCATAGAGACATGGCAATAAACAGAGGCTCCAAAAATCCTGAAGTGTGATGCATCTAACTTCCTCTCCGAGAAAGTTTCCTCAAGTGTAATCATGCCTAGAATCCAATGAGGACTCTGATATCTATAAATAGACTATTGTGTTGCATGCCTCAGCCCACAAGTGTAGAGATAGGCCTTGGTCATGCAACATCACCCTTGCTGCTCCCACAATGTTATGGTTCTTTCTCTCGGCCACCCCATTCTGTTGTAGGTTGTGGGGTGTTGTTAACTCTCATCAAATGCCTTCTTTTGCAGAAAAAAATTAAATTCATTTGACACATACACACCTCCATTATCGCTCTTGAGAGTTATCACCTTCCTCCTGGTTTCTCTCTCAACCAATGCCTTGAATTCCATGGACTTGGATAATGTCTCATCTTTCTTCCACATGAAGAAGATCCAACACTTTCGTGAGAATTCATCAATAAAAATGACAAAATATTTGTTTTTGGCAGTGGAGGCTATCGAGAAAGGTCCACAGACATCAAAGTGGATCCTTTCCAAGACTGCATGTGCTTTGTTGTCCTGATCATGGAATGTGGATTTTGTGTACTTCCCCAAAGTACATCCTTTGCATACATCTTGCTGCTCAAGTGCTCCTTTAGGGAGCCTATGGTTATTTGTTGCATAATCTTCAAGGTGTCATGATGCAAATGGCCAAGTATTTTTTTCCAAAGTTCACCGGCATCGCATCTATGCACTTTCTTCACCTTAGTTCTTAATGCATCATAATCTTCCCCATCTAGCTTATATAGGTTCTTGACATGAACCTCGATTTTCTTCACCTGTCCCTTGGCTATGTGTCTCAGGAATTCTTTTCCTTTTCTTAAGATCACATCATAACCACGGTTTTCCAAAACTGCAATAGGGATGGGATTTTTCTTTAGGCCTGAAACGAACATGACATCCTTGAGCTTGAGAGGGGAACCCAACTCTCTCTAAAATGTGACTATTCCAATCCCGGTCATGCTATACCTCTTGTCATCCCCCATATTGGTGTGCGTCTGCAAATATTTTTCTTCCAAGTGACTAGAAAAGTCTCTACCCCAGTAAGGTGGAATAATGCACCTGAGTCCAAGTACCACACACTCCCCATCATTGTTCTAGTCATGCATGCGATAAGGGAAAATTCAAGCTTGAACTATAAAGCCAAGGCTTCACCTGCTGCTCCTCATGAGGTCTTCTTGATTTCCTTTTTGTGTGGACACTTTGTGGTATAGTTCCAAAATTCATGATAATGGAAGCATTTAATTTTAGAAAAATATTTCTTCTGGCACCCTTGGTTGGACTCTTGTTTGGATTGATATTTCTTCCCTTTTCCTTTCTTTTCCTTTCCAGCCAATGCAATTTTTTCTTCATCCTTGCCCTCAGATGAAGTCCCATCTTTAGTATTTCTCCTTATTTCCTCTTTTACCAAATCAGACCATAAGCATTATAAATTTGGTAGTTTCTCCCTCCCGTTCACCGAATCTTGATAGCTATGCTAGCTCTTGGGAAGGCCCATAAGGGCTAGGCTTACCAAGTCTTCTTCAAGGATATTAACGTCAATCCTACCAAGTTCATCATGACATTGTGTGAACTTGCTCAGATACTGTGGAATAGTGTCATTCTTCTGCATCTTGATACTTTGATGTTTATCCTTGAGGATCTGCTTCCTATGGTCACTATTATTCTCGAACAATTATGTCAGTGCTTTCCACATTGCGAACGCAGTTTATTTTCCATGGAGATTTGAGACAATGTGATCCTGTACTCCCTCCAATATTATTCTCCTTGCCTTGGCTACATCTCTCTTCCACTAAGCAAGGTTTTAGGCATCATACTCTGGTGGTTTTGCAACATTTTCCTTGATGTATTCTAGCAATCCATTGTCATCTAATACCACCATCACGTGATCCTTCCATGCAACAAAATTAGAAGTGCCTTCCAGGGCATACTCTAGCCTTAGTCCATTGAAGGCCATCTTCTCAACTTTGAAGAGATATTGTTGCACTGAACTCCAGGATTGAACCTCCTGAGAAACAAATTCAAAATTCCTACTCTAATGTGAATCCTGCTCTGATACCATGTAGAAATAATGGTGTAGATTTGCAACTACTCATGAAGTTTTAATAAAATCACAAGACAAAAACCTACTCTGCTTCCCTTTGGAAAGTAATTCACAATCTAGAACAAAAAATTTATACATGAAATAAGAAATAACACACATGCACATAATATTTTTCCTAGGGAAATCAATCTACGAAAAAACCCCAATTCTTGCTTACCTTAATCTGTTGAATAGAGATGTATTACAATTGCTTTGCTCAACTGAGCATAAATTTCAAGTGCATAAACTATCTCTCTTCTCATTGAGAAGCTCTGACCTAGACTCAGTAAATTTCCACCTCTGCTTGAGCCCCTATTTACTTACGCAATTCCTTGATAAATTAGGCCCCTATTATTTAGGAATTTCTCCAAAATGGATTGCGCAATTCCCCAAATTGCTCATCAGGTTGTATGTAACACCTGTACACTCTGGAATAGTATACAACTTATGCTACACTGCCTTGGAATCTATACCTTAACTGGGTAACTTGACTTATCTGCATGCACTAGCTATTTTGGGCTAATTTACCAGTTAACTAGATGATCACTAAGTTTGATTGAATTCCCACTACACAACTGGCCTTCCACTTGTTGCTCCAACTGTTGGAACTAGTTTAACTGAAAACAACTTGAGACAACTGACTTTGATTGCTACAAATTAGCAATCAAACATGCTTAACTAAACTCTAATTCCTCCAACTCGATTTACTGAGTAAACTAGGTGACAAAATCCATGTCACACAAGTTAACTGCATCCGAGTTGTTTGTTGATGTGGAAATTTGAATTTTCTCAATTTAATCAAGGAAAAATCAAATTGAGAATTTATTATTGCATTTTCAACATGGCAACGAGGTCAAAAAGTGATGAGTCTCAATATTACAACAAGAATGTTGCAAATGCTAGGGCTACCAGGTTTAATTTATCAATCCAAAGTTTATAAAAACTTAAGAGGTGACGATGTTATATGCACAGGAAGCAAGATTCTACCTAGGATGCTCTGAAGCAATGGATTGAACTGAAATGTGTAGAGACCATTCTGTGGAATTCCAAAGAAGGAAAAGTATTGAAATTAACTTTGCAAGAAAGAAGAAAAATGAAGCATTACCTGTCCCACTGAATCAAGGAAACACTAATCTATTTGCATGGAAATAATGGTCGGAAAATAAATCCTAATATTTTTTGTGGAAGTTAAATAACAGGAAAGTAAGTCTAAGATACTTGCACAAAAGTATTGATTATAATCTATCTTGTGATAAATCAAATCTATAATGTTGCAATCAAAGTAAACTCTATTCTGTTTGTAGAAGCCATCAAATGCTCAAAAGTGATCATGTAAACTATTTCTATGCTACTTAACTCATAATCAAAATAGTAAACCCTAATTTCATATTTAAAGCTACAGTGATGAGAGGAAGATATACAAAGGGTCATTGGTATTTTCAATGTGTATTCTAAGGTTCAAGAGATGTTGTAGAGAGGTGAAAAGTATAAAATAAGCTTAAGAGGCAATTATGGCCAAGCTTTGATGAATTTTTTGAAGTGCTACAAAAATGCTACAGGATTACATCTGAGAGTGATCTAAGGGTTCTAGAAGCAGAATGAAGTTGGGAGAAGGTTGTAGGATGTTGTGAAAGAGTGTAAGGAATCTTGCCAAACTTATATCTACTCAATAGCCCATCTTTCACAAGGGGAAAAACCATGGAAAAACAAACTAATGGTCTCATGTAGCTCTCTAATGTAATTTTCTATATGCAGACCGTTTGAAGAAACAAATGAGAATGAGAAGAAGAGTTTGAAGAAGGTTTTTTCTATGCATGGAAACTGATGCTACTCTACCCTATCAACTAATATATCTCACCTGCAAAAAAAATTATCATTCAAGTAACAAAGATATAGTGATTAAAGGAGTGCTAAAATACTAATTGTAGAAAACCAAAATGCATGTGAAAGGATGAGTTGAATTTGAACTAGAATCTAACTATTGAAAAAAAGACAATATTTTTTTTGTTTTTCCTCATAGAGTACACAACCAAGCTCCGCTTGGAGAGCTACAGAATAGACCTAGATTTTGGCTTGAGCTAGCTTATGAGCTAAGAGTTGATTATACTTGTGCAGGGATTGTTCTTGTGAGAACAAGCATTGTATTCTCATCTTGGATTTCTGATTAATGCAATATAGATAGTAGGGGTTTTCAACTATGGATTTCCCTGGATACATATTTCGTTATGTGCCATTGATTATCTTCCTCTTGTCGATTACTATTTTCATTGATCTTTATGGGCTTCCACTGTAAACAGTAGAGTAGATTCTTGTCTTGTGTTTTAGTACATTACATGAGATGTTGAATCTACAGGAAAATCTACATGGTATCATGGATTATTACAGTAAAGTAGAGGAGATTTCGAAGTTTTTGAGTTCAAGGTTACAGGTGAAATTCTAATTTGCAATACACACTTCAGGATTGGCAAAAGTTGTTCTATAGTTTGCCGCTCAAGTACGCCTTGGATGGCAGCTCGAATTACATAGCCTGAAAAGATAGGATGGAGGTCGTGTTGGAGGATAATCGCTTGAAGGAATTAATTGATCAAGACATTCCTGAGCCACCAACATCATATGAAAAATATCTGGCTAAATGGAAGAAGTGTGTGGCAAGGGCGAGGCGGATAATCCTTGATGGAGTTTGAGACCACATTGTCTTGAGTCTTCATGGGAAGGGGACTCCATATGCTATGTGGAAAGCATTGACAGACCTTTTCCAGAACAAAAATGACTATAGGAAGTTGGAACTGAAAGATAAACTTCGAGAAATCAAGATGGAGGTAGGCGACTCAATTCCAAATTACTTGAACATGTTCACTTATTGTCGAGATGATATTGGAAGTGTTGGAATAACTATTGCGAAGTATGATATGGTGAGCCTAGTTCTTCTAGGACTTCCCAAGAGTTGGCATAGTTATCAGGACTCTTTCAATGGGAGGGAGAAGCTGCGAGATTGGGAATGACTATGGTCGGATTTGGTACAAGAGGAGTTTCAACAGAACACCAGAGATGGGACCTCTTCCAAGGAAATGGAAGAGGATTTTGCCTTAGCGATTAACGCAAAGAATGCCAAGGGAAAGAAGTCCCAAGGCGAGGTGGGTGGCGAGAATATGAACTTGTCGAAAGTCAAGTTTTTTCACTGTGATGAGCACAGGCACTATGCCACGAATTTCCCACAGAAGAAAGCAAGCAAGAAGGAGCCTGCTGTAGTTGCAGCAGGTGAAGCACTAACTTCATAATTCGAACTTGATTTAATTCTCACTGAATGCATGTCCAACACTATCATGGGAGGCGTGTGGTATCTTGAAAGCAGTGCCTCGTTCCATATGACGGGGAACAAAGATCTCTTTAGTGATTTTTAGGAGAAAGACCTCAACTAGAGCATAGAGTTTGGATATGACGGGAAGTATAGAGCTACCAGGATCAGTATGGTTACCTTTAGAGGGATTCTGACTCCCCTCTCAGGATCACAGATGTGATGTATGTTCCAAGACTAAAGAAGAATCTTGTTTCAGTCGCAATATTGGAAGACCGTGGCTATGATGTGATTTTTAGTAAGGGAAAAGTTTTCCTTAGACACATTTCCACGGAACAGGTGAGACATATCAGTGCACAGGTCAAGAACCTGTATGCTCTTGTGGTACAAGATGCATGCAAAACATTGAGGAGAAAGGAAAAGGTTAGAGACTTTGTGGTTGAGAGGGAGAGAAAATTACCTCTCAACATGAAACCCCAGAAGAAGCCTCATAAGTAGTCTCAGACAATTGTGGAGCAAACACAATTGGAGAAGCAGAGAGGAGACCGAGTGGAAGTATCCACTCATGCAAAGACCTCCAATAAGGGGGGATTTTGATCCAAGTGGGAAGAGGAAGCACATGCAGCCATACCTCCAGGTGTGAGGTGGGGAGATGTGAAGTGATAGTCCCAAGAAGGATGAAATTGGGCAGGGTCCATTGAGAGGTTTTATCTCATGGATCGTACCTTGCTACGGGAGCCCAAAGTACATAGTAGCGGGAGGAATCAGTGGTGATTGATGTAGTCAGAGATTAGAGTGACAGAGGCTAGAGTAGTCAGATACTAAAGATCATAGAGAAGAACTGACAACAGTGCAGAAAGGCAGATTCAACAAAAGCACAGAGATTTCCGTCGATAGAGGCAGTAGAAATCAGAGATGTTGATGAAAGATGCATCATATTGACTCAGGTTGGATTTTTTTTGTTTTTGTAGTTTTTGTAGCAACAAAAATAGAGAGAAGTGTTGAATGCGGAACATTCCAAAGGTTTAGGATCAGGATCGAGTTGAATTCTTTTCTTTGTTGAGAGGGAGTGTTGAAAATAACAACAAGAAATGTTAAAAATAGAATCCAGAAATTCCAATTTAATTTGTCCTTGAATTAAATTGAGAATTAAAATTGTAATTATATTATCATAGCATCTTGTAAATAGCTAATTAAGTTCAATTAACATAATTAGCTTAGGAATTTCGAGTTAGAAGTCTTTTGGAAGTCATGTATATGTTCTCCATAAATTTTAGGGGTCCAGTATGAGTTTAAACTGAGTTGTAATTAGATTAACTCAACTTACTGAGTTATGGTTAGTTAAATTAGTTCTAACTATTTGTGGAACTAATAGAGGACTAATAGTTAGTTGGTGCATTGGTGCATCCAAAAGTGTTACTCTAGTTAAATGAATATTCCCTCATGAGAAGCTCATGCATGTCAGTTCAGAGAAAGACCGAGTTGAGACTAGAGTGCAGGGACAATGTACTATTAGTTGTATGATTTACTGATTTGTAAATATCATGCATGCAATTAGAGAAGGAACTATGTTTGGATTGCACACTTTTGGAAGCATGAATTCCCTTTAAATACGGGCTATTCATCCTAGGAATTACGCAAGGAAATAGGGGCTTGGAAATCTGCAGAATAGGCCTAGAGTTTGGCTTGAGCTAGCTTATGAGATGAGAGTTGATTATATTTGTACATGGATTGTTCTTGTGAGAATAAGCATTGTATTCTCATCTTGGATTTCTGATTAATGCAATATAGATAGTAGGGGTTTTTAGTTCCCTGGATACATATTATGTTATGTGCCATTGATTATATTCCTCTTGTCGATTACTATTTGCATTGATCTTTATGGGCTTCTGCTGTAAATAGTAGAGTAGATTTGTGTCTTCTGTTTTAGTACATTACATGAGCTAATGAATCTATAGGAAAATCTACAACAAGTACTTGTAGAAAAGGAAAACTATCCAACGTAATTGTCACACAAGCACTTGTAGAAAAGGAAAACAGATGCATTGCAGGTTCAATTTTCTAATACCACCAATGCCAAGAACTCGAATACTTCAGCCTATGGAATTTGACAACGAAAAGACAAAAGTGAATGCAAGAATGATATTTGATGCTCTAGAGCATATGGAACATGATGAGACATATATATTTAATAGTTTTCTGGAAAAAATAAGTATAAGTGAATCTGATTATGTCCATGCAATTTGGTCTATGCTAAGATGAATAATTTTGTGAAAAGAGAACCAATAGACAGTTGTACTAATATCTTTTCTTAGTATATTCCATTGATATGGGGTGAAAGCACTAATTTTCAATTTGTACTTGATTCATATGCTACAACTACTTGTTGTAGTTCATTAATGAAAAATCTAGATAAAATAATGACGTCAATGTTTAAATGTGTGTGAAGTGAGTGTCAAAAAATGATGGTGATATCATTGAAATAATTGCAATACTTGGAAAATCTTTATTGAACTTATAGAAAATGTCTACACAACAAGCTTTATATATAGTGTTGTTAATTCCACTAAATACTAATTCAAGAAAATGTATATTTATTAATACTTCTGTAAGAGATGATTGAACTTGTTTACTAAAGAAACCAAGAGACCCGGAATGTGAACCAGATGATTCAAAAAACATAGCATTTTTATCAATTATTGATCGCTATTTGCAAAGACCGAAAAACATTGAACATGTATGTTTAGCAAAATATGCATCATGTTATATACTGCAAGGCAAAAAAAGAGGAAATGGTGATAGACCATATGTTATAAGGTACATAAAGTATAATAAACATATTGATGTTGATAACTATTACAAAGAACAATTGATGGTGTATGTCCCATATCGTAGAGATGAAAACGCATTTAGGGAACTATATTCAAGTTGGAAGAACACATATTTCTTATTTAAGAAAACCATAAAATGTAATGAGTGAAAATTCACCAACGAAACAATGACAAAGTGGACTAATATTGATGACATAGTTACTAAGCTTGAAAACAAAGAGAGAAAATTGTTTGAAAGAAATTTGTCTCGTTGTGACGAAATGGAAAATGAAAAATGTTATCAAGAATGCGATATTGAATCAAATATACAATATTTGCAAAAGGCTAAAAATGAAAAATCAATTGTTGAGAGACCTTATGAGCTTGTAAAGCAACCACAAGTATTAGAAGAAACTCAATTCTATAAAATCATGAGAATGCTTAATCCAGAATAGGAAAGAATAGTGAAAGAAATAGTTGACGATGAGAAAAAGAATCGAAATGACCCATTGTATGTACTTGTAATTGGTGGTGCGGAGGTTGGAAAAACATTTACTATTATAGCAATATTCCAATCTCTAATTCACTTATGCAATAACATGTTTCGATATAACCCATGTTAATTAAAAGGAATCATCATAGCATATACAAGGAAGGCAGCATTCAATGCGGGAGGTATAACATTTCATTCTTCATTCCATTTACCACATAACAAATAAGAATATATTTCACTTAAAGATAAAAATTAGACACATTAAAAAAAAATTGTGAACAACTTTGTATTATGCTTATTGATCATGCGTCTTTGATGGGTTCAACATTATTATACCATATCGAAAAATGCTTGCGTGAAATTAAGCATACTCAATTGACTTGTTTTGCAAATATTGATGTTATATTTTCAAGTAAGTTATTCCAAGCACAACTGATCAAAGATTATTTGATTTTTGAGAAACCAATTTTAGCGAGTGGAAAGCTAGTATATGATTTTTGGACAGAGAAAGTCAAATGCTGTGAATTGTGCATGACAATGTGTCAAAAAGATGACAAGTTAATTGAAATCCTTAACAAAATGCTAGTGAATCAATACTCTGATGAAGACATAAAATACATAAACAATAGGTGTTACAGGCCTGCCCCAATGGATCCATTGTTTCTATATCTATTTTACATAAACATAGATGTACAAAAGCATAACGAAAAAATGTTGTCGCATGTAAATGAAGAGTTAATAGTTCTTGATGCAATTGACGAATCTCACAATAATAAAATAGGATTTGTTGCACACGAGAAGAAAATGAGGATATCGTCTAGAATACTTATCAAATGCAATGTTCTTGTTGAAATATATGTAGGGAATTATAATACAGAATATGGTCTCGTTAATGGCGTTGATGGGATATGCAAAAAATATATGAAAAATAACAATAATGTTGATGTGTTATGGATATATTGCGTAAATCCGGAGATTGACAAACTTCAAAGAAAAAGTTATCATGAATTGTATGACGAAAAATTTCATCTCATTGGACTCCAATATTCCATGTTTCAAATCCATTAACATGTAATAGCAAGAGTTTTAAATCTGTAGTGCGCAAACAATTTTCGATACACCTAGCTTGTGCTAGAACAAATCATCAATCACGGGGTTTAACGTTAAATGGACATGCATTGGATCCAAGTGACATATCAACACATGGACTAGTTTACACAACACTGTTGCAAGTTAGAATGCTCGAATCGTTATATCTTCATATTCAAAGAATAACACAAAAAAACTTTTGTGTAAATAAGAAAGTATTAGAAGACACAAAACTCTTAAGAACTGAAGCATCATGGAAATTGCAATACATAGAGAAGTTGATAGCAAATGAAAATACTTTAACAATTGAAAGTTTGAATATGTGAAGTCTACATTCTCATGTGAATGACATTGTACATGATGAATATTTAATGAATGTTAAGATTATCTGTATCTAGGAAACGCATTTAAAAATCCATTGTCCAATAGTAAATTTTGTAAATTTAATTTCAACATATCAAATTGTCTTCATGGAGTACTTACTTGCATATAAGAGAACATAGAAATCGTATAAACAAAAAACATTTGCAATAACATAATCGAACTTGTTTTGTCAGAAGTATATTTCCAGTGCCGAATATGCATAATAAATGTATATGTTGCACTACATGTACTTGTTTCCACAAGCATTGAAGAAATAGCAATAGTGAAGGCACAATTCGCATTTGGTGATTAAATTTTTATACGTATTGGAGATTTCAATATCAAAATTAATTCAATTAGCAACAGAAGTAATCAACTATTACAATACATGCAGTATTTGGATAGATTTCCCTCTTCAACAATGTCATTTTCATGTTTCACATTCGTACTGGAGAGACTATTATGCAGTACATGCTTCGTCACACTTTGAGTAATTGTAAGACTGCAAAAGCTATATGTTTTTTTTTAAGCAATAAAGTTCATAAGCAATTGTAAGTGCAATAGAGGACACTTTTGCAAATTTTAGCTATTTTTGTATAGGAAATAATTATAGATTTGTTTATTTCCTATGATTTGCAATCCAAAATGAATAGGTAATTAATGTTAATGTTAATGTTAATAAACAAAACTTTTCTTTAGTTGCGCAATTGAAGGAAGAAATCACAGAAATTGAGAAAGAGATATTCAGTCAAAGTTTCAAATTCCAAATTATAGTTGTTCATATGAAACATTGCATAAGGAAAAGTTTAAAAAAAAATCTAGAAGGTACAAACTCTGAAAACAATTAACAATTAAGCAATAAGTATATATGCTTTTACATAGTGTAAGTTTCCTTAAACCTTGCAGTGCTTGTTTTGTTGTTTATCAGTGATCAAATGTTTAGAATTTTTATATATGTTATGTGAATTCATTTAATCTTTGAATGCAGATTTTTTGTTTTTCATTGCAAATGGATTTTTCACAGAATGGTTCACAAATTCCAATTCATTTACTTTTGGTTCTAAGTATAAGCATTTTCATAAACTCTTTTTATATCGAATTTTATTTTCTGTATCCAAAATTATCGATATGGATTGCATATTTATTTTCTATTTTTTGTCTTCTCCTCATTTTTTTCCATTGCATAGCTTTGTTTCAGAGTCGCATTAGCATTTATTATATGTATTTAATTCATTTCAAAGTAATTGTTTCTATTCTGCCATAATGAAGGGGCACAAAATTAAAGAGACAAAAAAAGCAAAATGGTAGTCGTGAATATGCTAGTGAACTGCAATATCAAAATTCAAATTGTATACCTTATTGTTAAAAAACTCATTGTTTTGCGCAAACTCTCATACATTTTACTAATTTTGTGAACAATATGAACATAATTTCTCTTTTGTTAATAGAAATGAAAATGCATCTTCAATAACTGTTTTTTATTGTCGAAAATATGTTTCGACTTTGATGTTTATTTTAATCATAGCTATGGTAATTACAATTTGAATATGAATACAATTTTTGTTATATGAATGTTGTATTTTAGTTTGTTATAACACTTATAACAAAGTGCATTTTTACTTTGAATATTGTCACGTGGCTTTGACCAATCTTTGTAATTTGCTATGTTCTCTTATCTATAGGACTACAAAAAATGAACATTAATAAATTATTTTAACAAACAAAAAAAATTGATATATAATGTCTGAAATCATTTTGTATTCTGTGTGATTAAATCTCTACTTTCAACTCGATGGCCCTCCTCTCCTCTCCTCTCATCATCATTTTTTCAAATAACTTGTAACTGCGTTAATGTTGTCATATTTGAGCAAATCATATGTGAAATGGCATTCAACTACTATCGATTTTAATGATATGAAATGACATTTAGCTACTTTAGGGCAAATTGTTTTATTAATATCCTATATCACATTCTATTTTGATTAACCAGAGCAACTCTCCTATCGATAAATACAAGTTGTTTTTTTGGAATTTATTCAGAGAAGTAATGTGTACTTGGGATATTCGTTGCATAAAATTGGTTTACTATTACTAATTTTGGATTAGATACTTGCACATTAGGCCATTGTACTCATATTATTCAGCAATAACCAAACTTAGTTCTTTAGAAAAATAATAAAAAAATTCATTTTATAAAGTTCATTTCCACAAAGTAGAAAGACACTTCTGATTGTAGAATTACAGTTATCATATTTTCTTCTTTGCAAATTTTATGATGTCCTCTAATATAAATATGATGAGAATAAGAGTTGCAACTACTAGTCCCAAGACCTGAAAAAATTCACAAGTCGATATTCCATCCACGTTGAAGCTTTGTAGTAAACCGTTTAAGCAAATAGATAGATAATACTCATTACATTTTGTAAAGATTATAATGAAAGCTTTGGAGAAAGAAGCTTTCCTATCAAAAAGAATGAATGTCAAAATCAACTTGCAAGAGATTTCTATTCCAAATTATTAAGACATTAGCAATTTTGAAACTGAACATTGTAACTATAATTAACATCGTAAATGAGACATGTTTCATTAGCAATTCTGAGACTGAACATTATAACTAAGACATATTTATTGACATTTGAAATTATAGCATATGGAAACCTATTTATGTTTATGAATATCCATTTTCTTCTTTACACATGCTTACTTCGGACAACAATTTCCACACAACCATTTTTCCACAACTTTCTTCACATAGCTATTTTCGTGGTTGCGAAATATGCTCATAAATAATCATAATAATAAACACAAGACCTATATATATATATATATATATATATATATATATATATATATATATATATATATATATATAACAACAAAACACAAATGTATATGTGCATAATTGCATAGCAAATTCATAATCTAGAAAAAGCTCTCGAGCTTTCATTATACTAACATTCACACTTCACACAGTCAATAAATAATAAAACAAACAATGATTTTTTAAATGCACAACCACTTCCCCACAACATTTTTCAGAAAGCTAATATTAAATAGTGGTTCGCAACTCACAACTCAAAAAAAAAAAATTACCATCCATATCCATATTGCATCCTCATTTTAGCATAACGTAATAGAAATGAGTGTCAAACCATTCAATCGACAAATATTCTAGGCTACCAACAACAACTACAATAGAATGGGGCACACCAATATCACTTTCAGCCAAACCTCATAGCTTTTTCTCTAATCCATGATGACTCAATCGAATGTTAAATATCGGTCTTTTAAAAGCAATATATACCTGAATTCACGAAATAGATATCGAAAAGGGTATTTTATAATGTCAATAGATATGGCCTTATCGATATCTTTGAAACTAGTTGTGATAATGTCATTGTGTGTGAATTTACTGAATGCATATTAATAGTAGTACTTGGCATTGATTAATTTTTGTATGCTAAGTGTGAATACCAAATCCTTTCAACAGTTTGTACATTACTTGCTATTATTGTCATGATTACGAGATACAATATGTCATAAACACAAATATTAATTTCGCTAAAAACTGCTACAATACACAACACTAAAATTGATAAATGAGATTTGATATTGTATATAGCTTTCATCTTTCTGCACTTGATCTCTCCATCCAAAGAGTAGTTCCATAAGTGTTCAGATAAAAAATACAGAGTGCAAATTTTTTTAAGGGTGGATCACCAACACTAGGTGGCCGCTACATCCATGGGAAAAATCCAGGTAGATCAACTTGAAGGGATCTACTGCCAACCAAACAAGCAAGGCCTAACCCCAAGGGTGTCAAGGTGATTTGACCCCGTGACCTCCCAACTGATGAGGTACTTAGCAACAGGAACTCGACCAACCGAGCTAACCCTTGGGCTTTTATACAGAGTGCAAATTACTTAGTGCATAAAAAAGTATTTTCACTTAAGGGCATAAGAGCATAAACTTAAAATTAATAATAACATGCCAATACTCCATGAGCTCTTGTGTGGAGCATTTACTGTGTGGAACAACCTTGAAATGCAAACATGTGTCGATGCAGAGTTTTATATTCCTCGTTTCACACACCATCATTCATCACATATTTATTGTAATAACAAAAAGTTTAATAATAACATTGAATCTAATGATTGTTGTATTCAGTGGTTGTATTCGGTGGAAGCTATATTAAGGTGTCTTTATTCTCTTGAGATTACCAGATGAGATAGGTTATGTTCAAAGGAAGCATGTGTAGAGGATAAATGCACATGTGTATTTATTTCATTATGTTCACTGAATACATTTATTGAATACCAGAGTAGCTATTCAGGAATGATTGTGCATATCCGACAACATTAACAAAAAATATTATACACCTTTCTTTAGTAGCATGCTTTGATGTCAATAAAACAATTAATAATAATAGTTAACAATACATGATCGCGATGAACTCGTATTTATTTTGATTTGTACATCCCTGCTATTTAGCACACTATATTGAGAACATTAAGACAATAAATGTTTCCAAAGTAAGAAAGAAAATAATTTTTAAATTTTGAGATTATTTTACCAGCTACCACTAACGTTCGCTTTGAAATTTTCATTTGTTATTTATTGAAAGTGTTAAAAATGTCGATAAATCTATAAATCATATATGAATCCGACAACGGCTAGTGAAAAATGGTGATGAGGACTTTTGGCATTGCACTATCAATCATGATAAATGACTTTAGTAAATGATAATCTTTTTCAGAAATCATTTGTCTTTTTAAGAAATTGGGGTTGCAGCAACGAATTGTGAAACTATGGGACATTGGAAAAGAATAAAAGTAGTAGATAAATGAAGCAAGCAATTTTCACTTATACAATCAACCAAGTAGTATTTGAAAATTCCAATGGAAAATAAGAGAAACATAGACATTTGCACTAGCAGATACTTTCCTGGACTCACATCTTTGCGGATTCAACATTATTCAACAATACATTTTCTCAATTTCTTGGGTTCTTTCACAATTTTCTCTACAACGTATTTCTTTTTCTGCATAATTGTTTAGGGATTTGTATTTGCTCATTTCACAGTTTATGAACACAGTAACTTTAGCAAAAGTTTTAACAGATGCAGTAGTCATTGCATTGTATCAATTTACTATTTTTTTTCTTTTGCCTCTCGTATTTGCATCTTCTTTGTTCTAATAACCTAAATTGCATCTGAATAAAGAACCAATGCAATTTTTGCATGTCATAATGTGTAAGAAAATACTGCACATAGTTCAAAATATGTTTACACAACACATAGTTTATTGAATTTGCGGAAAATCAAGTATCGATCATCAACAATGGAAACCCAGAGAGTAGCTGAAGAAAGATATAAACAAAAATCATACAAACATATTCACCTTCCACACATGTTGTTGGTGTAGCGTCATTCATGATTCTAGGAAAGATGAAGAATCCTGGTTCTAGAAATGGTGAATTAGCAAATTGTCGAGATGAGCAAGATATTTTTCATGAATTCTTTCCAGGCCAAACGCATACAATTCAAAATTCAAAGTCCAAAACTATCATGAATAGAGAAAGCATTAAACATGCTATATATGTGCAAAGTGATAGTAGTGAACCACCTAACTGGGTTGCTACTCATTTAGCAGAGAATCAAAAAATAATGGAGAAAATTGCAGAAAAGGACATTATTTATGATGAACATCATGTCACATTGCAAAATGAAAAGTATGACAGGACCAACAAAAATTGAGAGTTGAAAAGACAAAGGTTGAAAATAAAAATGGTATTGATTAAATAAAGGTGGATATTGATTTGTCTAGCGTTGACACGATGGGGCTCATGGTGTTGCAACAATCTACCAATGATACAATTACTCAAAATGTTATCAACGTGATTGCATAAAATTACACGTTGAAAAACAAATTAAAAGAACTACTACATATTTCAAATCCAGTTCCTCTGTTAATCACTCCATTGTCAAGTTATGCTACTACACTACCACAAGCATTTAACAAGGATGATAATCTACTTAATGCAGTGAAGGCATATATCATTGACAACATATGCCAAATATTAGTAATTATTGATGATGCATGGCAAGCAGTTTTCGATTTAACACACTTGTGAGAGAAACTGGCGATATTTATGAACCTGGTTAACATCAATCTTACAGAAGACAAGAAATGTGTTGCCAGTGAATTAAATACTTTTAAGCAGAGCCTAAAAATACTCTATGCTTTCGAAAAGTAAAATGAATAGCTACCAGATACTGAAAGAGTGAAGCAATTGGAAGTTGGATGGGTAGAAAGGGTCACTACACTTGAGAATATCAATTCTTCCTATAGTGACATATGCAAAAGGATAAGTATGCCTATCTTAGGGAAATGGATATTATAAAAGGTTTAGCCAGCACATGTATGTTGCACAGTTCTGATTTAAATTCAAATGACAAGTTAAAAACTGAATTGGAGGAACAAAAATAGAAAATGGAAATGGACTTTGATAGCATCACTGATTTTATTGAAGAACATATTGACACATGGATAATTACTTTTTCCAAGGTCAATAAGCAGAACACTAGGTGGGTTTTTGAGGTGCAAGATGAAGCTAGGGAATTGAAAAATAGATTTTCACTAAAAACATGAAAATGGAAGTTATAGTTGCCCCCGACAGGCACTACATTAAAAAAAATGGTGGATATGTTTCTCCAACAAGTTGTCAGCTCGTAATACATGTTACAAAATATTTTTTGTGGCTACAAATGTTTTTCAAGAGAGAGAAACACCAATTCCCGCTACAACAAATCCATCTACTTTACAAATTTCCTTGCACAATTTCGATTATATTCAATGATTTTGAATTTTAATTTTATGTTTTGAATACGATGTCGTACAAATCTGAGATATCGTTACAGTCATTGAAATTTTGTTTTGACTATAATTATTACTTAATATTATTTTGTATAAATGTTAAGATGGTGTTTTCTATAACTTTGCAAAAAAATGCTTTCATCTTTTTTGTTACATAGAGTGTTGTGTTGTTGCTTTAAAAGAAATTGAACATCTAGAAATGGTTTGGAATCTTAGACATATATATTTTAATAATAAAATACTGACACAATGAGTTTAGACCTCCACAAATTTCACTATGCTCAATAATTAACTATGTTTCCAACACACCCTTTCTTAATTGATTATGTTTGCATTGCTTCTTCCTGCCCACAGTGAAATAACCCTCGATATTATAGTTCTAATATTTTTGAGTTTCGTTTTCTAATTTCATTTTATTTAGTTTCTTATACAGAGTTCTCATTTTGCAGAGGTTACAACTAAATTTTTCATTGTGCAGACCAAGTTTCTTGTCCATAGTGAAAGCTCTACATAAATCCATATTGTATCAAAAAAACTTTAATAGTGGTAGAAATAGTGTTGGAAATGGATGCATCTTAGACATATATCTCTTAATAATAGAATTATGGCATAGTGTCTTTAGACATGTATAGATTTCATTTGGTGGAATAATTAGTTAATTATGTTTCTGACATGCCCTTTCTTCATATAGAAAAATAAATCTCTATGATATATAGTTCCCTGTAAACAAATTGTTGAAAATTGCAACAAAAAATGTTGAAAATAACATCAAGAAAATCCTAATTTAATTTTGTCCTTGAATTAAATTGGGAATAAAATTGTAATTCCACATCACAAGACAATAAGAATGAGTTAACTAAGTTAATTTCACTTAGTTGGTTTAGTTCATTCGAGTTAAGGGTCTAACTTGAGTCATGTAAAGTGTCTCCGACTTTATAGGAGCCCTGCTTTAGTTTATTTTGAGTTGTAATTAACTAATTCAGTTCCATTTGTTGGAGGAACTAGTGCGAGGTCTAGTAGTGTGGTGTTGCCTGCAGTGGAGTGTGGTGTTGTCTGTAGTGATCAACCAGTAAACTGATGATTCACTCATAAATAACTCATGCATGTCAGATCTGAGAGTTACTCAATTGAGAATTGAGTTCAGGGACATTGTACTATCAGTTGTATAATCATCCAAATTGTACAGGTGGTGCATGCAGTCATAGGAAGGCCCATGAGGATTTCACAATTCCAATTGAGGAATTTTCCAAATTAATAGGGGGCTAATTACCATGGAAACAACACAAGGAAATAGGGACTTGGGCAAGCAAAAAATTGGTAAAGTATTGGTCTGGGATTGTATAGGACATTGTGGTACAGATAGAGATAGTGCATAGGTTGCTCGAGCTTGAGCAAATCATTGTAATCTTCTCATAATTTCTGACTAATGCAATATACAGATAGCAAGAGTTTTTAACTATGGCTTTCCCTAGGAAATCATTGTGTAATGTGTTGATTGAATTCTTTCTCATGTATGCTTCATGATTTCTCGATCAATTAATTGTTTCCACTGATTAGTATAGTAGATTCAAGTCTTTTGTTTTATAAAATCACATAATAAGTTTGAATCTACAAGGAAAGTTTACATGGTATCAGATAAGAAATCACTCTAGAAGAGGAGAATATGAGTTTGTCTTTTGCAGGTGAAATTGAATTTGCAGTATCATACTTCGGAGCCAACATGATGTCATTCTACGGATTGAGACTTGAATATGCCCTTGAGGGTGATTCTAACGATATTGCTTGGAAGGATAGGATGGAGGTAGTGTTGGAAGACAATGGGCTTAAGGAGTTCAGAGATAAAGATATTCCTAGGCCTCCAGCAGCTGATGCTCAAGATCTGGCAAAGTGGAGAAAATGTGTTACAAAGGCAAACAGGATTATCCTAGAATGAGTTTGAGATCATATTGTCTCAAACATCCATGGTAAGGAGACTCCATATGCAATGTGGAAGGCCTTGACAGACCTATTTCAAAATAACAATGACCATAGGACGTTGGCACTAAAGGAAAAGCTCAAGCAAATCAAGATGGAGAAGGGCAATGCAATACCAATGTACTTGGAAAAGTTCACCTAATGTTGGGATGAGTTTGGAAGTGTTGGTGTTACAGTTGTTGAAGATGATCTGGTTAGCCTAGAACTTCTAGGTCTTCCCAAGATATGGCACAACTACCAAGACTCGGTAAATGGGAGGGAAAAGCTACCATAGTGGTAGCATTTGTGGTCTGACTTGGTGCAATAAGAGATTCGACAGAACACCAAAGATGGGAACTAATCCAAAGAAGTGGAAGAGGATTTTGCATTAGTCAGCAAAGAAAATAAATCCAAGGGAAAGAAGTCCCAAGGAGAGGAGGGCAAGAAGAAGGACTTGTCCAACATGAAGTGTTTTCATTGTCATGAGTTTGGGCATTATGCCATAAAATGTCCACAGAAGAAGGAAAGCAAGAAGGAGCCTATAGAAGCAACATCATGTAAGGCTCTAGCTTCACAATTCAAGCTTGACTTTACTCTCATTGCATGCATGTCAATCACTATAACGGGAAGCAAATGGTATCTCGATAATGGTGCCTTGTTCCATATGATGGGGAATCAAGATCTCTTAAGTGGCTTGGCGGAGAAAGACCTCAAACAGAACATTGAGTTTGGAGATGATGGAAGGTATAACACGACCAATTGCTTTTTAGAGGGAATCTGGCTCCCCTCTCAGACTCATAGATGTGATGTATTTTCCAAGACTAAAGAAGAATCTTGTTTCTATCACGATATTGGAATATTATGGCTACGATGTGATATTTAGCAAAGGAAATGTTTTCCTTAGACACATCACCATGGGACAGGTGAAACAAATCAGTGTGTGAGTCAAGAACCTGTATGCACTTGAGGTACAAGAGGCATGAAAATCCTTAAGGAGTAAGGCAAAGGTTAGATATTTGGTGGTTGAGAGGGAGCATGAATTACCTCTCAACATGCAGCCTCAAAAACAGCCTCAGCAAGTTGTGGAGCTGTAGAAATTTTGTCTACAAATCCAACTCTGTAGATCTATTGCAGGTTAAGCTGATAATGCAATATAACCAAAGCAAAATACCATAACCTACTTCTACTATCAACTTGAGGAAGCTTAAAATATTTGAGCAAGATCAAGCTGAACACATATAACCAGAAGAAGAATCAATGCACATGAAACATAGAAAATACTTAGGGGAAAGCCTCAGCTAAAAACCCCACTATCTGTATTATCATACAAGGTGGAAATATATTAGAATTACACAAAGCCTTAGCTCTCACAGCTAGCCAACTTTCAGCACAATCCTCATAGATGTTCACAGACAAAATTGACTTCTCGTAAGCCTTCTCCTCTGCCCTCCAAGATCCTATTTCCTTGTGCAATTTTTCCTGGGTGATCCTCCTGTTACCAAGTGTAACATTGATCTCACACACTGCTCTAACACACTGTCAGAACTGTGCAATCCTCAAGGAATGATACCTTGACTGCATGCATGAGTTTTCTTTATAAGAGAACACATGCAACTGATAGTACGTTGTCCTTGACATTTAGTTCAACTGGGTCTTTCTCATAATAGACATGAATGAGTTACTGATGAGGGAATCTTCAGTTATCTGGAGTACACTGGTTGAGTGCATGCATGCATCAACTAACTGATAACTCACAATTAGTTCCTCAAACAGTTTGGAACTAATTTAACTCAACTTAACTTAACTTAGTAAACTGAGTCAACTAATTACAAATCAAATATAACTCAATCTTATCTCCTTAATTAAGGGATAATTTTTGCATGAATTCAGAAAGACTTCTAACTTGAATTTCTCCAACTAATTAACTCAAGATGAATTAATTAATTATTTTTCAAGTAGTTGGTGAGACTAAATTCGAATTTTAATTCAAGGACAAATTAAAACTGGAATATTCTTGTTGCCACATTTCAACCAGAGCAACCACAATTGGAGAAGCAAAGAGGAGGCCGAGTGGAGAAATTCACTCAAGAAAAGACCTCTAGTAGGGAGGAATTTCAATCCAAGTGGGTAGATGGAGCACATGTATCCATACCTTCAGGTGAGAGGTGGGGCGATGTGAAGCAATAGTCCCAAGAGTGTAAAAATTTTGGCAGGATCCATTGAGGTGTTTTTTGTCTCATTGATCATTACCTTGTTATGGGGGCCCACAATATTCAGTAGTAGGAGGATTAGTGTCATTCATATATTGAGGAGAGTAGAGAAATGTTGACAACAGAGCAAGAGTCTCAGTAGTAGAGTCAGTAGCAACTCATTTTTTCCCAGTAGACAGTTGGAGACACAGTTGATTCAATTTATTTTGTTTGGATGTTTTTTTTGTTGTAGATGTTGCAGTAGCAATAGAAACAATGACAAGAGTTGCATGCAGAACATTCCAAAGGTATTGGATTTGGATCAATGTGAATCCCTTTCTTGTTGAGAGGGAGTGTTGAAAATTGCAATAAGAAGTGTTGAAAATAGCATCAATAAAATCCTAACTTAATTTTATCCTTGACTTAAATTGGGAATAATATTGTAATTCCACATCACAAGATAAAAAGAATGAGTTAACTAAGTTAATTTCACTTGGTTCAGTTAATTCAAGTTGAGGGTCTAACTTGATTCATGTAGAGTGTCTCCTACTTTATAGGAGCCCTGGTTGAGTTTATTTTGAGTTGTAATTAACTAATTCATTTTAACTGAGTTAAAGTCAGTTAAACTAGTTCCAACTGTTGGAGGAACTAGTGAAAGGTCTAGTAGTGTGATGTTGCCTGTAGTGCAACAAATAAATTGATGATTCACTCATAAATAACTCATGCATGTCAAATCTGAGTTACCAAGTTGAGATTGGAGTTCAGGGACAATGTACTATCAGCGGTATAATCATTCGAATTGTACAGGTGGTGCATGCAGTCAGATGAAGGCTTATCAGGATTGCACAATTCTAATTGAGGAATTTCCCTAATTAATAGGGGGTAATTCCCAAGGAAACAAAACAAGGAAATAGGGACTTGGGCAAGTAGAAAATTGGTTAAGTATTGGCATGGGCTTGTCTAGGAAGTTGTGAGTCAAATAGAGATAGTGAAAAGGTTGCTCGGGCTTGAGAAAAGCATTCTAATCTTCTCATATTTTCTGACTAATGCAATATACAAATAGAAGGGGCTTTTAGTTGTGGCTTTCCCTAGGAAATCCTTGTGTAATGTGTTGATTGAATTCTTTCTCTTGTATTCTTCATGATTTCTTGATCAATTAATTATTTCCATTGATGAGTAGAGTAGATTCAAGTCTTTTGTTTTATAAATCACATAAGCTGTTTGAATCCACAAGGAAATTCTACACAAATTGACCTACAATAACTATTTTGCATTTAAAAATTTATTGTATCGATTTTATGATAAAGTTTTTTATTTGTATTTGAACACATGTTATGAAACTTTGTTTAATATTCTAATACTAAAACATTAGCAATAGAATATTTCTAAACATGTTGCGGACAACTGCACAATGAAATCTTGAAAGCTTCTTATGCACAATGAACTTTTTCCACACTTCACCAAACAAAGCTTTTGCTCAATGAGATGAGCTTCTCGTTCCTACTCATCACAAATAGTAATTTATGATAAATAGTCAAAATAATTCACATAATCTAAGCCTGCCACAATTTTGGAAAGAAAACAGTAGAAATTCCCACACAATTTTTAGAAAAACAGGCACAATTTTTTTTTTAATTTTATTACAGTTGTCAAACTACAGGATTTCTCGCTACCGGAGTAATTGCTGATAGTGTTAAATTCTCTGCCTTTTTCCATTTCTAGTACATGTTACTATTCTGCATGTGAAATGTGTTTTACGAAATAAATAGGAATTAAAAAGCAACAAAATGGACGTTTACGATAAATATCACAAATAGTTTAAAAAACAAAACTTGAATTTCAAAAACCGGTTACTCCATGTACAAAACAAATTAAATGTGAATCTTTTCTAACAATGACAGCTAGCTTACAGGTTGTCAACAATCACATCCACTAATATATCAATGTCAGCGTAGAGGTAATAACATTTACATTCCAAATTACGTGTTGATCCATTCATTTCACCAAAAGGGTACCGAATAGTTAATGTCATTATATCGTCTACAAAAATGGTGAAATCGCACTCTTCACAATTAAAGCATTTTGTTTTTTGTGTTTTTTCTTCTTCTCCTTTCTTCTGCTTTTACATAACACAATTTTTCAATTCTGCCTCTTTTCCATATGCAGTATACGTCTCCCACATTGATTACAATTACTAGCAAAACTTCAACTATAACATTATTATTATTTATTATTTTTTTGCAATTGGTAAAATTTATTATTAAATAATGTCATTTAATTAATAAATCTCATAGTGAAACATGTTTCTATATATAGCATGAGTTATATAAATACTTAATTTCATAGATGCATTTGTTCCTTGCAAAGCCTCTGCACACGCACAACCACTTTCGCACAACTAGTTTTGTATCCAGTAACGTTTAACAAATACTCATTTACAATTGACTACTGTAACTTTTATGACTTGCAACATAAGCTTTAATATGGGTTTCACACAATAAAACAAGTTTCTATGTTCAGTAGGTCTTATTTAAAAACTTATTTTCTTTAAGCAAACAAATTGTATATGTCTATAAGCAAATTACTTAGAAACACTGGCTTACAATTGACCATTGCAAAACAAAAATATGGAACCTTTTCACAATGCTTCAGAAAAACAGAGCTCATAGTTTAATGTATAATTATTATTATTTATTATTATGATCATATGTTGTTGTGCAGATCTTTCACTCTAGGCAGCTTCCCCTGCATTATGGAAACTCTTATACTAATCTGGAAAAATGTAAATTCCATACAATGAAACATTGATGTGTGCCATTTTCGCTTTTCTACATGCATTCATAAATAAAGATGACTGCAACATAATAGTAACACTTTCTAGCCCAACAAACCTCAATAGTTATCAACATAGTGAATTGTATTTAGATTCAAATGCTAGTCACAACAGATGCAATAGATACAACTTCACATGTAAAACATAATCTAAGAATTATTGAAATAACTAGTAAAATGTTTGAGTATTAGAATAGAGTAAACATAAATGCATTTTAATTATTATTCATTACAAACTTATTTAGGATTTATCTCATTTCTATTTTGTTCATTTGAGGCAGCGTAATTGAAAGTGCATGCAGTAATATGCTTGTATGGCAGTCGAACAAATGTGCAAAAGGCTTTGTGCAAGGGTTGTTAAAATAGTAAAAAATCAAGTCTCTTTTTTAATTATTACTAGTTGTGCAAAATAATCCAATGACATTACTGAGTATAGAAATAGATGTACAAGTGAACTTATGCAGACATGATTGTGCATGTGCAGATCTTATGTAACGCAGGGTGTTATTGACTGCGACAATAGTTGTGTGGACAAAGTTGTACAGAGGTGGTTCCAAAGTGTATACAAAGCTTGAGATATTTTTGAATAACTACAATAAGTAAAAATTATTTTTAAAAACATCAATTCTGAAGGGATTATTGTGTCGAAAGAGGTCCAATGTGAAGAGGTGCGAACAATGTGCTAAACTTCCACACATTAAACTTGCTTCCACAGTAATTTTTCTTACCTACTATATGCTTACAAAAAAATCGAAATGCAATTTTTCACAAGAGACCATTGCTTTGTTTATATACCATATCCATATGAAGGTGGAAATCAAGTTGTTCAGAGGTAGTTGTGTGTACAAAGTTGTGCGAAAGTGCTTCCAAAGTGCATACAATGAAAGCTTGAGATATTTTTGCATAGATGCAATAAGTAAAATTTATTTATAGAAATGTCAATTCCGAAGAGATTTTTATGCAGAAAGAGGTTCAAAATAAAGAGGTCCGCACAATGAGTTGAACTTCCACACATTGAACTTCCTTCCACACAGTAATATTCCTTGCTTTCTATATGCTTACATGAAACTCAGTTTCTTTATTTTCACCGAATAAATTGTATCATACATGTAAGTGACAGGACTGAAAAATAGTGTATTCTGAGGAACATCAAACTAGAAAGAGTATTATCTGCACTACGACAATTTTCCTACGTCCAATATTATGCAGACAAAACAGATGCTATTAAAATATTGAGCAACTTCGAGACCCATGGTACATTTATGATAGATCATCAAAACGTAGTTCTACGTATCACAACATTTTTCTTTGTTTACGTTGTTAAGAAATTTAGCAAGGACACAGCTCTCTCTCATTGCATTGCCAGGCATCCTAATAGCTCTTTCATTCTACTGGACATTTGGGATCTTATTTCTCATTATCAATTAATATACTATACTTATGCAAACAAGATTAGTAATCTACTCATTAGAGCAATAAGACTATTTTTTCTACTAATGCAAATGCTACTATGACATTGTACATAAACGTAACCCAATGGACTATTTTTTTGTTTAGGCTATATGTTTTGTACTATGCCATGATTTTTTTTTTTTTTTTTTTTTTTTGCATTGTCGTTTTTTACATTATTTTCTTGATTTATCAAATTTGCAAGTTCTATAACTACTAAGGCAATATAAGTTTTTTATGTTGCAATTTTCAGTGACATTACTTTACAATAATGGTTTCATTTGTTTACAAAACAAATATATAGATAAGTTGTTTTCATAGAAAGCTGAAATGATTTTCCAAATCGATATAAAGTATAAAACATATTATATTTATACATAGATCTGTAATCCAGAATAGTTTGATATGTCTCTGTGCGTTAACTATGTTGATAATATTACAATACATAGCCTTTGGCATATACATAATTTCAAAATATATTTATCAAATAGCAAATAAAAAATGGTAGTGCTTTCTCTACTAATTAACCATTGTTTCTGGCAATTAATGCTTGTACACGTTATGCTACCAGAATCAAGAATTGATTCATTTGTTCATATTCGAAATAACTCTTCTAATAATATTCTTATGGTATCTAGTTCATCTTGAAGGCAGCTAAGCATTTGATGGAGTTCTAGTATTTTATGCATTAACATTAAAATATATTTGCTAAGCATTAAGATATCTTAGCTGAGCATTAAAATATCTTCGCTCCCTACATCTACATCTTCTCCTGTGCCTCTGCCATTGTTTCTTTGGTTCGTTTCTTCGCTGGTAGTAACAAATGAAAAAAACAATAGAAAAATAATAAAGCAATACCTCAAAACACTTAACAGTTTCAGAACAACAAATCAAGTTGATTACTTATAACCTACTAACGAGTCTAGAAAAAAATGAACATTAAAAAAATTATTTTACAGGAAACAGGCATATATATAATGCAAAAGAGACAATAAGTCATGTAAATCATGAATTGACATCTAAGTTATGAAAGGACATTTAACTACCATCGATTTACGGATAATATTGATTTTCCTGATCTTTAATTAGAAAAGACTATTGTAAATTTTGTTACTTTAAAACACATGCATTTTACTTAAATTCACACAATTACGTTTCATGATTAATCTGCCTTACACATTTTATAAATTAGTGTCGAGATACTATTTATTAAAATCATAAACCGCCTTCTATTTTCATTACCTGAAGCTCTTTTGTCGATAAATAAAGTCTTTTTCATAATTATTCACTAAACTAATGTGTATCCAGCAAATTTACTATGTAAACTTGTCTTCCTATCGGGAAACTTTCACTTTGCAAAAGTAATTTTAGAACCTAGATGTCAATTCACCACTTGAATGTTTTTTTTCCTTTGTCACATTATGAAAATATTAACTTAACTTAGATAGCTGGAAATGGAACTTCAATGATTATGTCTCATTGATGTTGCATTTTTGCTTCCAACCACCCAAATAGAATTTACAGTAATTAGATAATAAAATATGTTATAAACACTAATGTTATACTACATAAATAATGACTATAATATGCGATATCAAATTTGGTAAATGAAAATTGATACTTCTCGTTAGGGATACTTAGATATTAAGTTGTTTCATTTGTATTACTTACACAATAGTACTAAGAAAAAAATCTACAAAAGCCTTTAACGTGAAATGCATGGGTCATATGTGCTTCCATACATATGCTCCATTTCAACAACATAACCATAACCAAAGCTTGTCTTCAATGATTACTAATATTTGATAATACGAACATATGTGTTATTTATAATTAAAATATTGGAAAAGAAAATATGAAATATTTAATACTAAAATATTCAGAAATACGCAAATTTGCATAATTTATAACTAAAATATTGCGAATAATAAATATGGATTATTCAATATCATTGACTTCAACTCAATATTTCAAAGCTCACTTCTGATTAGTGATCCCTACACAACATAGTCCTTTCCATTTGCATTTCGATTCCGTGGAAGTTCATTGTGTCAACCTCTGCACATCAATCTTTCGTACAATGATTCAATTTTTATAATGTTCTAGATATCTCATTCTGCTCTATTGTATAATTACAAGGAAGAGCATAAATGAATGTACAATCCTAATGCTTCTAATGATTAACCATTAATACATATTAACTATATTAACTATAATCATTAACTATATTCTTTGTTGTAATATTAATAGACTATGCATTTGGCAAAAGCAATGGATCGAATGAATTTATAAGCATAATTGCAGCCATTGTAAAACAGTCTCAGTACTTATAGTAAGAGCACTCACATTTTAGCTTATCTGAATAACTAGTGGAGTTCAACTCACAACGCTTTTGGGGGAAGTTGTGTTTTGGACGAAATGTGAACCCCACTAAATTACAGTCATATAAATTCAACACTTGCTTCTGTGTTATTGCAAACAATAAATATGCATTATTTAATACTAGAATATTAGCAATAAAAGCCTTTGGTACCAAGTGCAGTGATTCTGCCATTTAAAGATTCCTCCACACAATGGACTTTCTCCGCACTTCCACACATATGCTAATTTGAAACATATTTGAAAATACGAACACATGCATTATTTACAATTAAAATATTATCAATAATATAAGCATAAGCCTGCAATGCGAACTGTGGACATCCACACAATGAAGGCTTCAAAGCTTTCTCTGTACAATGAAACAATTAAATAGAAATAGAGCATATTATTTACAAATAAAATATTATCATTAATATAGCAAATATGGATTATGTTTTGATACTAAAATACTACCAAAAAGCTTCAATGACAAATGCAAAAATCCACACAATGAAACCATGAAAGCTTCCTCCACACATCCAATAAACAATGTTTCTATGCAATGGGATGTTGTTTACTTAAATATTATAATACGTTCATAAACAATGTTATTATCCGCTCAATGGAAACTTGAAATCTTTTTACGCACAATGAACATTTTTCGCTCTTCTGCATCCCCTATAAGCAAAGTTTCCACTCAATGAAATGCAATTTTGTACATAACTTTATGTACACTCCACACAACTAAGAATAATATTATCAATAAAAGTGTTTAGTGCAAAGTTCGTATATCCGCACAAAAATCACTTTCGTACAATGTTATTATCCATATAGACATAAACATGTTATTTTCCATGTAATAAAAACTTGAACGCTTCTTTCGCACAATGAGCATTCTCTCCACTTATGTAAGCCCTATAAACAAAGCTTATGCTCAATGAAATTTGCTTTTGTACACAAATTTGTGTGCAGTTAACAAAAATTTTACTCAATTGACTACTAATATGCATTATATATAACTAAAATATTAGCAATAATATTGTGCGGACTAAGCAATGTGAAACAAGCATGTGTCGAGACAGAAATGTGTACGAAATGTAGACATCTCTACATAATGTAACGAAAAATCTATACAGACATCATTGTGTGGATAAAGCACTACAAAACAAGCATGGGTTGAGTTCTTTCACACAATAGAGTTCTTCTACACTTTCGTACATATGCTAAATTTGAAAAATATACAGAAATATGAAAAAATATTCAAAAATATGAAGGTAAGCATAATTTACACTTAAAATATCAACAATAATATCATATACATCAATTTCTTAGTAAAATATTAGCAATAAAAGCCTTTAATGACAACATATTTATTAATTAACAATATGACAACCATCGTAAAATAGTCTCAGTACTTACAATAAGATAACTCACATTTTAACATATATAAATAACTGGTGGAGTCCAACTCATAATGCTTGTGCGAACATCACTATGTGAGGTAAACATGGGCTCAGACAAAAATGTGGACAAAATGCCCCACTAAATTATAATCATATAAGTCCATCACTTGTTTCATTGTTACTGCATGCATTATTTAATACTAAATTATTAGCAATGAAATCCTTTGGTACCAAGTGCGACGATTCCCCCATTGAAAGCTTCTTCTGCACAATGCACTTTCTCTGCACTTCCGCACATATGCTAATTTGAAACATATTCAAAAATACAAGCAAATGCATTATTTAGAACTAAAATATTATCAATAATATAAGCATAATCTTGTAATGTGAAGTGTGGACATCCACACAATGAAGGCTTCAAAACTTTCTCTATATAGTAAATCAATTAAATAACAATAGAGCATATTATTTATAACTAAAATATTATCATTAATATAGAAAATATGTATTGTGTTTTGATACTAAAATATTAGCAAAAAGCCTTCAATGCTAAATGCAAATATTTGCACAATGAAACCCTGAAAGCTTCCTCTGCACATCTCATAAACAATGCTTCTATGCAATGAGATGTCGTTTACTTAAATATCATAATATGTACATAAACAATGCTATTATCTATAGAATGAAAACTTGAAAGCTTCTTATGAAAAATGAACATTTTGTGCTTTTGCATTCCCTATAAACAATGCTTTTGCTTAATGAAATGAGATACAATATAGTTCTTCCACACTTCTGCATATATTCTTAATTTGAAATTTATACGGAAATACGAAAATATATTCAGAAATATGAAGTTAATCATAACTTACACTTAAAATATCAGCAATAATGTTAACGGGAAAAGTGTCTACTCAGAACGCCCCTATCCCACTAAGGTGTGACAGTACCTTAGAAACGAACAGAGAAAACTACTTTCGTATTCTTCTTTATGAACTATAAACAAAGAGGAATAGGATGAACCAACCTGTGTCTTGCGCTAGTTCTTTGATCCAATCTCTCTCCTCTTTGACAGCTTCCAGCTACCTGCTCCCTTACTTGCCCAGCTTCACCAAGTTCCTGCAAGATCACAGAAGAAGAAAACTACACAAAGACATGGATTTATACTCATAAATAGCTTAGGATCATATTTAAGCTAAACATGCAAATATAACAAACATCATTGATACACAAGCATGTAGGAGAAACTCAAATAGTTTTATTGATATAACAAGAAGGTCCAGGAGGAGTTACAACCGATGATTCCTGATCCAGCATCAACCCCCCAGCAAAGGAATCCCCTCTTCACCTCCAACAAAGCATAAATCACCCAATACTCTGATATCTATCTCAAAACTAACAGCAATTCTCTGCAATGTACAAAATTCCAGCCTCCGGATCTCTGGGATGAGGGATCCATATATAGATGTATGCAAAGAGGATGAGTCAGCTTATGATTTGACTAGTGGCTTCTCTCTATCAGTTCTTGCTTCCACTTGGAGACTGGGAGCCTCTTACTCATCCTTGGTCGAACTCAGTGAGGCAAGTGTCATTGGGGAAGATTCTGGAAGCTTCCATTGTCTGTCCACCTCGCGGAATGACACTGCCATTTGTCATTTCCTGCTCAACGCACCCTGGTAGTGCATTTAGGTGCGTTGCAACGCACCTAGCTAGTGTACTTGGGTGCTATGCAACGCAGCTAGCTAGTGGAGCAGCTGAAATGATCTTGATTTGACTGATTCTGAGCAGTTTCTGGTGGAGAACTTCTGGGAGAAGCTATAATTTGTTGACCTTGTTCCTTTAGGGGCCGGAACAACACTTTTAGGGACTTAGGATCCCTTGGTTTATGGACATTTCATGCTTAGAACTGTAAGGCACAAAAATGTCTATAACAAATAATATCATGTGCGTTAATTGCTTAGTAAAATATTAGCAATAAAGGCCTTTAATGCCAACATATTTTTCCATCAATAATATGGTTGACCGAAAACTATTATTGAATACGAAGATAGCTTCCACTCTACGAAAAGATTTATGCAAAAAGAATATTTCCTCTGCAGATCCCATAATCAATGCTTTTGTGCAATGAGATATTGTTTACTTAAATAGCAGTAGTATACATTATTTAGAATTAAAATATTATCAATGTTGCGTGAACTAGGTAGGAGTGCAGAGCTCCACACAATGCTCATTAGCTTACACCATGAGTGCGGAGCTAATGAACATTGTGCAGATATCTGCACTCCCACACAATTACAACCAGCAGACATAATGATTGAACTTTGGTTTCCATGTTTTGGGCTATCATGATGAACTAGGGAGTTATAGTGCGAGAGTGTTGAGCTCTACACAATTCTCATTAACTCACAATGAAATGTGGACCCCACACAACTTTAATCAATCAATTAGCGGATAATATAATGACGTGGAATTTTCAGGAGAACTATGATTATGTATCGTGTGAAGATTTATAGAGGACACGGTATGTATATGAGAACAAGGAATATTATTATGTTGCATTATGTGGAACTTTTACTATGTGGAGATGGCATAAGTTTGTCGATTTCTTGAACAAATCTAATACTTTTAGAAAATTTTAGATCATATATCGTATGAATGTTTATGACTTACTTATTTTCAAGAGGCATTGTATGGGTATTTTCACTCTCTGGCTACAGTAGAATGCGGAATATTATTATTTTTCATTATACGAATCTTTTGTTGTGCGGAGTAAGAAGTATATGCGGGAGAGAAACTACGTAGAGCTTTGATTTTAGAGTAGGATAGGGTTTGTGCGAAGCTTTAATTAGGATAGGAAATTAATGGTGAACTATTAATGTTAATATGTTATTATTATTATTATGTTTAACTGTGTCGAGATTTGAATATACAGAGAATGGGATATGTTTGTTGATTTTTAGGCATCGGGGACTAGTGGATAAGCAAGATTTATACCTAGTTGATAAGCACAGGGTTTCTCCTTGTTATCAACTAGATTGAACCTGAGGCTAAAGGAAGGCAATGCTAGGGTAACCACAAACCATGCTTAGCCAAGTAGTTAGCCCTACTAGGCCGGGAGAGGGCTCTCTCCGTAAGGATCTCAGCCAAGATGACTGGATCAGGAAAATGATATTAGGCTAGGTATAGTAGCACAAGGTTTGATTTGATTTTGAAGGGGTTTTGTTGGATCAGGAGGAGCCAGATAGTTAGGGCTAGGGAATTAGGTCAAAATTGCAGGGTGTTCAATGGGGCAAGGTAGGCATAATGTTTAGCACTCTAGGGCTTTATGGGTGAGGTGTTTTAAGACTGGTGAGAAGCTAGGAAGAGCATGTGATTACCATGGATCCTTCCTAGACTATAGAAAACATATAATGGTGAATATTTCCCCAAAGCAAAGCAGTGATGTTATGAATTCTGCCTATCAACTTGAAAACATTCACTTAGAAGCAATGAAATGATTAATGAAGTACATAAAACATTCTAACATATGATCACAAGAGAAGAAACTGACCTAAAATTCATACCACATGGATCCCAAAAAAATAGTTGCAATTTTTATTAATCTCTTGCTAAATTGCTACAAAATGATGTACAATCAAGGAAGAAGCATCCAGCTGAGTCTATCCCTTTACAATGAGAAAGAAGAAGAAGATATAGGCATTGTTTCAACCGCTTCCCATCCTCAGCGGTCCCTAAGATGAGGAGCTAATATAACCAACACTGAACAAGAAACTGGAATATAGGCATCTTAACAACTTGCCTCTAAAAGTAAAAAGCTAATTCATTTGAGCTCAAATTTACTTTTAATCTAATGAATCTACCCTCTATTACTAATTATCCATCATATTTACAAGAAAAGTCATAATTTACAATAGTAAAACATCCTCCATGAGATAAAATCCATGAACACGGTCAAAACACAGAAAAATAGCCATCTTGTGCAAAATTTGCCCTACATGGAGCGGCACTGATCCAATGCGCAGTGCCACTTTCAAGTCATTTTTGGGGGCCATCCCAACACCCAAATTGAGCTCATGATAGCTCATTGGAAAGGTCTTCAAGTCTACTTTCCCAAACACCTAGAATTTCTTCATTTAAAACTCATTTTACCCCTCAAACGTTGATTCCCCCAAGACTGCTTCTGTGTGTCCAAAAAGTGGCAGAAAGGTCATTTTTAGGGTGTTTTTTTACCTTTTGGTGGACCAGTGCTGCCCCAAAAACTTAGCAAATGCATAGGGTGCATGTACGCATCACTATGAATCCAAAAATGCAAGTCATTTTTCCATTAGGTTCCCCTAGGAAAAGCGCAGCGTCAGTAGCATTGCGCGTTGAGCAAGATTTTCTGTGTGTGCAATTTCCAAAATTTGCAAAAAACAAAATCTCCTCCAAACCTGACCAAAATTGGTGAGCAACACCATCATCAAGCATATTGATGAGCCAAGGAAGCTTCAACAAGCAACCTAAGCCTATCCTCCTCTTTTTTTCCCTTTAGAGCCCGCCTTAGCCTAGCTTTCATCTTTTTGACCCTCATGTTGCAAATTTTGTTTCAGGTCCTGTAGTGGTAGGCCATGTGCCTAATCATCTAGTTGTCCCTATTGGCCTTCTGCAACAGCTTCTCTAGGTGAAAATTGACTCTCTCAAGCCAAATCTCTCTATCATCCTCAATTTCCTTCTCAATAGGAGTCAAAGTGACCAGTGCCTCCTTGTCACCTTGTCGTTTTATCTTGAGAAGTTCCAGCTCCATGAGGACCTGCTTGTCACTCAACTGCTTGTTCTCTTGTTCCAGATATGTGATGACATACTTGGCTCTCTCCAAATTGTCCATCAATGCTTGGACTTGAGCCTCCTTTTCCTATATGATGATGTCCTTTATTGTTTCTTCATCCTGAGCCTCTAAGTCAATTGTTTCCATGCCATGATGAGTATAATGTTGCTCCACCTCATCATGCTCTATCAAATCAAAGTCTCTTTCCTCCTCATCATCAAGATCTTCCACCTACATCTTTTCTTTCCCTTTGTGTAGTTGTTGCACCTGTACCTGTTGTGTTGATGAAGAAGGAAAAGCCCCTTCCACATCCTGTGGAGCAAGCATTTGCCTATGAGTTGATGAAGAAGGCAAGGTCCCTTCCACATCCTATGGAGAAAACACTTGCCTATCAGCTACAAACAATCTCCTTGTGCCCCTCTAATATGTCATGTAGGTCCTGGGCACCTCAGTAGCTCTAGTCTCTTTGGCCTTCTCATCTGTCTTCACCTAAGCACTGCTAGAAGGTCCCCCTGATTCTTGAGACATTGGTGGAGGAATTTGAGGACCCCTAAAGATGTCATGAGCAATAAATGTCTCCCAGAAGATGTTGAGGAGGCTAAGATGATGAAGCACAATCATCTTGATTAGGGAATAATGATAAAGACTACTCATTTGCTGAGGGTATGGATTTTTCTGTACAAAGTGGGCCATCTTCTCAATATTCCTGAACAAGAAATAAGGGAGGTTTAACATCCTCACCCTGGTAAAATTCATGAGAAGCCTGAAGTGATAGGTGTATAATCTAGAAAATCTTCCCTCACAAGTGAAATATTTCAGGATTATTTTCATCATGGGGGCATACTTGTCTTCAAGAAATCTGAAAGGAAAAATTCTTTTCGCCTCATTTCTCTACTAGGGTTTGATATAAGGCTCATAATAGTGTTCATCTAGGTCCTGTGCCTTGTACCACTTCTCCCCTACATTGGAATCCTGGTTGCATCCGCAATAATGGAAGGTGAAACTGTAAATGTCACCCCAACAAGAGTCACCTTGTTGTCCCGAAGATTGGCTACAAAAATCCTGGTGAGCTTAGGGTGGTGTTGAACTCTCTCTACCTGCTCACAGAACTCATAGCACCCTAGATGTTTGAAACAAGTGACAGCCAACTGAGAGGCCTGCAATTCTCTGAGGTTTGATGGCTCTTCCCTAATAATTTTGCCTCCCTTGTGTGGTTTTCTCTGATGCTGAGGTTTATCTGTCAAACTGTCACTGCCAGTGTTTTCCTCCTCCTCATAGTCTTTGTCTTCTCTATCCATGTTTGCAAATTTTGAGGCTGTGCACTCCTAGAAAAGGGATGAAGGGAGTGAGTAAGAGTGATTTAGGAGTGAGGGAATGGGAGATGACCTTGTGAGGTAATTTGGTGGGCTAGAAAATGAAGGGGAGGGTATGAATCATGAAAATGGGGGAGAGGGGCTTAGGTCCTTTTTTGAAACATAACTTGTGGGATGAAGGATGAGGGGGTATAGAATGTTATGGAATGATATAGGGGAGAGTTTCAGGGCTTTAGTAATAGATGGTGGGAGAAATAGAGGGGATTAGGGTTTCTAGGGTGTAATTGAGGGAGAATCTAGGGTTTCACATTTGTCATGGTAAATTACCTTCAAACACTTCAATTGCAACTCAATGATGAGGTATAGTGAGGGCACTTACTTGTTTGAGAGATGAGAGGGTGCTTTTGGAAGTTTTTATGAAGCTGGAGGCTTTTTTGGTCTTTGCTGCTCAACGCGCAGTGCCTACTATAGGCGCACAACGCCCTCCTGAACGCGCAATGCAGTGTTAGTTTGCACTGTCGAAAATGCCCTATGCACAGCGCTCAGCTTGTACCCACAGCACCACCCCCTGAACGTGCAGCGCCACCTCCACTGCTTGAAACGTGCAGCGCCAAACTCCAAAAGCGCAGTGCCACTTCTCCTTGGCCCAAAACTCACTCAACCTCTCCTCTTTTCTTCACTTTTTGACTCCTTCTTTGCCAAATGAGAATGATGAATTTGAAAATGAAATGTGACACCTTATATAGGAGTAGATTTTGATTTTTCACTAGAAAAACCCACTTTCTAATGTTTCTTGACCTTTTTCAAATCTCTGTTTTTAATGCCTTTTCTTTTTTGTTCCTTTTCAGATGGACGATGCTCAATTTGAACGATTTTTGCAGTGTTTATTTGTCTTGTAGCAAGGAGAGATGCATTGGTGCAGCTGGGATCATTTATTACATAAAGTGACTTAAAATTACATAATAAATACAAATTAACTCAAAATACTCTGTTTTCACCTCAAAAACATGTTTTTTGAGGTGAAAATTACATTAGTTGAAAAGATAATTATATAGTGACTATGACTTACTAGCCATCATTCTTGATTTATTTATCATCCTCATACCCTTGCTGCCTTTTATTTACACCTTTAAATCATGCTCTTGACCTTGGAAATGAAACCCTAAGACCTAATGAAAACATGCCCTATGACCTAATGAAAACATGATTGCATTTTGACCATGAAACCATGACTGAAGACAACTTGAAGATGGGTCAGCAAGTATACTTTATGAGGGAGAAAGTAGATTTTCTAAAGAGAAGACAACCATCAGTGGATCAGTTTGACATGACCTAATGAAATGATGTAAAAATTTCAGTATGGGACCCCTAAAATGAAAATTCAAAGAACAAATTTGATCCCTGATGGAAGTATGCAAACACTGACACTAACACTCCCTATTGCAAAATGATTAATAATATTGATTTCCATTGTGTGGGGTGGTGCATAGGATATTGTTCTAATGTTTCGATATTCCCATGTTGGGAATATTATTATGTTTCGTTATGCGAATCTTTTATTGTGTAGAGTATGAAGTATGTACGAGAGAGAAATCGCATAGAGTTTTGATTTTAGAGCAAGACGGGGTTTGTGCCGAAGATTTCATTATGCAAATATTTTATTAGGACGAGGTATTTTCAGGATAATGGGGGTGCATGTGGAAATTAATATTGAACTATAAATGTTATATGTTATTATTATTATGTTTCATTGTGTGGAGCTTTGATTATATGTAAGATGGTGTATGTTTGTTAATTTTCTGAACAAATCTAATACTTTTACACATTTCTTGATCATATATCGTATGAATGTTTACGAAGGACAACATATGTGCAGGAGAGCGTAGAATATTATTATGTTTCATTTTGCAGACATTTTACTGTGCAAAGTATGATGTATGTGCAGGGGAAAAATTGCGTAGGGCTTTGATTTTAGAACTATGTATCTTTGCAGAGGATTTTCCGAACAAATCTAGTACTTTCACATATTTGCTAATCATATATCATATGAATGTTTACGGAGGACAACGTAGGTATAGGAGAGCATGGAATATTACTATTTTTCGTTGTGCGAACATTTTACTATGTTGAGTACGAAGTATGTGTGGGGGAGATATTGTGTAGGGCTTTGATTTTAGAACTATGAACTTTTATTTGCGAAAGAACATAATGATTATAAAAGTTAATTTTCATTGTGCGGGGTTTTTACTCTGTGTTTGTGCAGGGAAACAAGAGGTGCATAGCACAATTTTGTAATTCTACCTTTTTTCCATATGCAACAATGCATAATCACTTTTGGTCACAACCACAGAACTAGTTGTACGAAATAATCAAACGGATTTTATGAATAAAGTTATGTGGACATCACTATGTGTGTGCATACAATGAAAACTTGAGAGTTGTAGAATTTATTTTTAAAAGTGTTAACTCTGAAGAGATTATTGTGCAGAAAGAAGGTCAATGTGAAGAGGTTTACACAATGAGCTGAAATTTCACACATTGAGCTTCCTTCTGCACAATAATTTTCCTTTCCTGTTATTTGCTTACACGAAAGTCGAAATGTAATTTTGCACAAGAGAACATTGCTTTGTTTAAATACCAATTAAGCTACGCAGAGGTGATTAGTGCGGAAGCATGTGTAGAGGTGGGAATAATGATAGATTTCAAAAAGAATTCCCGAATAACGATGAAATGTAGACCCTACACTAGTTTAATCAATTAATTAGTGGTAAAGACAGGGACTATGTTGCTTTTCAGCTATTAGACTTGTTAATATTATTATACTATGGACGCATCAACAAGGTGTATGTTGATTTACAACTAAAAGTAAGCATGCCACTTGAAAATGAATGAATAAAAGGAATGAGAATGTAAATCCTTTACTATTTATAACTCAAATGTAAATGTTGTTGTAAAATTAGATTCACAATTACCAACAATACATAGTCTATGATTATTACACTCATTATGACCTTCATACTACCATTTTAGATAACAACTCATATGAGGCTATAGTGAAAGGTTTTTATCCTAATGTCCAATTTATTAGTAAAAATGAGGTGCATAGGACATTTTTAGTATAGACATTGAACCATACACTGGAATTGCAGTCACAATACATATAGATAAGAACATAATATATAAAGATTGAGCTATAGATTCATTAAATCACTAATATTTCCCTTCTAAATTTTGAGCATTGTCTTCACGATCCGTTATTAATGGTTGACATTTTATGTGTTATTCTTGTTGGTCATCAATTGTCAATCAATGTAAGATATGGAATTCATTTTTGAATACTAGAATGCAATGTCGTTTCCAATTGGTCAACAAAAACCGAACTCTTTAGGGGGATTTGCAAGTCATTGACAGAGATAAGATATATTACTTTTTTTGTAATAAAAGTTGAATGGGTATATAATATTGGTTTTTTGTATTAATGAGAAAGGTGAAAAAGTTTAGATTGTACTATGCAGCATTGGGATATTTGGTCTCACTAGACAAATTTTTCACCCAATTAAACATATTTTTACAGCAAGGAAAAAATGAAAACTGTAAGTTTTTATATTTTCCTAATTTGAAGAGCCACATAAATTTGACATTCATATTTTTTCTAATAGCCATTTTTTTTGTATGGCTTTAAAGGTAAGTAAATATTTAGTTTAGTGAAGTTGGCAACATTGACCACTCATTCATGTGAAGACATAAAGATATAAAAATAATGATGATTTTGGATAAATTTGAAAATTGCTTAAGTTTATAATTAATTTTTTTTTATTTTCAATTAAAATAAAAGTGTATATGTTATTAAGCTAGGGTTAGGGTTTAACTAATTTTATTCTTCAATTCTTCAAACAATTTTGTATTGATTCTCTTATAAATATTTATTACTAATTGTTAGATGATATCATAACTAAAAATGATGTTATGAACTTTCTTAAATATTGGTTAGATTTCAAAAAACTTCTATTATTTGTATCATTAGTAGGATTGAGTAATTTCATATGACCTCTATCTTTCAATAAATAATCTTCAACAAATGCCCACTAATTATATGTCCCAAGTATACTAGCCATTATCTAACAAACTCACACGTATTTATGTTTGTTAGCATATAATGCTTCCTTATTGACTAAAACACATACTTTAGATGTTCAACATCATTCTCCCAATTAGAAATAAAGATAAAAATTTCATCCAAATATTTCATAACAAATAAATTTATGAATAGATGGAATACAATTGTTATTAAACACACAAGCATAGCTAATGCATTACTCAAACAAAAGAATATTGATAACCTCTCCTACACTCTACCTTGCTTGATATTGAACATGGATTTCCAAGTTTCTTCTCCCTTGATCTAGACTTGATGATATCCAAATTTTCAACATAGGTTGGTGGTACCTTGCTTTCTATCACTAATCTAACAAATCATTGATTCTTACCAAAGGGTACAAATCTCTTAGAGTGGTCTTGTTTAGAGATTTTTCGTTAGAGCACATTCCCTAAGTCATGTCCTTATTGTTGGCAATAATACTGAGAGGAGGGGTGAATCAGTATTAGTCAAACCAATAACTTTTTCTTTTCGTACTCTTATTTATATACGCTACTTCAATGAAGGTAACTCATGTGTACACGCAACTGTATTTAAGGCAACCAACGTATATCCAGCAAAATTATGATTCATTTAATTCATCATATGTTGATCTTTAATCAGTGCATCAGTACTTCATTAACCATATAAACAGTAACCATGTGCAGTAATAACAGAACAAACCATCACACATAAGAAACACACATGAACACCAAGATTTAAGGTGGAAACCCAATGCGGGACAAAAACCACTTGTTGTTGTCTTCTTTTAATATAAGAAAAACCTATTTACAATCTTGTACTGGTGCAAACTCATACCAGTACGCAAGCACCCACCTACAGAAGGCTACAACCTTCTCTCGTTCTCCAGCTTCTACTGGAAGGGAGCTACAACCCCCTAGCTCTTGTACTAGCCGATCCATTTACTAGTACGTAGGCGCCAACCTACAGAAGGCTCCAACCTTCACTCGTTTTCCAGCTGCTACTGGAAGGGAGCTCCAACCCCCTGGCTCTTGTACTAGTCGATCCATTTACTAGTACGTAGGCACTGACCTACTGAAGGCTCCAACCTTCACTCGTTTTCCAATTGCTACTGGAAGGGAGCTCCAACCCCCTGGCTCTTGTACTAATTGATATGTTTACCAGTACGTAGGTGCCAGCCTACAGAAGGCTACGACCTTCTCTCTTCCTCTAGGGACCATGTTTCATAAATTTTCAGACTGGATACTCCTGGAACACAACACCACAATCTGAAGGCCTTGTTTCATCAAATTTTCATACTGGACCCATCAACAACATTGAAGCTCAAAATCATAACTGCAATACAACCATCAAATACATATGCATCAACCAATCACTGAAACTCAATCATCACTCTTTGAATCAACCACAACTAAATCAATCAATCACTGACAACCCATCATCACTGAAGCAAATCACAACCAATCAATCTGAACATTCAGAACACTGTCACCAAAATACAGTCACCAAAACACAAAGAATAACCCAGAACTCTGCATCAACAACTAGAACCAACTGCAACTTCAAACATCATATTTCATAATGTATACGCTACTTTGATGTGTTGAACCAATGTTTATACGCGCTTTTACCAAAGTGAACCAGCGTGCAGATCTGCAAATACTAACTTAAAACTTCACAGTTATTCCAGACTTAGTCATACCCAGATCATAGCATTTATAGAATAAAACATGCGTCAGCATTCATATCTAGACTATCCATGATCAAACCACATAATGATAATTCATTTCAAGCCTTATGATCCCAATCCATCATCCATCATCAACCACATAGGTGCATCCTTAGTTCAGATCAAGCAAAACATCATAAGCCCATAACTTGCATATTTGATCTAACACTTCATAAGATATTCAATACTTACATACCTTGGCCTAATGATCTTCTCCTCCTTATATAGTTTTAGGCCTTTCTTAATACCTTGGACCAAAACCACTTAGGACCAATACCTTGGACCAAATACCTAGGGTCAATACCTCAGACCAAATACCTTGGATCAATACCTTGGACCAAAATACCTTGGAATAAATACCTCGGACCAAAACCTTTGTTTTCCATCTCATACGCACTTTTCATTCTGTGAAAATGTGTGTATACGTATACACTCCTTTTGTTCTGTTAACCCGTGTGTATACGTTGCTTGGACAAAGTGAACTAGCGTATACTTCTTAAACTACTCTCTTTCTTCAATCTCTGGAGTTTGATCTATAATCCTTTGTTGTTAACCTGCTGCACTGTGAACTGTCATCTAAGTGAGTTTCCATCAAGGACAACACCTGTATCATAATGCCAACAATCTTCCCCTTTGGACTTGATGGCAACAACAACACCAAGACACTCTCCCCCTTTGACATCAAAGGCAAAGGTTAGACCAAGATATTCTCCCCCTTTGATATACATTATGTTGTCCATGCCCCCCCTAAGTACATGTTGAATTATCTGATTAAGCTCCCCCTTTGTACATGCTGAGATGCACTAAACCGTCCATGCTCCTCCTGAGAACATGCAGAGTCTGCAAAAATATTTTCCAAAAGAATAACATGACTCTATAACTCAACTATGTGAGTATTATCTTCCTATCATCAATGACTCATACATACATCAATATCCCAACCAAGTGGGGATATACCAAATGTTTATACATGACTGAAAATAGAAATTATTACATCATCCTTCCCATGCATAGTGGGGTTACAAATTAGGTATTTTCATGACCTTTACATCAAATGATATACATGACATTTATAACAAGGACCAACAATATAAGCAGGACCATGATAGTCATCAACAACTATCATACACCATATATGATCTACACCATCAACATTTGTCATCAGCATCAAGATCAACAACCTGTATATCTCCATCATCAAAAGAGTCACCTAAATCAAAACAACTATGTGGATCAAGCAAATGTAAGCATCTTCATGTTCCAAGATCTTCTAACATAATGCCAACAATGCATTATTAGAAGCATATGCTCCCCCTAAACCTGTGCCAACTGTTCATTGTCAAATCTGATCATTGCAAATATCAGTAAGAATCATCAAGGCATCATCATCAATCAGATATACATCAACTTTTTAACAGCTTATGAGGACCAACACATTTCCACATATCATCAGCAGATTGTAACCATCATCAAACAGAGCAGATAATTGATTGAACCATATCAAACCCCTTTTCCTGAGTCTGTCCCACTGCTTTTTCCTCAAACCAACATATACATGACTGTGCAGCTTCGAACTCGCGTATATACGCGACTTGTCTTCATGAAAATTGCATATGGGATTTAGAACACTGAAGTTTCACACTTTTAGCTCCCCCTGAGTCTGTTATGTCTGTACACTGTGTTATGCCACATCTTTCTTACTGTACTTCCTTCTTCTTCCATATCTTTGAGTGTGATGATGTTTTCTCCTTTTGGTATGGTGCCCAAAATTTTCTCCTGCATTCCTTTGCTATATGTCCAAACTTGTTACATGCATAACATCTTACATGTTTCATATTCCTTCTATAGCATTCAATGGCTTTGTGACCAAACATATTGCAATAAAAACAATATCCCTTAAAGTACCTGGAAGTTGATGATCTTTCTGTGTGACGGTCTTGAACCATTCTACTTCTGCATCTTGCTGCAACATGTCCAAAATTATGACATATAAAACATTCAACATTATTCATTAGAGGAAATAATTGACTATCACTTCCACAGTTAGGAGTAAAAGATTTTCTTTGAAGACTTTCTTTCCTTGGTTGTTGGTGGGGTTGACCTCTCATCTCCTTGTTGAGCATTTCATATTTTGCATTAAATTTCCTTGCCTCATCTTGTGAGCTAGATTCACCTTCAACAAATTCATGAAAACCAAGACCAGTTTTGATGGTAGGAGACCTTTGACTACTAATAACATTATCCAAAATCTTAGTATTGTCTTGAAATCGTAACAGTTTATCCTTTTCTTCTAATTTACCTTTTCAGATATTTACCTCACCCTGATATTGCTCTTCCTTTTCTAGATATTGCTTCTTCAAGAGTTCTTCAGTGTTTCTTCCTTCTGCCACTTGTTGTCTTAATTTGAGAATCTCATTTTCTTGTTCTTCATTTGCTTGAGGTAGTTCTTCATTCTACTTATTTTCAAGATCTTCTTTTAAAGAGAGTATCTTAGATTTAAGACTTTCATATTAACTGGATCTATCTTTAAGTCTCTTGATTGTTGTACTTTTTTCATTTACTTCATTTCATAATGATGTCACTTCATCCTGTAGCTTTTGACATTGATCTTCCTTTTCCTTGTATTTCTTCATTACTTCGTTTCCTTCCTCCAACTGAGCTTTTAGTCTAGTAACTTCTTCTTTGAAGGCACACTCCCTTTTGTTAAATAGATCTTGTTGACTTCTGATTTTATCTGCGATTCTTTTAACTTCCGCCTCTATGTTTCTTTCACGATCATTTCCAATATCTTCATTATTGCATGAACAAAGAAGAGTATCACTAGAAGACCAAAAATTTGTACCCGATACTTCATTTTCCTGTTCATCTTCAATCTGAGGTGATTCTGAATCTGAATACTTTCTTCCACCTAATGGCCAATTGTCTCTCCTGTTGTCACTGTTCCTTTGAGATGTCTTCTTCTTCCGAGGCACTTTCTTCTTTAGCTTCTTTCCCATTGTTTCTACAAATCTCCTTCAAGCAACCAATATTCTACCAAAGGACCTACTTTGATACCAATTGTTGGAAATAATACTAAGAGGGGGGATAAATCAATATTAGTCAAATCAATAACTTTTTCTTTTCGTACTCTGATTTATATACGCTACTTCAATGAAGGTAACTCGCATGTGCACGCAACTGTATTTAAGGCAACACGCATATATCCAAAAAACTTATGATTCAGTTAATTCATCAAATGTTGATCTTTAATCAGTGCATCAGTACTTCATTAACCATATAAACAGTAACCATGTGCATTAATAACAGAACAAACCATCACACATAAGAAACACACATGAACACCAAGATTTAAGGTGGAAACCCAATGCGGGACAAAAACCACCTATTGTTGTCTTCTTTTAATATAAGAAAAACCTGTTTAAAATCTTGTACTGGTGAAGACTCATACCATTACACAAACACCCACCTATAGAAGGCTACAATCTTCTCTCGTTCTCCAACTTCTACTGGAAGGGAGCTACAACCCCTTGGCTCTTGTACTAACCAATCTATTTACTAGTGTTGAAAATAGCAACAAGAAATGATAAAAATAGAAATGCTAAAAATATCATTGCTATAAATAGAATTTCAGGATATACTCCAAATCTATTGAAAATAACATCAAAAAATGATAAAAATAGAAATGCTAAAAATAACATTTCAGGATATATTCCAATTTTGATTTGTCCTTGAATCAAAATTGAGAATTAAAATACGAATTTAGTCTTAGCAGTTGTTTGAAAAATAATTAATTAATTCATATTGAGTTAATTAGTTGGAGAAAATCAAACATGAAGTCTTTGTGAAGACATGCAACAATTATCCCTTTGATTGAGGAAGTTATCCCTTAATTAAGGAGATAAGTATGAGTTGTATTTGATTTGAAATTAGTTAGCTCAGTTAATTGAGTTAAGTCTAGTTAAATTAGTTCCAAACAGTTTGTGGAACTAATTGTGAGTTTAGTCAATTAATGCATGCAACTAGTGTTCTCCAGATAACTAAATATTCTCTCATAAATAACTCATGCTTGTCAGTTTAGACAAAGACCCAGTTGATATTAAAGGAAGGGACAATGTACTATCAGTTGCAAGAATTTTGCTATAAGAAAATCTCTTACATGCAGAAGGAATTCATTCCTTCAGGATTGCACAGTTACTACAGAGGTCAGAGCAGTGTGTGAGGTGAGAATCACACAGGTGGGAGCTGGAGGACCCAGGAGAAACTGCGCAAGGAAATAGGAGGCTTGGAGGACTGAAGGAAGGCATATGTGTTGTCTATTCTATCTATGAGCAACAGTGAGGAATTGTACTGAGAGCTAAAGCTTTGTGTAATCTTGAGATATTTCCACTTGTATGATAATACAGATAACGGGGTTTTTAGCTGAGGCTTTCCCCGAAGTATTCTTTTATGTTTCATGCGTGATTGAATCTTCTTCTCTGTTATATGTGTTCTGGTTGATCTTGCTCAAAATCGATTACGCTTCTACAAGTTTGATAGTAGAAGTAGATCAAGTATTTTTCTTTAGTACATTGCATAATCAGTTTAATCTATAGTGAGAATTTCTACATGGTATCAGAGCTAGCTGATCTATATAGAAATTTCTACATGGTATCAAAGCAAAGGTGATCAAAGCAGAGAACATTATACAAAGAAGTTCGAAGTTCGAAGGTTAAAGTTCTTGATTGTAGGTACAGAATCAATTTCTTATCACATCTCAAAGTTCACCAATGGCTTGAGACTCGAGTATGCCTTGGATGGCAGCTTAAATTACATAGCTTGGAAGAATCGCATGGAAGTCGTATTAGAGGATAATGGTTTGAAGGACTTCATTGATCAAGAAGTATTGAAGCCAGCAGCAGCTAATGCCCAAGAATTGGCGAAATGGAAGAAATGTGTGATGAGAGCGAGGAGGATTCTTCTGGAGGGAGTTTGATACCATATTGTCTCGAGTCTCCATGGGAAGGAGACACCATTTTCAATGTGGAATACATTGAAGGATCTATATCAAAACAGTAGCGACCAGAGGAAGCTAGCTCTGAAGGACAAGCTTCAGAAAATCAAGTGTGAAAAGGGCGACACGATCTCTACATATCTGAACAAGCTCACCACATGCAGAGATGAGCCTGGAAGTGTAGGAATCACGACAGTTGATGATGACATGGTGAGTCTTTCTCTCCTTGATCTTCCTAAGAGCTGGCATAGCTACCAAGACTCAGTGAATGGAAGAGAGAAACTGCCAAATTGGGAACGACTGTGGTCGGATCTGATGCAGGAGGAGATCAAGAGGAGCACCAGAGATGGTTCTTCATCCAAGGAGGATGAAGAAAGTCTGGCCCTAGCGAGTAAGGCAAGGAAAGGGAAGGAGAAGGATTCTCATTCCAAATAGATTTCTTCCCATGGTGGGAAGAAGATTGACAAATCTAAAGTGTGATGTTTTAATTATCATGAGGTGGGCCATTATGCAACTAATTGTCCATTGAAGAAATCTAAGAAGGGATCCTCGGAAGGATTTGAAGGTGAGGCCCTAATCTCTCAGTTCGAATTGGATTTTACCCTCATCGCATGCATGGTTTCATCGATGATGGGTTGTGGTTGGTTTCTTGATAGTGGAGCCTCATTCCACATGACTAGCGATAAGAGTTTATTCAGTACCATGGAGGAGAAGGACCTCCAGATGTGCATCGAGATGGGCGATGATAAAATGTACCATGTTTCAGGTGAAGGTACGGTTGTGTTTCAGAGGGAGCATGGAGCTCCTCTCACCATGACTGATGTGAAGTATGTGCCTGGACTAAAGAAGAACTTGGTATCGATTGAGATGATGGAGGACAAAGGCTACGATGTTGTCTTCAGTAAGGGAAAGTTTTTCCTTAGACACATCACCATGGGTCAGGTGAAACAGATCGGTTCGCGGGTACAGACCCTGTATACTCTTGAGGTTCAAGATGCATGCAAGGCCTTGAGGAGCAAGGCAACTATTAGAGACTTGGTGGTTGAGAGGGAGAGTACATTACCTCTCAACATGAAGCCTCAGAAGAAGTCTCAGACAATTGTCGAGGAGCCACAATTGCTGAAGCAACTTCAAGAGGTTGTGGAGTAACCACAACTGGAGAAGCCGAGAGGAGATCAAGTGGAGGCATCCACTCATGCAGAGATCTCTAGTAGGGGGAAATTTCAATCCAAGTGGGCAGAAGGATCACATGTGGCCATACCTCCAGGTGTGAGGTGGGACGATGTGAAGAGATAGTCCCAAGAAGGTTGAAATAGGGGCAGGATCCTTGATGTACCCAACCTCTTTGACTAGACCTTGCTACGGGAGCCCTGACGAGGAGTAGCAAGACTGGCTGAGTGGGTAGAGACTGATGTAGATGGAGCGGCAGAGGGAGCTTCAGCATTAGAGGGTGTTTCTAGCCCAACAGGGAGGTCAGTTGGAAGATCAGTTACTTACTTCTCAGTAACTAAGTTGCAGTGCAACAGTGGGCAACACGATGCAACATGATGAGAGGAGGTGCAGTGCGGATGCATGCTGGGAGATAGGATCAGCATTAGCACGGATGCATTAGGAGGAATCAATGTGATTGATGCAGTCAGAGATCAAATTAACAGAGGCTAGAGCAGTCAAATACTGAAGAGCACAAAGGTGCAGAGTTTTTAGTCAATAGAGGCAATAGCAGTCAGAGACTTTGATGACAGAGGCATCATTTTGATTCAGGTTGGATATTTTTTTTGTTTCTGAGTTGCTTGAGCAACAACACTAGTGAGAAGTGTTTCATGCAGAACATTCCAAAGGTTCAGGATTGGGATCGAGTTGAATTCCTTTCTTGTTGAGAGGGAGTGTTGAAAATAACAATAAGAAATGATAAAAGTAGAAATGCTAAAAATAGCATTTAAGGATATACTCCAACTCTGTTGAAAATAGCATCAAGAAATGATAAAAATAGAAATGCTAAAAATAGCATTGCTATAGATATCATTTCAGGATATATTCCAATTTTGATTTGTCCTTGAATCAAAATTGAGAATTAAAATTCGAATTTAGTCTTAGCAGTTGTTTGAAAAATAATTAATTAATTCATCTTGAGTTAATTAGTTGGAGAAAATCAAACATGAAGTCTTTGTGAAGACATGCAACAGTTATCCCTTTGATTGAGGAAGTTATCCCTTAATTAAGGAGATAAGGATGAGTTGTAATTAGTTAGCTCAGTTAACTGAGTTAAGTCCAGTTAAATTAGTTCCAAATAGTTTGTGGAACTAATTGTGAGTTCAGTCAGTTAATGCATGCATGCATGCAACTATTGTTCTTCAGATAACTCAATATTCTCTCATAAATAACTCATGCATGTTAGTTTAGACAAAGACCCAGTTGCGATTAAAGGAAGGGACAATGTACTATTAGTTGCAAGAATTTTCCTATAAGAAAATATCTTGCATGCAGAAGGAATTCATTCCTTCAGGGCTGCATAGTTACTACAGAGGTTAGAGCAGTGTGTGAGGTGAGAATCACACAAGTGGCAGCTGGAGGACCCAGGAGAAACTGCGCAAGGAAATAGGAGGCTTGGAGGACTGAAGGAAGGCATATGTGTTGTCTATTCTGTCTATGAGCAGAAATGAGGGATTGTATTGAGAGCTGGATAGCTTGAGAGCTAAAGCTTTGTGTAATCCTGAGATATTTCCACTTGTATGATAATACAGATAGCGGGGTTTTTCACTAAGGCTTTCCCTAGAGTATTCTTTTGTGTTTCATGTGTGATTGAATCTTCTTCTTTGTTATATGTGTTCTGGTTGATCTTGCTCAAAATCGATTAAGCTTTTGCAAGTTTGATAGTAGAAGTAGATCAAGTATTTTACTTTAGTACATTGCATAATCAGTTTAATCTACAGTGATAATTTATACATGGTATCAGAGCTAGCTGATCTATAGAGAAATTTCTACAACTAGTATGTATACGCTAACCTACAGAAGGTTCCAACCTTCACTCATTTTCTAGTTGCTACTAGAAGGGAGCTCCAACCCCCTAGCTCTTGTACTAGCCGATCCATTTACTAGTACGTAGGTGTCAACCTACTGAAGGCTCCAACCTTCACTCATTTTCCGGCTGCTACTGGAAGGGAGCTCCAACCCCCTGGCTCTTGTATTGGCTGATATGTTTACTAGTACGTAGGCACTGGCCTACATAAGGCTATGACCTTCTCTCTTCCTCCAAGGACCACGTTTCATAAATTTTCACACTGGATACTCCTGGAACACAACACCACAATTTAAAGGTCTCGTTTCATCAAATTTTCATACTAGACCCATCAACAACATTGAAGCTCAAAATCATAACTGCAATACAACCATTAAATACATCTGCATCAACCAAACACTAAAACTCAATCATCACTCTCTGAATCAACCACAACTGAATCAATCAATCACTAAAAACCCATCATCACTGAAGAAAATCACAATCAATCAATTTGAACATTCAGAACACTGTCCTCAAAATACAGTCACTAGAACACAAAGCATAACCCAGAACTCTGCATCAACAACCAAAACCAACTGCAAGTTCAAACATCTTATTTCATAATGTATATGCTACTTCGATGTGTTGAACCAGCGTGTATACGTGCTTTTACCAATGCGAGCCAACGTACAGATCTGCAAATACTAACTTAAAACTTCATAACTATTCCAAACTTTAGTCATACCCAGATCATAACATTTACAAAATAAAACATGTGTCAGCATTCAGATTTAGACTATCCATGATCAAACCACATAATGATAATTCATTTTAGGCCTTATGATCCTGATCCATCATCCATCATCAACCACATAGGTGCATCCTTAGTTCAGATCAAGCAAAGCATCAAAAGCCCATAACCTACATATTTGATCTAACACTTCATAAGATATTCAATACTTGCACACTTTGGCCTAATGATATTCTCCTCCTTATATAGTTTTAGGCCTTTCTCAATACCTTGGACCAAAACCACTTAGGACCAATACCTTAGACCAAATACCTAGGGTCAATACCTCGGACCAAATACCTTGGATCAATACCTTGGACCAAAACCACTTAGGACCAATACCTTGGACCAAATAGCTAGGGTCAATACCTCGGACCAAATACCTTGGATCAATACTTTGGATTAATACCTTGGACTAAATGGCTTGGACCAAAACCTTGGTTTTCCATCCCATACGCGCTTTTCCTTCTGTGAGAGTGCATGTATATGTATACACTCCTTTTTTTTTGTTAACCCGAGTGTATACGCTACTTGGACAAATTGAACCAACGTATACTTCTTAAACTACTCTCTTTCTTCAATCTCTGGAGTATGATTTGTAATCCTTTGCTATTAACCTGTTGCACTGTGAATTGTCATTTGAGTGAGTTACCATCAAGGACAACACTTGTATCATAATTCCAACACTTATTTGGTGGTAGATTAATAAGGAAACCACATGGTGAGGCATTTAATTTTATGACTCCTCATTCCAACAATTCATTCAACTATGACTTCACTTCATCTTATTCTAATATGGTTTGTTTCTATAATTTTATTGTGTCTTGTAGTTCGAATCCTTCTTGGGTGGAATTCCTTTAAGCTCCCAAAACACATCTTTGTATCCCTATATAATATTTTCCATCTATTACTTATGTTCTTTCTTACATCCTCCGAAAGATGCCTTGACATTTGTTGACTCAATGCCTTTTTAATTATGTGTCAACTTTAGTATATACTTTTTTCTTGAGTTTATGAATCTCTTAGCTTCATCACCTTTCGTTGCAAAGATATTAAACTTCCCATCATATGAAATGATGAGAAAATATTTATCATGATTGAGCAAGAAATGTTGCTTTTCCTTTCTCATAAATATGGAATCTCTAATATATATGTAAGGGCCACTAAACATTACTCCACAAACATTAGAATGTACTATATTAACATCCATTTCATCAATAAATTCGCACTAAGAAAAAATCTATGATTACACTTCTTGGTGAATCTTTACTCTACATCCTTTATCACCCACCCCAAAAAGGTATGGATGAGGTTGATCATGTGTATTTAAATCAAACGTACTTACTAGTCCTTTGTAATGAGGTTTGCTTGTCAACCAAAATCAAATAGTGCATTAACCTTGTTCTTCTTGATATGAGTTTTGATATGGAAATTATTTGTAACCTCCTCCTTTTTATGATGGAGGTTAGTCAATTTCACTCATGTTTCCATTATTTTGTGTAAATTTTTATCATCCATGTCCATGCTTCCTTCTATATCCTTCCTAACTTCCATTGGAGGACTATTCTTCTTTAATTGCTCTTACTTGTGGTTCTTGGAATTTAGCTTTAGGTGTAGTTTCCAACATTTTTCTTCACTGCGATTATTAATATTGTAATGGTCATGGTGATTGTTAAGGTCCTCAATCATAGTTGTTAAGGTCCTCACTAATGTGTAGTGGAAGTATCCTTCTTATTTTGTTTCCCTTCTTGTTCTTGCACTTATTAGAGTCTCCATGCAAGCTTGGCTACTTCAAACCATCTCACTCATTTTTCTATATATATTAGATTCCATAAACTAGATTTTCACACATGCATGATCTATGGATTTGGGATTAAATAACATAACTTACCTTGTTATGTGTTATAAAGGTCACCTAGGTACTTAATGACTAGATTAGGGATACTAGAGTTTATCCTCAACTAAATGGATTTTTACTATAATCTTGTATTGTACTCTTGTATAATATGTCAATGTAATTATCAACAATAGTGCCACCAAGTATTGTGGTCCTTTTCATATCTTGATAGAAACAACCATCCATAATGTGGCCAATAGCATGGAAACACACACATCCAAATGGAATGTGCATGTAATCTAGTAATTTTTCATATATTCCCCCCAGTTACTATCTCCAAAATCTTGAAAATCCCTTGTAATAAATCAAATTCAATCAAGACATTTGTAATCTTCTATGTAACACAACGAACCCCTTAGGTGACTTTATAGAGGTGGGGTATCAATTTTTTTCTCTTCATGCAACTACCTCGGATTTCATTTACAATGTCACCATCATAATTTTCTCATCGAGAGATTTCCAACGATATAAATTTTACATCATTTTGAGATCTAAGTGCAAATATATGTCCCTCATAATATTTTCTAGTTCATAACCAATTAGAAATCCCACACTTGACACTTGGCAGAAACATGGCAATTCCTCCATGTGTCACCATCATATTATGCCTCATCATTAGTCATGTGGTCGAGATGAGGTGGTTGTTCACCCAAGTGTCATCATCATATTATGCCACCTTTGCAAGATAGGCATGTTAATCACCAAGATACATATAAATTTGGGTTGTTCATAAATGCCTCTTTTATAAAAAAAATTGGATCCCTAATATTCCAAAATTTCCTAGCTTTTTGGATACATTCGAACTCGGGCCCAAGCTCAGTCCATGGCCAACATTTGGATCTGGATTTTTGTTTAAGCCTCTTTAATAAAATATTTGAAGTTTTGGATATTTGGATCTTTAGATATCTGGAACATCCACCATTTAGAAGCTCTAGATAATATACATTAAATCAAGAGCCAAATTTCTAAATTCTCGGGTCCCATGTCATCATCACCACATAGCCTTTTTGTCAGAACATGTCATCTTTTCAATGTCAAGTGAGTCAAACTTTTGTTCCTCGGTTATCTATATTTTAAAATCTTTTGGATTCATCCAAATATACAATCATACTAATTGATTCAGATAAGGGAAAATTCCAAAAGGGTCATTTAACAAACTTCCATATTTCCGGTCTTCCAAATTCCATGTCATCATCCACTAGAGATGGTACCTCGATTTTCACATCAACATGGCCATGTCCTAGATTCCATGTCACTATCCCACACAAGTGATCCCACGTCAACTTCTTCTAACCATATTGCCACATCAACATGACATGTCAAGCTACCACGTCAATAATGAAATGTCAAGGTGACATGCCATCACTCATTCACCTCCTACTCTGACAACAACTTACCACATTGACTTACATGTAACTAGCCACATGCCTTGGCCAATTGGCATGTAGATCTGGGATTTTGTTTGATCACCAACTACAAGTTTTCTTAGGTGCTTGAATATTTGAATACCTGGATGCTAGGATATATGAATATTTGAATATATGGAACATCCTTGCCTTCGCGTATTCCACAAGGTGTCAAGTGCAATATATGTAACCTTAATATAAAGGCTAATCCACAATAGGTTTCGTCAAATGAGATTCCACCAATCCAGTCATCTTCCAAAAGCTGCAATTTTATAGGATTCTTGGATTTAACAGATTATGGATTTGGATTTTCTTAGGTGATAGGAAGGCTCTGAAAAAATGGAAACTAACAGATTCCAAATATTTGATATCCATATTTTGTTTATATATGGGACGGAAACCTCAACATTTGACAAACATGTTAACTAAAATACTTCAAATCTCCGTTATGTGGATAATGTTTCATGACGGGAAGATCTATAAATTAATGAAAAAAGGAAATCACCATATTTCTTTGTTAGTGGCTTAACAAATAAAGTTGGATGTTTAATTATCCAAATATTTAAATAACATGAACATTTGCTCCTTATTGGAATTTTTTCAAGCTCCTAGCCCCTTTTCGGTTAAGCCATGGTCACAACCCCATCAACCAGGGAACCAAAGGTTGGGGATAAATCGTCCAATGACCAAATTTTCAAAGATCGGGCTTTAATTAGGTAATTTATAGCCAATTTATGAGGAAAAAATTGACTCTGATAGGGAAACTACCATGATTAATTATTCTAGGAATGTTGAGATCTTCATCATCCTAGGAATGCAAACCTTCAATCCACAACCTTCTACTAGGAATTTTTTGTAAGGAGTCTAGAGGCCATAGGCCACTTATTCATCTTGCTTAACTTGAAAAAAAACTTTCCATTCAATCTCAGTTAAACAATAATGAGGCTTCAAGCCCATATCCATTTCAATTGAAGAGGCCATCATTATGGTTGTTCTCCGTAGGAAACCGGTTCCTCACACAGCTCTTATTAGTTGATAATCATTCCTACAATCATACATATCATATACAAATTTATGATAACTTAAGGCTTTTATAGACTATACAATCAGTTTAGGTACAATTCCATAACTGAGCCACATCAAGAATTTAATACATCATGTATAAGGTTTCCAATCAAGGAAAAACCTCTAAATCTTCCCACCAAAGAGGGGAATGGCCTAGCTATTCATCATTAGTTATTTACATAGAAACTATTTTCAATGCCATTCATTTATAGGGTTATACAATACCAATTAAATACGATAATTGATTATAATAGTTTTCTTAAGTTTATTAACAAGGCTTTTTGTCCTTAAGGGTTAGATGTTCTGTGAAGACTCTTTCCACTAAGTCTTCACTCTAAGGTCAATCCCTACTCAAGCTTTTGGGTCCAGTTCATCAATGGAACTCACTTCTCATGAGTAGCAAATTTAACACATCCTTTACCCACCTAGAGTTGGCCCATCTCCCGAGCAATTTACTTAGTTATGCTCTGATAGATGTGCTCAAAAATACTTACAAGCATGCACAAAGTATATATATAACATGAGGCATAATTAACTCATAGTATACAATCATACAAGAGAACATAAGATATACACGTACATTTTGCATTATATGAAAAAATTGAATATGTATTTCCTGCAATGAACCACCAACTGAATGCAAACCTCCAACGTTCTTCCAAACCATAGCCTACACTGCTCATATTTTCTTAACAACTAGTAACCCCCTAGTTAGGGCCATAACTCCACAAAGGTAAAGGATCACCTAGAATCTACTACAACAAGTAGTTGGTACTATACAAGTACTGGGTCAAATGTCGACTTCAATAGCCTTCCTAACCACAATCTCGCATATCGCACCTTACATACCTAAGACAGTGCACTCTTCCACTTCCTTTGAAGTCCATCAAGCTATGTTGATGTGCATTATGAGTCAATGCCTCTATAGTCCATTAAGACATGCGACTACTCAATCTTATCTTTTAAGTGAAAAATGGTTAGGAAGTCACAAAATAATTGTGGCTCTAGAAGTTTCAATTATCATTGGAAGTCTTCCAAGCACCCCTCGGACCTCATCCCAGGCATACCAACCCCAATCAATTTCCCGTCCAAACTCCAATCTCACCCAAGAAGATAGAGTTAACCTAGTTACATGGTTTAATGGCTATTTAAGGTCACGAAATTTCAATGCATGTATGATCTCATAGCTCAACTATTCTTCACATCTCCATCGATTGATAAAGGATCGTCATGTACCACTAGAAAACCCCTCATAGAAGGTATTGAGATATCGATGCAATCATACCTAAATGTAATCAACTTCCCCAGTATAGTGGGAAACCCGACTCGTGTGTGCATGTATTTTCTTTTCCAAGTGGCGCATAAGGGACTCGCTCCCCTTTCTTTGGACTTGGGATATCATTTCCTTCAAGGCTATGGTTTCATTCATAAAGTGAATTTATGATGGTTTAAACATTTCATAGGCTTAAGAGCCATATCATGTTTCTACCCTTCACCTTCCCCTCTTATATTGTTAACACCCAACATACTTTTTATGTTAGGTGGTATGTGTTTGTGATGTACTTTTATCATAATGCATATGATTACATTTAAAAAGTTAGGCTCACTTTCCTTAGAACAGGTATCCATAGGCATATATGCCCCAAAACAAATAAATAAATAAGTAAATATACAAGTGCATTGAAGCCCAACACAACCTAGCTCACCAACCTAATAATAACATCTTGAATACATAGAAGGGTCATCCTAGTGATGCTACATTCCTCTCCCCCTTATTTATTTACTATCCTCAATGCATTATTTACATATGTAAAATTAAACACATTAACCTTGAGCTATGTTCTCCTTCCAAGTACATCATTGCATCCTTTTCATTCCCTTGGTCTTGAGTTGCTCTTATTTGTATGGTTACTTTGAGCTTTACCAACTCCCTCAACAAGATTTTTTTTTCTTTCAAACATCCTTATGGTTCCATTCATAAACCATATTCAACCTCTTAGCTTAGGCATGCCCTTCTATTCATTGTAGTCCTTCAAGAAATCCATTATTTTCCAAAAAATCTTGGAGTTTCCTCTCCTTTCTATACATATTCTATGGCTTAGGAATCCCCTTCTCTTAACTACAGTCGTTTGGCTAATCCATCATTTGCCAAGATGTTATCATGAAAGAAGAGTGTAATTTTCTATCAAACATCCAATGGTAATTATTATGTAGCAATCCTTTGCAAACATAGGGTATAGTGTCATTAATGTGGCATTTTCCCAAGTTTTCTTGCTTTCAACCATCTCAGTTTAGGTTATTGTCCTCTTGATAAAGTTCCATGTTATCGTTTGATATTGGCTACCTTAACCGGAAACTCTCGTTGCTCTTGACTACAACCCTCGCAATCTTCTCACAGACATGAGTTAGTGATCAATTCACTATTTCAATTGTAACAAAAACATTTTCATATACATTTTTCACATAAATTCAATCATCTTTGCGGTTAACAATGCTTTTTATTATAAAATGTATTAGTCTACGCAAGTATATGTTTTCCATCTGTACATTTTATACTTAGTCATACATATATATCGAATGCAGCATTGCATTGTTTTTATTGTCAACACACCATTTCAGAGGTATGTATCTCACCATGGTGTATATAGAAGGTTTTATTATCACTTTGACACCTCATCCACACACTTCCCTACTAACTTCCTACTACTTGCTTAATTATGTGTATGCCTTCCTCTTCAACATAGACACAACACCAAGGGATATTATTCTTTGGTGCTCTTTAGTGATGGCAACATGGTTGTGGCGCAAATATCAATTAAAAGCAGGGACACCTCTGGATATTGGTGTACAGTGCTATAGCCTTTCCATATCCATCCATATATTGTTTCATACATGATTCAACTAGTTGATAATAATTTCGTAGTTACTTATGTTAGTTGAGGCATTCAAGTATTTATGCATATAGTGTATTTGATATAATCAATAGTCATGCATACACTTTGTATGATATCACTTATTACTCGGTTATGAAATCATTTTCTTCAAACTTGAGTCCCTTAGCTAATAATCATGGATTGAAGTGCACAATGCAAATTATATGCAATTCTTGCCTCAAGCAAACCCACACATTCCCTAAATGCATTTTCAAACAAAAAATTCTTAAACATGTGAGTGCATTACTAACTTACCGAGTTGTTCTCCATTATGGGAGCTCTCATATGCACAATTTGTAGGAATTGTATCATTCCCTAGCTACTGGTAGCTTACTTCTTAATCCATACTCCTAGTATCCATGTAACAAATTCATACTAGTAATAACACAATATTAAAATTATAACTCAACTTTGAAGGAATTCTTACCGAGATCCTTAAACTTATCAATCATTGTAACATGGTTGATCTCTATACTTACATGACTGCCACCGCCATTTTTACTTAGTCGAGAATTCTTTCAAGGAGTTCACTTAGCTCCTTCCTTGGCTTTCCTTGCCAAGCATTCTCTTGTTATTTTCCTTAGATTTTTTTCCAATCAAGAAACTTTAATATCATTTTCCTGAGAATAGAATGCATCCTTCCTTGATGCGCAATTTCATGATACATAAGCTATTAGTCAATTAATGAAAACATGTTCTTTAGCTCTTCTAAATTAATGGCCAACATATCTTAGTTACATGCACTTCATTCATCCATTCAAGCTTTCAATCCTTCCAATGGTACTATCATGCCTCAACAATCTAACACTCTTAGCCCAAGGCTACTTCAAAATTTAGCCTTCTTCAATTTTAAAGACAGGCCTCACAACCATTACATAAAAAAAAAAAAATCAAGAGAAACTATGGTTTCCTTAATCTTTCCCATAATTGAGGATTCTTCAATCCATTTATTTGCATTAGCTTAGTCAAGTTTATCTTCATTGATTCTTATCCAATTATGCCCTCCTATGCAATTGTAAAATTAGCTCAATAGTGAACTTGCAAGTTCATCTTAAACTTAGCATATTAAACCTATGAAACAATCTACATATATATATATATATATATATATATATATATATATATATATATAGAGAGAGAGAGAGAGAGAGAGAGAGAGAGAGAGAGAGATTATTTATTTATAGGCTTGCCAACCCAAAATATCTCTTAATTAGCCGAGGTGAGCCCTTCCCCTTGCACTCCTATTCATACTAGTTGCCTTAATATATGTTATATCGTTATATTTTTATTTGGCCCACATGACTTAAAGAAAAAAAAAATTAGATAAGCATCTACAACTTTTAGCATTTGCCAAACTCTATCTTCTTGCAAAGTCCTTTCATAGTCCACCCAAGGAACTAGTTTACATGCAACCTTCTTAGCGCAATCAATCTGATCCTACATCCTTACTCAGTTGGCTACCACAATCAACTCTATGCAAACCTTACACTTCATAAGGGATTCATTCAAATTTGAATCCCAAGTTGCATGGAAACTAGTTCCTTAGGTGGAATATGAAAGGACTTTGCAAGAAGATAGAGTTTCACAAATAATAAAAGTTGTATATGCTTATCTAAAAGAAATTGTGCTTTAATTCATGTGGGCCAAATAAAAATATAACAATATAATATATGTTAAGGCAACTAGTATGCATAGGAGTGCAAGGGGAAGGGCTCACCTAGGCTAATTAAGAGATATTTTGGGTTGGAAAGCCTATAAAGAAATACTCTCTCTCTCTCTCTCTCTCTCTCTCTATATATATATATATATATATATATATATATATATTTTTAATTTTTTAATTTTAGATAAGCATATACAACTTTTATCATTTTCCAAACTCCATCTTCTTGCAAAATCCTTTCATAGTCAACCCAAGGAACTAGTTTCCATGCAACCTTGCTTACCGCACTCAATCTGATCCTACATACTTACTCAGTTGGCTACCACAATCATCTCTATGCAAACCTTACACTTCATAAGGGATTCATTCAACTTTGAATCCCAAGTCATCCCCCTTTTTTCAAGGATTGGAAATAACATATCTCTTATCTCTTTAAATGGATGGACTACAACCTTACCATAACTTCATATAATTTACCTCCCATGTAACATTAGAGCATTTAACCCTTAACCTTATCAACACTTACTATGTTTCTCTACATGCTCCTTTAAGTGCAATTCTTGCACCTACGTCAGATCCCACTTCCCATTAATACCTCAAGTTCTTTCTAATATCAAGGGCAATTCTAACATGCCCTTCTAATGTTTCACATCACTCTCACATCCTTACCATAGGGCTTCCTATTTTAATTTCAAGCATCTTCAAGGCCTTTGCATTACCATAATGGAAATTCACTAAGGAACTCACACCAAGAGACCTTCTTCTTCTATGTGGAGACTAGATATACATAGAGAAGTCTCACTCACTTTCCAAGTGATCATTTACACTAACTCATCCAAGAAGATCCTTATCTCCATTAGGCATAATTCTTTAATAGTGTTAGCTTCCCACACTTGACCTTGCTGGAAATAGGCCTTCCTATTGCTCCATACTCACATAAGTATTCATACATTGTCCATGCATCTCTATGTTATGCATCATACCAACTTTCAAAGGTACCATTAGGTATGATGTGCATACATTCATAGAAATAGACACATATACCCTTATACATCACTTTACCCATGCTTTTCAATAATATTTCTCTCTTTTATCAAGAGAGTCTTCTCTCATGCACTTACCCCTGTGAGTACCACATACCACATAGCCTTCCACTGAGGCCACTAGGCATTGTCTAGACTACCCAAAGCATAACAAGTAAACCTTATGCTTGCTTCTTGACTCAGCTCATCTATGTATATATCCTTATGCAATTTAGACAATCATAAACAAGCACAACCTCATTCCTCAACTCCCTTGTTCCATGTTACGCATCATCCCTTATCCTCTCTCTTTAAGGCACCATGCCTTATCCATCAAGGTCACATATCCTAGAGTTAAAATTGTTGAAGAATGTAACTAGTTTCGGTCTTCATAACATGATGTAATTATTGTACTTGTCAAAAGAAAGAAAGAAAAAAAATATTTTAAAAGAAAATTGACTTATCAAAGCATGGGTTTCATGCTTGGGTCATTGGTCAACAGGTCAAAGCACCCATTGTGTACTCTAGGATTTTTGTATTGAGTCAAAGTCAAAGTCATGATGTAAAAGACCCATTGGGGCTCATGTAACAAGAAAAAGGAAATTTTATTTTATGTAAAGAAGTGTCTAGAGTCCACCAAAGATCAGGTCATCCAGCCCTTCAAGTCGGCCTGGAGGATACCCTTCCATCCCACAAGAAGCCTATATATAAAGAGGAGTTCGATCTCCATTAGACCCACACTTGGATACATCTAATATAATCTTAGGCAAGAAAGGAGGTGCAAGAGTCTTATAGGCAACCAATGAAGAAGGAAGAAAGAGGATCTCATGTTTTTCTGAAGTGTTCTCTCCTATATGTGAAGTTATGTGGAGACTAGGATTTCCAGAGGTTTGAATCTTGTAGAAGCTAGCAGCAGACCTTGTTGGAAAAGCAGATCTCTTGGTTGGGTGGTTGGCCTAATCTTGGCGAGTTGGTCTTGTGTCTTGGAAGCCTCCTTTTAAGAATATTCTATAAGAAGAAGAAGCTTTTGGGTTTTCCCCTATTGAGGGGCTTTTCCCTGACCGAATGCCTAGATTTGGTGTCCATTTGTCTTTGATGATCTTCATTTTTTTGGTAGTTGTTTGATGATAAAGAACAACATAATAACAAGGAGAAGAAGAATGAAAAAGAATGTCACAAGCAACTGTCAAAGTTAAGAGAAATCAAATTAAATAAGCCCTAACTAAGCTGCCCTAGATTTCTCAATATGAATCAAGGCCTTTTTGACTCAAGACCTTCCCCTTTATCTCAACATTAGCTTCATCATTTCAGGTCGTTGCATCATTGATCAAATTTCCCATTCTCAAGGGAATATTTCTCATAGCCATATCATCCTTCCATTGATATCATCTTCCAGGGATATCTAGCTATGGCCTGTGCCATTCTACCTTCTCATAAGAAACTATGCCTTAACCTTCTAAAGAATTCACATTCTTTAAACAAGGTTGCTAGGAAATATCCCCATTTCCCAAGTCTCCTATAAGTCGTATCTCATGCTCCTACCAAGCTCATACACATTTCTCAAATGGGATCCACTTATGCATAGCCATATCTTAATAAGGCATTTCATTGAGATGTAGAATTAGAGAGTGACCCACAATATTCATTTTTGCAGTCCACTTATTGAATCAAGAACATGATTCATTATCAAGAATAATTGTTAAAAGACAACGCTGCACTAAAGACTAATAAATACAAAAGAAAAAGGAAGTCACAAAAAAATGAGAAAACCGAAAAAAGTAAACACAAAAAACCAAATATATAGAATTTGAAGCCCTAAAACAGAAGGAAACAAACCAAAGAAAAATACAATATATGTTATTCAAATATAATTAGTATTAATAATGATACAAGTAAAGTAATTGATACTAATATTATCATAATATAAAACATAATGAATATATAGTATTAAAATATTATAATGTTTCTATACACCATATTATTAATAGTACTATAGTATTCATACTATAATATATTAATATAAAGTAAGACTATATTTATTAATATTAATATACTAATATATCAATACAATAATATATACTAGAACTATAATATATATTACTATAATGAAGTATTATTAGATAGAGTAATATTATGTGATATCAGCATAGATCCATCATAATTTCAGAATTCTAAATTTATCATGTGTTAAAAGGAATCAAATCTTTGATTTCAAGCTTCTGTGATCCATCTTGTTTTCAAGACTACTCTTTCGGATTAATCACATTATCAATTTTTTGGTTGATGTTTCGAACCAACAACAGTAGCTGTTGGATCAAAACGTCGACAAAAAAATAATAATGTGATTAATCGGAAGATTATTCTCGAAAAAAAAGAATTAAATCTACTGAGATTTAATCCTTTCTTCAAGTTCTACACTCGAAAGAAGGTTTGCATCTCAAAGGATTTGACCCTCTAGGAATGTGATATATCTAAAGTTATGATGGATCTATGTTGGTTTATAACCAATATTAAAATATTTTTTTGTTATTAATATTTTTCTTAAATGCTACATGAGATCCATGTACAATAGGGAATGAATTATACATCTATCTCATACAAACTATGAAAATTGCTTCTCTTCCCAAGAAGATTTTATTTTATTTTATTTTTTATTTTTTTATTTTTTTTTTTCTTTTCAGTTGCTTTATAAGCTTTCTCTCATACACAAAGAAAGTTGATGTTGAAGTATTTTATTTATGATCAAAATTGAAATATTGATAATTCGTTAATATTTTTTCAATACCACTTATCAACCCATCACCCTCATAACCCTCTATTCAAATGTGAAAAAGACTTTGTACCTATTTCCATTATAATTTTTTTATTTCCAACCTTTTTTATATATGTTTTAATTTAAAATAGATATAAAATATTGTGTTTTTATTAATATCTTTTTAATTGCCCCATATCAAGGCCATGTTGAAAATGTAAGGAATTGTATATATCCCTCATATTCAAAAGTACACTATCCAAATAGTATATATATATTAATTAAGGTTTTGTTATAAATATTTTTCCTTAATCCATGTAGAGTAATGAACAAATTACACAACTACGTTACATTGAATTGTAAATAGCCTCTTTTTTAATTAAAATAGTGACTTCTCCATTTTCATATTCAAGTTTAGAATAGTTAGGAAGTCTTAAAAATTTGTGCCTCTAAAAAATTCCAATTTCCATTGTAAGTCTTCCAAACACTTTTGGTATAGTGTCGACTTCAATAACCCCTAACCATAATCTCGCATCTACTACTCTGCACAACCCAAGATAGTGCACCCGTTCATTGTCTTTGTAGTCCACCATGTTATGCCACTACTCTTGACCTTCAAGTGCAAAATAGTCATGAATTCATAACATAATTGTGGATTCGAAAGTTCCAACGTCCATTGGAAGTCTTCCAGACACCCCTCATGCCTCACCCTATTCATTTTAAATCATGAGATTTATAATTTCCCTCCTAAGTTGCACATTAAACCATTCCTTTTATCCATAATTTAGCCTTTTTATCTACTATTTCTTCATTTAACCTCATTTTCTTCCATTTACATGCCACATTTATCATGGTTCGATTACCAATGAAAAATGGGTCTTTAACAAGACACCATTTTTTTAGGTTTAAAAGAGGATCTACATAATCTCTTGTCAGCAACACTTGTTGCAAAAGTTTCTCATTGACAACAACCACTATGGAGTTTTTCATCCACAGTTAGCCACTAAGATGGAAATAACTTTTGCTACAAAGTCTTTCTGCAATTGTGTGAGCTAAAGAGGAAAGGAAACATTGTTGCACAATCTTTTGTCAATAGCGATGTAATGTAAATTTGTAATTATTTACTTTTTACGACTAGGTTATATTAATTATTTTTGCCACATCAGCCCTACAAGATTTTACTAATGTCATTTCAGACCACTCTGTCCATTATGCCAAAATATAGGTTGTGATTCAATAGTTAGTTCAACAATTTGAGTACTTGACAATCAATTAGATAATTATCGGTTTTTGAACCAAAAAAATAATATTTTCCTTCATGTAACGAAAGAACCACAAAGAATTAGCTAACATTTGCATAAGTAGTTAGAAGTTTTTGGATAAAAGATAGAAGAAATAATTTAAAAGGGTTTGAATGCTTTTCTCATGATTTTCTGACGCAGGGTTACCCCTGCTTTACCCACAGTATGCATATACAAATTCATAATCACATTTGCCCCAGGAATTTAACTCTCTAAGGAGTCCAATCTTCAACCATCAGTGGTTAAGGCCCCTTTATCAGTTTTAATGCTAAATGATTTGCTAAAACCCAACATAGCCTAACTCTTAGGCAAAATCCACATATCGGGAATTAAATCTACCCTCAAGCCTTCATTAACCCTTTTATTAAAGCCTTCCTCAAATATCTCTTATCGGGACTTTTAAAACCCTTCATAACCTTTATAAAACCCTTAAGCCCTCACATTAAACCTTCATCTTATAAACTTTGGTTAAAACTGGACTTAACCGTAAAACCCTTCTATCGGCGCTTTAATCCTTTGTAATTCTCTTATAAGAGAATACACGTAAAAACATGCACCAACATACCTTTTTCACCAAACATAAGCCTTTGCACATTTCCCAAGGATTGCCTTTATCACAATCGCTCCTCGCAAGTTACTGTGGTCATACCACATATATACTCTTAACACCCCTCCGACTTCGATATGCGACTATCAGAAGCAGTTAAACAACACTTAAGCCTTAAAAGACTCGGCCCATGCACTTTATAGAATACAAAGGAAATACACTAAAGTTCCGCTCCGAACCATATAAGCGGATCTCAAAATTTATACGTCCGCACTTATATTTATCGTCGGGTCCGCCACGCTTCCACTGCGCTGCTCCTCCTCCGATTCCCAATCGCCGATGCCTCTGATCTATCGCATCTCCGATTTGCCCGATCTCCAATCGGCCTCATCGCTCATCGACAATATCGCAATATCGCTATCGCTCTGTCCCTCTGCTCCTAACTTTTGCGATATGCGATTACACCTCAATCGTCGATCAGGCTCGCGATCCGACGGTTGACGATTAATCACATGATCGCAATCGCTTATTCCCTTCGGCCTTTCGGCCGATGTTATATTCCTTCGTCTCCTCTGCGATTGGATCTGGTCCATTGATCTTAAAGATCCAACGGTTGCTATTCAACGATACTTCATTCTTTCGTCTGCCTCTTTACTTGGTTTTCGCCGTTTCTTCAATGTTTATCGTGGTTCTTGGGGTTTTCTTCGAGTTCTGATGTTATGAAACCAGCTCAAGAAAAGATAGAAAAGATAAATCCACGGCTTATAATTCAGCCTCTTCGAGGGGGCAACCTCCTTTACATTACATAAATGAACAATTCTTGGATGATACAAATGAAAAGACCTCATTTCTATATATAGGAGTCTAAGGGGTCATAACATAATCAAAGCCGACATAACAATAATAATGTAAGGGCACAATAATAACAATAGTGGGCTTCTATGGGGCATAATAGTAACAATATGGGCACTACATGGGTACATCAATATAATAAGTGGGTTATACTAATAACAATAAGGGGTTACACTAGTAGTATAGGGGCCTAACATGCCCCTCTCCTTCAAAAAGCGTTGTCCTCAACGCTTGAGTAGTTCTTGATGCTTCTGTATAAAATTCTTGTCCTCCCATGTGGAATATTCAGCGGGTAAGTTCTTCCACTTGATGAGATACTATGAAATTGATCGATTTTGTAGCTGTCGGGTTCTTGTTTCTATGACTGTTCCAGGTTCCAATATGATTTTTCCTTCCTCTTTAATTTCTGGCAATATTGTTTGAATTGGGATCTTTTGCAACTTTTGAATAAGTGGCCATACTTCTTCGTCCTTCTTCCATTCATCCCTTGCTTCGTTTATCCAATCTAGTTGGATAATATAAATAGCACAAAACAATGCTTCCACATCCTCATCCTTGAAGAGTCTTCCCATTCGGTAAGGTCGCCATTTTTTAAGTGCCTGTTGTTTCGTTTGATTTTGCACCGAAGTGGCGTTATCCTTTAAAAGTTGGAGAACTTGTTGTTGATGCTCGATGTGATCTTTCACTGCTTGAACCTTTTTCTTCTTGATATGTCCTTCTATCTCTAGAGTTTGAGGAGTGGTAATTTCTTTCAATCCTTTACAAGATATGGTCGGATTTATTTCTTGATGCTCGATGTGATGTTTCACTTCTTGAACATTTTTCTTCTTTATATGTCCTTCTATCTTGATAGTTTGAGGAGTGGTAATTTCGAACAATGAATTACAAGATATGGTTGGATTCATTTCTTCTTTCTCGATGTGATCTTTCACTTCTTGCACCTTTTTCTTCTTGATATGTCCTTCTATCTTGAGAGTTTGAGGAGTGGTAATTCTTGCCAATGCTTTACAAGATATGGTCTGATTACTTTTTTCTTTCTCTGGGGTGGGGTCCTGGCGTATATCTTTTTCTTTTGTTGTTTCTTGATCATTTTCTTCCTCCTCTTCATATTCTATGTAAAATAATTTCTTCTTAGCAAACTTATGACCTTTAATGCATTTGCTATCACAATTGTAACAAAGCCCTTTTTCTCTTTTTTCTTCCAATTGTTGTGGTGTAACCCTTGTAGGTTGTGGAAGGCTAGAAGAAACAACACTTCCATCTTTATAGTTGTGAGGGGTACACTTCCTGGTTTCCATAATTTTGCTTTCCACTATGTCACAAAACCCTTTTACTCTTTCCAATTGTTGTGGTGTTGCTCTAAAGAAGGTGTTGCTCTTTGTATCCTCATAATGTGCTATCATTTCCTCCGTGAAAATTGACCACGTAACAAGTTGTTTACGAGAACAAAGCCCTTTGTACCATAAAAATTGATCTGGTTCTAAATATGAAAATGCAATACATACCTTTTGTAACAGTTGTACACCATGTATATCAAAATATTGCTCCATCTGAAGTATCCAATTTACCGGATCCTTGCCATCAAACTTCCTCATCTTGCTTTTTCTTGATTTTAGGAGCTCTACCTTGAAATGACTGTAACTCTATACTTTCGGATATTTAAGTTCTGAAATTGTGACCTGTAGTAGCCCTCTGTGTCCTCTTTCCAATGCCACTAGTCTGATCCAAATTGGATTCTCTAAGAAAGAGTTATGCACAATCTCCCAAGATGACCTGATTATAGACTAGTTCAGTAGAGCGAACTTGTACGACGTGCCACGAGTCACTGTTTCAACCTTTGGATCTGAAAAATGCATAAAATAAACTACAATCCGTTCTCTTTCTGCACCTTCTTACGAAATTTCAATCCGATCCCCATAGAGAAAGTTATGACGATTTTCCCGAGGTCACCTGTTTTGAATGTAATTCAGGAGTCTGCAAAAAGACCAACTTCCTCAGATCATATCTCTGCAAATATCGCGCGAAAAGCTCTAAAATTCGCACCTAAGGTTCAGCGCGATTTCTTCTCAAATGGGTTTTTTTTGCGACTTCTGAAACGTCACAGAAAAAAAGTTATAGCGAAAATGCCACGATGACCTATTTGGATCAGCGAAACCCTAGAATCCAAAGCTTTGATACCAAATGTTATGAAACCAGCTCAAGAAAAGATAGAAAAGATAAATCCACGGCTTAGAATTCAGCCTCTTCGAGGGGGCAACCTCCTTTACATTACATAAATGAACAATTCTTGGATGATACAAATGAAAAGACCTCCTTTCTATATATAGGAGTCTAAGGGGTCATAACATAATCAGAGCCGACATAACAATAATAATGTAAGGGCACAATAATAACAATAGTGGGCTTCTATGGGGCATAATAGTAACAATATGGGCACTACATGGGTACATCAATATAATAAATGGGTTATACTAATAACAATAAGGGGTTACACTAGTAGTATAGGGGCCTAACATCCGATCCCTTCACTGTTTCACTGCGCACTTCCTCTTGAGCTTTGGCTTTGATCCTTCTAATGGATTCAACGATCCATTACGCTCCTCTGTCTCTTCTCCTCCTCTGTGGATTTTTCTCGACTCTGCCTGCACATATTTGTATTACGCAAATCTCTGATAACACATAATTCATCATCTAACACACGAAATACACATTTATACAGATTCGAATCAATCTCTGGATCTATAAACATAAACAACGATTACTGAATGAAATCTCTGTCTCTCGAGCCTGATTCTTCTTTACAGTGGCCTCTGTTTTCTCATCTACCCATAGGCTTACAATCACACTCTCCCTGGCTGGCTGGCTGGCTAGCTAACCTCTCCAACCTTTCTCTTTTTTTCTTTTCAATACATCATTAGCAGTTTCTTTACAGTTGAGGAACTGTTCCTCAGTTACTTTTCAGTTGTTCAACAGTTTCTTCAAACTAATTCCTAACTAATCCTAATCCTCTCATGTTCTCCTACATTCGAGAACATTTACAAATATGTCTCACAATATCTAATTAATTCCTATTCTCATTAAAATCACTCATAAGCCTAAATATTTACATTAATTCAATACTTAGGAAACCAACTTCCTTAAAACACAAGACCCCCTATGTCTACTAAAATACAATGATATTGTTGGGTTGAATGCTCCTGCATCATTTTCTCTTAATACAAAGCAACTACTTGTTCCCCAATTCCTCCGTGAGCTAGTTGAGCATATAAGTGTGTAATAGCTCAACTCATTGTAGAGCAAGGGTCACTTTATAGCCATGTTAACTCATATATTTTTTTCCTCTATCTTTTTTAGTTGCGTATTTATTTTCGTGATCATGTGACTTTCTATAAGTACATTAATCATGAAATCTAATTTATGTTTCTTGTATATTTAGGACATATTTCCCCTTAGAAGCATTCCTTGAATTGAATTTTATATATATATATAGATATATCCACTAGGTTATGTGAATTCTAAGATGACTGGCACGCCTAAATATGGCTTGAGTAGCCACAACCCAATGGCATATAAGCCCTCAAAATCACCCAGCAATCGCACCCGGTGATTAGATTTCTACCCACTAAGTTTCAAACTGATGTTTCACCATGGAATGCCTTAACAAAGCACACTGTCATTGTTTGCTCTATGCCCCATGGGCTTTCATAATAGTTTTAATCTCAATTACTGATGTTGGTTTTTTTTTTAATATTGTAGGTATAGATTCAATTTCTACTATAATTTTAGCTTTAAAACTTTAGTTGTAAATTAATTTATGCTACAGTAATAGTAGTTATGTTTTGTAATAATTGTTGTACTTCACTTCTAGCAATAAGTTATTAGTTGATGTAATTTAATTTTTTACTAGTTATTTCTTATTGGAGTTGTTGTAATTGATTTATGTGATAGTAAATAGATTATTAAACTAGCTGATTAAATTGGCTTCAGAATTATTTTAGAAGTTTATTTGCTTGTTAGTTAGTTAACATTGATAATAATATGCCATCAAGAATTTCTATCTACCCTGGTACATATTGTATAAAAATCTCAGACTCCAAATATGCATATATAGTGTGTAGTATTTTTAAAAGCTTATAATCTTGGATTGACATTTAAAATAAGGTTCTGATTTTATATTGTTAGATCCTTACACTTTTTGGTGTTGTGGCTGGGAAAATGTCAATTTTAGGGATCTTTTGTTTGATATTGGTCTTAGCGTTTACTCAAAAATGAATGAGAAGAAAATAAGTTAGGAAGATTTCTTCCTAAAAACCCCTCCTAGATCAATTTCCAATATAATTTTAAAGCAATATGGCCCTACGTCAACTTCCAAACCGCGAAGGACGAATATCAAACCATAGAACAAGAGTTAGTTAGAGGAGAAAAAAAGGCAATTATTAAACATTAACTCCAAAATTAGATTTCTGGGGATTTTCGGGTACTAGAGTAAATTCTCAATCCTATGACTCAAGGAGTAAATTCTGTGATAGGAAGGAGGTTAAGGAAGAAAGCCATGAGGAAGAAACGCAGAATAAGGCATTGGGCATCGTAGGAGAGAAGAAGAACCTTAAGGGAAAGCATGTTTTCACTTTTATGTGTATTTTTGCATCTCATATATGTTTTTTTTTAAATGGGGGTGGCTAGGCCCCTGAAGAATCATTATAGGCCAACTGTACAAATTTATACATATGAATACATCTGAATATATCACATCAATCAATTCTGAATACATCACATCATTCAAATTGACAAATCATTATAGGCCAACTGTACAAATTTATACATATGAATACATCTGAATATATCACATCAATCAATTCTGAATACATCACATCATTCAAATTGACAAATCGCTGCACAGCAGCATCGCAGATGGGGTTCGAAACTGGGCGGGGGGCGAATAAGCCGCCGGCCCCACCGTTAGACCATGCACTCGCGTGCAGCATCTCATATATGTTGCACTCATGTTTGGGCATCTTTCTGTATAGCACAAATAATTCATCCCTAGGACACTTCTTTAGGATTGTTTTTTTCTCTTTTCATCATTAGCATTCTGGGTCGGCGTTTTGGTTTCTTTTGATCTCCTCTTTCTCTTGTGATCTCAATAATGGCCACATGGCATTTGAGTGTCAAGAGTTGTAGAAGGAAGAACTTGCACTGCTGAAGCAGAATCAGCGATAATTAAAGGTAAAGTCACTGAAGTGGGGGAAAGCATGGATAGAACCTAATGGTGAAGAGAGTGTTGTTACGGTTCAATGAAGTAAATTACCAAAGAGCCAATAGAAAAGAAAAGTATTTTCAAAATAAAATGCAAGAAAATTACGGAAGAGCCAAGAGTATTTTCAAAATAAAATGCAAGACAGGAGGCAAGTGTTACACTTTAATATTGAATTTGAATTGTATGCCTCCACCCAAATGTGGCAGCACATTAAATTTAATTTCTACTCAAGTTGTACAAAAGTTGACTTTGAATTGTATGCTTCTATTCAAATCCATGTCTTGGTTGTAGAAGGGACAATGGGCTACAATGCATGAGCAAAGTATGAATGATTTTCATTATAGGGGTATAATAATAATGTTTTGTGTAATGTATTGCTCATGGATGCCGTGTCATTTTTTTGTTACAGAGACCATTGCAATTTGATCGAATGTTGTGCATGACGGAAGAAACAATACACACCAGATAACCAAGGATGGAAGGAAATACATTGAATCCTTTGAAGATGAAGAGGAGACCAAACAAGTGATGTTGAATACGTTGTTGGCTTGTGTGATGGAAGAAGATGTTGCAAAAGCAAGGAATGATGTGGCAGAAGCAGTACAGTTGAAGTGAAGTGCAATTCACATAATGTTTTATGTGTTCATACTCTTGCAGGTGAAAAAAGCGTGCAATAGACAAGAAAAGAGATGTCGCTACAATGAAGGTGCCAGCTGTGAAAAACAGTCACCAACGAAGATGAAAGAAAAACAGTGATGGCAGAGAAGAAGATAGAGAATAACTTGAGCAGCAAGCAGAGTGGGAGGCTGGGAAGGACACGCTGTTCACCAAGTGGGAGTTGCAAGCAGTTATTGGTAAAGTGGTTAAGATAAAGAAGAAGAAATCTACAAAAACGAAGAATAGAGAACAAATGAGTGGAAAGAGAATGAAAGAGATGTGGTGGATTCTTGTGGCAGAGATTGACAGAGGAAGCATGCCGACTTGTAATATTTGTGCAACAATGTTTTGAGCAAGATGCTCAAAAGTTTCCAACCAGGAAAGTCTGACACAGGGCATCTCTTGTCAAGTGAACAATCCTGCACAACACCCAAAAAAAAAATTGTTATAAGTTAGATGTACCAGTCTATGCAAATTGTTCACAACACCAAAAAAAAAAAATTGTTATAAGTTAGATGTACCAGTCTATGCATGTTTGCCATAATTTAAGTAGATTTGTCTTCCATTAACAATAATGTATATTTTTTGGATTGAATCATAAAACTTAATCCCATGGAGAGTTGATGCTAGTGAACATCAAGAAGAATCTTTTACAACTTCCAAGTCATTTATGCCATGAATATTTTAGCCCATGCTTGCATTTCTTTAAGCCTCTGAATTTTTTTATCTAACTAGAAAAAATGTTGAAAACAACCAAAGTGCCAACTTGGCAAATTACCTGTGTAACTAGTGGTGAGTTGGACGATTCTAACATCTGGGTGTTGTAGATGGAATTCCAGAATATAGATTTGTACCTTTAATTCTCCTTTGGCATACTTTTAGACTAGTCCTGCGTGCATGTGAACATGCCCTCCTGGCTATATTTGTCAATGTGTCAATATTGGCAGTTTTATGGTATTTTTGAACAGCAAAATTTTTTCAGCTGCATGTGGAAAGGTGAGCCATCCCTCAATGATAACTCATCAACTTGAAAAACTTGATTTGGACCTAAAATGAACCATGGGGCATGCATTTAGGTGGAGCAAGGCAAAAGTGGTTAAATCTGTGTCCAAGGGTAACTTGGCAGACCAAATGCGTGCATTTTATAATGAATTAAAGATTCTTAGATATGGGTTTTGTAGCTTGAGTTCCAGAAGTCATTCCTGTACCTTAGGATTCCACATGACAACAATCGAAGGGTGTTTTCTGAGGCCACTGAGACTGGTTTGCACTCTGTTTTTTAAGCCAGAAATGAAAATTTGGATAACAGTTAGACTTTTGAGGCATGGAGGTGGCAGCTAAGCCTATCAAAGGATGTTACAAGATTGATAGAGTGCCAACGATGCATTCTAACGCTACATGAGTGTATTTCGTCTTATTATGCCAATTTTATTCAATGAGGGTTTGAAGTTATTTCCAAATCATAGGAGTTTGTAGATTTCTTGATATAATTTTCTTATGTAATGCCAATAAAGGATTTTGTCATATATGCGTTTGGTATTAAGTTAAAAGTTAAAATATGGCAGCTAGAGGAGTTCATCTCTTTCTTTCTATAAATGGAGGTTGCTAAGAAGATCAAAGAGGGTTTTTGCTTTGAAGAGTAGCCTGATCAGAATGAGGCAGTTGTGGAAAGCCAAATGCTGTAGAAGAAGGTGCACAAGGGAAGCTGAAGTGTCCCAACAGAAAACTCATCTGTTGTTGCTGTTAGAGAGAGGGAAACCCTCTGTCATGTAATAAGGCCTTGAGTGGGTATGAATATCGAGAGAAACAATTTTTCATTTTCTTTGCATTCTAATCCTTAATTTCTGAGAGGAGTATTCTTTAAATTATTGCTGTAAGCTGCTTTTGCCATATAAATTCTGATCTGCAAACCCTGGGGTTTGCATCAGGAAGTAATGACACAGCAGGTTTCACTTGATGAAAGCAGATCTATGACAAAAGCTACGCTTTCTATTGCTATAAGCTTGTCGTTGATGTATGTTTCAAGTTGATATATGTTTCAAGTAACAATAGTGGTCCTGTGACAAAAGCTCTGGCCCTTTGATCATGGGAACCTTGACCTTATTAAAAATCTGCATATGTCATGTCTTCGAGGTGTGGTCAGGAATTGGAAAGACCAATAACAAAAATTAAACATGCCATCTCAAGAATCCATTGAGCATGCGATTTTTCTTTTGGCTTTCATATGGAGTTATTCAAGTCCTTAGCTCGAGAGTCGATATAGATAATACAACACAACCAAAGGTCAAAAAAGAATCTATTCCAAGAAAGCATTAAAAAAAAGCATAAAAAGCTCAACTGATTCTAACTTGTTCCTGGGAAACTTTTACCTAAATGCTTGTAAGCTGTAAGACGTTTGGCAGCAAAGCCAACTAAAGTATGATTTCCTAGCAACCTGATTCTGAAGAACATTAAACAAACATAAAATATTAACATCATGACTACTATTATTCTAAACTAAAGGAAAATAAACTACAAATCAATAATACAATTGGGCAAAAATATTAGTATCATGACTACTTGGAATTGAATATGGTAAATTAAGTGCAAACGAACTGCAAACCAATAATAGCCCCAAGGGATAGTTCATCTGGTCGAGTTCTTGTTGCTGAGTACCTCGCCTATCGGGAGGTCACTGGGTCAAATCTCATCGACGCCCTTCGGGTTAGGCCTTGCTAGTTTGACTGGTAGGTAGATCCCTTCAGGTTGATCTACCTGAATTTTTCCATGGATGTAATGGTCACTCAATGTCCATGAACCACCTTTAAAAAAAAACTACAAACTAATAATACAATTGGAATTTAGGAGATGAAGCTTGACAAGCCTGGCCCTAGAGCTCACAGTTAATTGGCATCTTAGTTCCCTGGATTCGAGTGAACAACCTCTCACTAATAACTATGTAAGAAAAATCCCGATTGGTTATTATTAGGCTTTAGCTAACAAATTTCATCCTGAACCTGACTTAGTCTCTGCCAGATGAAATATCTACGAAGTAGAGGCAAAAACTAACTTGAAACCCTAAACTAAAACCCCCACATTTGCTGTAATTGATTGTATTACTCAAGATGCCATACATTGAGAAGCAATTCAGTTCTAGAACAAAAACCTGAAATCCCAAATTACGGAAATACCTAAGAACAATTTATTACAAATATGCATTCTGTGTAATAATTAAGGGGTGGCACTCCCTAACTAGAAGTCAATAATTCAACTCCTACAGAATCACTCCACATCCACATCATAACGCATCCCTCCTCCCATGAGCAGAGATGTATCTGTGAACGAAACCTGGTCCCTTTCTCCTTTCTAATTCTCAATTTCTTGTAACTCATTTTCTAATAACATCTATAATCTAGCTATGTTTCTTGTAATTCATTTTTCTTAGCATCTATAATTTTGTAATTCATTATTCCCTAGCATCTACAATCTAGCTATATATAATTATATAATTATTTTACAGACAATAGCATCTATAGATTTTAAGAATTTCCTGTGTTTAAACTAATATAATTTTTTTATTTCAGATCATTTGTGTGTCGATCTATATGAATTTTTTAATTCCAGGTTATTTGTATATAACTACCACTAGTAAAGATCCATATCAATCTAGGATGTGTGATGCGTCAAGAGGTCTCAAATTCGTGAGGTTTGGCACGTCACAAATTTTGAGACTTCTCAACAGATCAGAGGTTCTAAGTTCACAATGAACATGTATTAGCTCAATATATTTTTTAGAGTTATGTTCAAAGTTCATAATGAGCATGTACTATTAGCTCAATATATTTTTTAGAGTTATTTTTTTTAATCCAGTTAAATGAGGTTATTTTTGGGAGTTTGGCAATATGATTTTGGATAAAAGTATGAAGTTTTGTCATTTAAATTGTATTTTTAAATAAAATATAATTTCAGTATTTTGAAAAACATCTAAAACACTTACATTATGTAGACTTAATAACGTGAAACTATGATTTCAAACATTTCTGACCTGATCTACCAAAAAAATCTGCAAAAAAATATACTAAAAAATTACCTCATTAGATTACTGATTTGTTATCATCTTTATTCTTATCATATAAAGAGATAATTATATTATAAATTTGTATAGAGCTCATGTGAACCTTGCTCACTGATAATTGTACATCAGCTACAGTCAGGTATCATATTTAGGGAGTAGTCATAATACATATACATTTTGGATTTATATAAAATTAGAATCAGTCTAAGTCCATTAAACCAGAATTAGCTAAAGTCGGATATCATATTTAGGGAGTAGTCTTATACATTTTGGATTTATATACGATAAGAATCAGTCAAACCAATTAAATCAAAATTGTAGGTAAAAAATTAAAACGTCCAATAATTCCAATGTTTTAATGATCAGTTTGACTCCAATATATTCACTGTGATTCTTAAAACTAGTTTCTATCTTTGAACAATGATAATACCACATTAGTATGCTCAAACTCTAAAATATATTAGTAACATGAAAAAGCAATGAGTAGCAATCCTTCATTCATTAGTTCAGTCACTCCTGTTAAACAATGATAACATAGAAACATAAACAAGCACAATTTGTGATGTTGAAACAATTCAGGAATCAAAAGTGTACCTTGTTCGCCATTAACAAAAGTCAAGAAACATTCTATAGGCATGGCGATCTTGAGAGTAATAAGAATGAATCAATGTATCAATCTTGAAGCCCAGTTTCTTATATAACGAAAGAGCATCCACACGCAGAGGGTCGACATGAAGGCTTAAGCGTTGAATATTCCGTGTTCTGCATTTCTCTATAGCTGTCCTTAGCAGTGCTTCTCCATAACCCTGCCGTCTGCAACTTTCCCTCACTGAACCAAACAAAAAAAGTCACGAAAATACCCATTAATTTGCCTGAAACCCATCTTGCAAAAAATACCCAATTGATAAATTCAAATCCCTTCTGTATTTTCAAATCCTTATGTCCATACCACCTCATTTAAATAAATAAACGGAATTTCATACCAGCAAGCTTGTTGATGGATCCCAACAAGCAAGAAGGCCATGAATACATCACATAGCCCGCCACCGTATTATTGTCTGCAGATGGTTGTGCCGATTCTCCAGTAGGGCAAATAGCGTATAGCAACCCACAATTCAGTTTATTCAATTCCTGGAAGAATGAAGATGCCATGGACTCGTGCTTGGGAAAAATGCTTCTCTCCATTTTCACAATTTCGTCTACAACAACACCCTCACTCTCATTCTGTTGATGTATGTGAGCGACCTCGGCAATATTCTTCTTTCCTTTCTTACAAATGGTGTTCTTCTGACCACGATTATTCCATCGAAGCTCTTTAATCACCACCATTTCTCTGAGTCACCGATCGACTAGAGCTCCACAACTTTTTCACCATCATTAACCATCTTCGGATTGTTGCTTGCGTTCAAATATAAATTGTACTAGAGACCAAAAACGTATTGATGAGCTTATTTTGTTGTTACAGCTCGAGATACTAGGGTTTTTAATCAATCTGTCCACGGTTTCTAGGGTTGAATGGACAAATACTACAAGTAAATAATATTTTCTTAATATTTTATTTTTAATTGTAATTTTTCATTATATTATATTTTCTTTTAATAATAACAATAAAGTTAGATATCATTTTTGGGATTCAACTACGGTGACGCTCACAGGGGTGAAGAAGTGGGATTGAAACTGGTGAAATAAATCACATAACATCAATCATCACTTCCGGGGCTTGCTGAAATAAATCACATAACATCAATCATCACTTCCGGGGCTTGCACCCGGTAACCAGGACTTCCCGGGAGGTCACCCATCCCAGATCTCCTCTGGCTCAAGCGCGCTTAACTGTGGAGTTTTCCCCACAATCAAGCCCACTTAGCTTGCTACCCCATTTGCAAAACCTTAGCAAGTATTGTGCCTCATGAACCATTCAAGTAGAGATCCCTTCACTCTTTTTGAATTTAAGTATAGGGGGTTTACGCAGTGCATTATATATCATTTTTGGGATTCAACTGCGTTAAGTAAGTCATTCACGTATGACCATTTCCATGAGAGGTAGTCGTAAGTGACTAATTTCTCATTATTTGAATAGTTGACCATTTCCATGAGAGGTAGTCGTAAGTGACTAATTTCTCATGATTTGAATAGTTCACTTAGCACTCATTGCATCGGGTGATGCTCACAAGGGTGAAGAAGTGGGATTGAAACTGGTGAAATAAATCACATAGCATCAATCATCACTTCCGAGGCTTGCACCCGGTAACCAGGACTTCCCGGGAGGTCACCCATCCCAGAGCTCCTCTGGCTCAAGTGCGCTTAACTGTGGAGTTTTCCCCACAATCAAGCCCACTTAGCTTGCTACCCCATTTGCAAAACCTTAGCAAGTATTGTGCCTCATGAACCATTCAAGTAGAGATCCCTTCACTCTTTTTTAATTTAAGTATAGGGGGTTTACGCAGTGCATTATATATCATTTTTGGGATTCAACTGCGTTAAGTAAGTCATTCACGTATGACCATTTCCATGAGAGGTAGTCGTAAGTGACTAATTTCTCATGATTTGAATAGTTCACTTAGCACTCATTGCATCGGGTGACGCTCGGCCCTAAAGTTATAAACCAAATTGATATTTAAATAATATTTTCTTATTATTATTTTTTATTTTTTTTCCATTATATTACATTTTCTTTTAATAATAACAATAAAGTTAGACACCGATAGACCTAGCACCCGCCGCGCTTGATCCAGCCTCGGCCCTGTTGGCCGCCTTGGTGGCTCCTGGCGCGGACTCACCCCTGCGCGGTGTTCTTTTCTGGATCCCTCCCCGATCTATACCCCTCTGCGCGGTGTCCCTCCTTTCTCTGGGTTGGATCGTGGACTATGAGAGTTGAAGCCAGGGCAAGCTCGCCCCATCCGAGCTAAGCCGTCGGTAATATGGATCCGTCAACGCCTCAAGGTTCTGCTGCAGAGGCGTTCATTAAACTGCTGGAATCTCTCCCAAAGAAGAAAGCAGTTGAAGCCGCAAAGTTTGTTAAGCGTTTAGATGATATTCCTGAGATCGAGCTCCCTCCTGAGGGGCCGATTCAGGTTGCACTCTCATTGTCAGAGAGAGCTTTGGTCGGGCAGTTCACTGGACTCTGGCCCTCCCCCAAAACCACGGAGAGCTGGGTAGCAAGGAATTGGGCACCGCTGATCAACCACAGAGTCACCTCATACTTCCTAGGGAAGGGTTTCTTCCTCTTCGAATTTGCTGAAAAGGAGGATAAGGAACTGATATTCCGCAATGGACCCTATTTCATGGGCCCTCAAGGGCTGTATCTCAACAAGTGGACGCCTGACTTTGATCCATCAGTCGACGTTCCCACAGCCGTTCCAGTGTGGGTTAGACTGCCCAATCTGCCTATGCACTGCTGGAACTGGGAATCTCTTAAACACATTGGGAATACATTGGGCAAGTTCATAGACCGAGCCAACAACAAAGATCAATTTGATTGCGCTCGAATCTGTGTCGAAGTGGATCTTGAGGTGGGTCTGCCTGAGGCAATAAAAATAAAGGTTGGAAACTGGGTGCACCTCCAAAAGTTGGATTATGAGCAGCTACCGTTTAAGTGCAGAAAGTGCCATGTCTATGGCCACTTTGCCCGTAACTGCCCAAAGAATAGTGAAGGGGAAAAAAACAAGGAGGAAGGATGGACACAGGTCAAAAGGACCAAAAATGCTCATAAAAACCCTAGACCAGGAAATAAGAACGACAAGGTCCCCCAGCCAGGCCCTGCGACTCAAGCTTCCCCCATGGAAGATCAAGGTAACAAATTTACGTCGTTAAGCTCAGCACCAGAAGATCCTAAAGGAATAGAGAGCCAGAAGGAAGCATCGCCCCACTTGGAGGTCCCTTCGGGATCAAAGCAAGCTGATCCTAGTCCAGACAAGCAAAACGACATACCCACAGAAGATGCCGAGGAAGAGCAAGGATCGGAGGACTCAGAAGAGGAAGGTGAAATAGGGGATTCACACTCCTCGCCTAGAAGATCATTGAGAGGCCGCAAATCAGCTCGCGAGAAAAGAGAACAGGAGACTTATAAAGACAAACTTCAAGGAAGCCAACCAACCCTCGAGAAACTCTTGGCAAAAACTCCGAAGATGACTAGAAATCAGCACCAGAGCTCTAAAGGAGCTCCCCACTCAAAAACCAAGTGATGAAGATCGTCTCCTGGAACTGTAGGGGTATGGGGAGCAGAACAAAAGAAGAAGCCGTCAGAAGCCTGATAAGAACTGAATCTCCTGATATACTCCTCATCCAGGAGACTAAAATGGAGGATAAGTCCTTCCTCCACTCAGTCAATAAACTGTGGAAAAGAAGTGAAGGGCAAGTTGTTTCAGCCCGCGGTGCGTCAGGAGGACTGGGCACCCTTTGGAACGCAAATAAAGTTTCAAAAATCAAAGAAGTCGCCAACACCCATTGGTTGTTCACCAAACTACAACACATGGATTTAAATGAGACCTTCTGCCTCTTCAATGTGTATGTTCCAACCAGCGCAGGTGAGAAAAAGAGCTGCTGGGAATCCATCAGAAATATGGCAGACTCGGAAGACTTAAAGAATGTCATCATCGCAGGGGATCTTAATCTAACCCTCTCTCTAGCTGAAAAGCGTGGAGGAAGCATTGTAAGGGATCCGGCGCGAGAATGGGTTGAGGATCTGCTTCAGGATTGGGACCTGATTGACATAAAACCCTCGTCGGGCAAATACACCTGGTCCAACAAAAGACTCGGCCCGGGGCACATCGCTGCAAGGTTAGATCGTTTTTTTGTACAAAGTTCTTTTCTTCTCCTTGGATTAGATTCTAGAATGCATATTCTTCCATGCAGTGTTTCAGACCACAGACCCATCAAGCTCGATCTGCTGGCACACATGAATCAAGGCCCCATTCCTTTTAAATTCAGCCCCCTCTGGGTTAAAGAACAGACCTTCATGCAGCTGGTAAAAGATACTTGGAAGCAACCAGTCAATGGTTCTGCCTTCTATGTATGGGAGGAAAAGCTCAGGAGAGTGAAAGCTGCTTTGAAATCCTGGGCCAAATCCCTTCCTAACCCAGCAGTGGAAAGGAAAAAGATCCAAGAAAGCCTTGAGATCCACCATATGAAGTCGGAAAATGAAGAAATTACAAAAGAAATTTTAGATAAGGAAGCTGAGCTACAAGGAAAATTTCTCAAGGCAAGTCTGGCTGAGGAAGAGTACTGGAGGGTCAAATCCCGTAGGCTTTGGCTTAAGGCTGGAGACAGAAACTCCTCCTTCTTCCACAAGCAAGCCCAAGCCCGGAAAAGTTTCAACTCCATCTCAGAAATCAAGGAAGAGAATATAAGCCATAAAGACATGCAAAGTATAAAAAAGGCAGCATACCTTCATTTCAAAAAGCTGTATAATGAAGAAGAGGGACAGGGGCTTGCATTAAATACTGTGAACGAGGTTCCCTCGCTGATCACTACCAATAAGAAGCAGTACTTAGAAGCAGAAGTCACCAGTAATGAAATTAAAACAGCTCTCTTCGCAATGGAGCCAGATAAGGCCCCGGGGCCGGATGGCTTCACAGCTAGATTCTTGCAGAGCTGTTGGCAGATAGTGGAAAAAGACTTGTGCAGAATGGTGAGGAAGTCTCAAGCATGCCAGAAAATTGGGGGAAGCACCAACTCAGCTTTCTTGGCCCTTATTCCTAAGGAAAAAGGTGCCAGCTCCTTCTCCAGATTTCGCCCTATTTCCCTCTGCAATATAGGCTACAAGTTGATAACAAAAGTTATTGCAAACAGATTAAAAACCATCCTTCCTGACATCATCCCCGAGAATCAGGGAGGCTTCATCCAGGGAAGGCAGATTGTTGATAATTTTATTCTGGTCCAAGAGGCGATTCATTCAAGTTTGATCTGGAAAGAGAAAGGAATGGCCATTAAACTAGACCTCGAAAGTGCCTTTGACAGGGTAAGGCACAGATTCTTGTTTGAGGTCCTCCACAAATTTGGCTTTGGACTCAAATTCATCAATTGGATCAAAGCTTGTATCAGCGAGCCCTGGATTGCCCCTTTGGTAAATGGGAGGGCAACTGACTTTTTTAAAGCCACTAGAGGGCTGAGACAAGGATGCCCTCTCTCCCCCTTGCTCTTTGTCCTCCAAGCTTCTGTCCTAAGTTTCCTTCTAATAAAAAAGCAGAATGACCAAGAAATAACGGGACTGAACATTGCAAGAGGTGTAAAAAACATAAACCATGCCCTTTTTGCGGATGACTCTCTCCTGTTGGGCACTGCCTCCTTGTCCACGGCTAATCATTTCAAAGAAGTGTTGGATGCTTACTGTGAAGACTCAGGAAGCAGAATTAACAAAGGCAAATGTCACATTTACTGCTGGAACTCTTCCCCCAGATTCCTCCAAGCTATCTCCAACTGCTTTGGATTTGCAGCCTCCTCTTCCTGGACCTCTTTCAAATATTTGGGGCTCCCTGTTTTCCAAAAAAGGGCCCTCAGCAAAGATTGGATGCCGTTATTGGAAAAATTCAAGCTCAAAATTCACACCTGGGGATTCAACTGGCTCAACTTGGCTGGAAAGACAGTGCTGGTCAAAGCTGTCTTGAACAGCCTTCCTACTTACCAAGCTGCAGTCATGATGGCACCTACAGGTATTATGAGAAAAATGGAGGATTACATCAGGATTTTCTTCTGGAAAGGTGGGAAAGATAACGAGAAAAAAATTCCCCTTATTAACTGGGACACAGTCTCACTGCCCAGAATGGAAGGAGGTCTCAACTTCAAGAATCTCAGCAAGCAAAACATTGCCTTGGGTGCAAAACTCCTGTGGAGGATTATAGCTCCAAAGCCGGGTTGGGCTCAGGTTGCGATGTGGAGGAAATATTTCAGTGGACAGAGAACCCGCTGCCTGGACAAACCCAAACCAAAAACTGGAATGCTGGTCCACAAACTGTGCATCAAAGCGGCCCCCTTGATCAATCTCCACGCGCACTGGATTCCTGGAAATGGTAAGCGCATCAGCATTTGGGATGATCGAATCATGGACAGTGAGCCCCTCTCTGAAGACCGCTCTCTGCTGATGCTGAGAGAATGGATGGACAGAGCGGGCCTAAAAACGCTTTGGGATATCTCTCAATGGGAAAACGGCAAATGGAAGAACTGGATTGACATCGAGGTACCTCACAACCTCTCCAGCGATCTCGTCTCCCTCCGATCCCTCTTAGCAGGCAAAGCACCTTTAAATTCCAGGAAACCCGACATCAGGGGATGGGGGCCATCATCTGGTCGATACACAGTGGCGCTTGGTTATAAACTCCTCTCCCTTCGACCTCACGTTCCCCCTGATCCGAAGCCATGGCAAGGGATATGGTCGCGGACCTCAATTCCTAAAATTGATGTTTTCAGCTGGCTTTTATGCCATCAAAAGATATTGACAGACGACAGGTTGCGCAGAAGAGGTTACAGCGGGCCATCCCGCTGCTCGTTATGTGAAACTGATGAGGAAAATGCCCCCCACCTTATGCTCCGCTGCAATTTCTCCGCTGATCTCTGGACCGAGGCCTTAAAACCATGGAATGCTGGCTTCGCCTTGCCAAATCGATGCGCAGACCTGTTTGCTAATTGGAAGTCAAGGTTTCCAGGAGGCTCCCTTCAGAACGCCCACATTAAAGACGCCTGGCTCATCCTCCCTAAACTCATTTGCTGGCATATATGGCTGGAAAGAAACCAGCGTATCTTCAGAGACAAAAAAAGTGACCTTAAGATCATATGGGAAAAAATCAAATGCCACCTAAGAGACTGTTTGGGCGATCAGCTGGACAGAGCAGATTTAAGTGACCAAGAAGCTGCATGGGGCGCTCATCTTCATCTCAATTTCACTGATATTATCAGATCCCCTCCTCTCCATAAAAATTGGCAAATTCGACTGGATGCTGTAGATTTTACTGAGTTTTGCAGCAAGAAGGCAAGATACATTCTCTTTTTTGACGGGGCAGCAAAAGGCAACCCTGGCAGATCCGGTGCAGGTGGAGTAATCAAAAATGCTGAGAACAAAACTGAACTAAGATTTGCCTGGGGCGCGGGCTTCAACACAAGCATCCAAGCCGAAGCTCTGGCTCTCTTTCAGGGCCTCAAACAGCTCATATCCTTGGGTATCAAAGATGCAATTGTTTTTGGGGACTCCCAATCCATCATTAAGATCATTGTTGACAGCTCCCTTCCTACTGATCTAAGGCTCTCAAGATTGATGAACAGAATTAGAACTCTTATTAATTCCTTTCAGAACCTGGAATTCTTCCATGTAAAGAGAGATAACAATAAAGAAGCCGATGCTGAAGCCAACAAAGCGGCTCCCCTCTCTCCAGGAGTCCTGCTAAGAAATGAAGATGAAGGTTGGGATCCCATCCCTTGACTATTAGTTTAAAATGTTTTACTGTCTTTTATTGGAGCAGTTTGTCTATTTATGTAAATCAGGAAAAATAGAGAAGACCAATCGTATGATAGTCCAAAGAATTCGCAGACTCACTAGGGGGGAAATCATCTGGTTCCTATCCGAAGAGAAATTTGAATTCTGTCTATTTATTGTAATCTGCAATGAGGCATTTTTCGCCGAGAATTAATACATCACCTAACCGTTTCTGTCAAAAAAACAATAAAGTTAGACACCAAATTGGTATTTAAAGTTTAGAAAAGTGTATATACCTTATCTCTACTATCCTTATTGGATTTAAATTTTTGGTTTTTTACAAAGAAACATAAGTTCTTAACCATTAAAATGTGATGTGATACTATTTATAATGATTTCAATATTAGATGGTATTCTCCAATGGTTTAGCCCCTCTCTATTAAGTTATAAGTAACTTTGAATTGAATTTGAAACAATGATAGGAAGCTTATTGTATTTCATGTTAGTTATATTAGGTTTTTGCATTGTGTTTTTTTATTATAGTGATACTCTCAATGGGTGAAAGACCAACTTTTAAGAGGAGAATTTGGAAATGGTATATTTCTTTTAATTTCAAGATTATAAACTCTAAAATACTTATAGATTTGCTCCATTTTCCTCCAAAATTATCTCTAAATGTTGCAACCTTTGCAAACTCTAACTTCACATCCACATATAATCATTAAAGTAACAAATACACACACATGTATATATGAAAAAGAGAGAAAATGTGTTATACAATAGTTTTTGAGATAAAAATATATTTTTTGCATCTTACTATTATATGTAATATAAACATATTCACATTTTTTAATATTATTAGTGGCATTTTAATTTATTGTGTGATATATATATATATATATATATAGAGAGAGAGAGAGAGAGAGAGAGAGAGAGAGAGAGAGAGAGAGAGAGAGAGATTGATTTTAAACTCATTACCCGGAGGGAAGGAGAAGACTATTGAAATTTGGCCTTTGAAAATATGAAAGCAATGGCTTAACTTCCACTTTCAAGTCTATTACTTATAACTTATTGTTTTATTAGAATATCCTAGTTAGATATACAAAAATGTACAAGCTTAACATCAAGTGTTTCTTATGAATTATTATTTTTGTTAATAGCTTAATCAATTTTCTTAAATGTCTCTCATTTTTTTCTATAACATGCATATAATAAAAGTAAACATAATATATAGATATATATATATATATATATATATATATATATATATATATATATTATGACAAAAAAAATGTGGTGCGACTATTAATAAATGCATTATTAACATTTTTACAGTTGCTCATTCAAAGAACTTGATTGGTTTTATATCCAAAAATTTGGAGGATTATTGTGTGCTATGTTATTATTAGAATTAAATGGCCTTACTTGAGTTGTCTACACTCCTCTTTTTGAGTTCACTATAATAAGTGATAACTTGATATTCATTATAAGTAGTAAGAGGTCAATGCTTGTGAATGTGATTTCATGGCAATCATCGATTAAATATATTTGTGAGCTAAATATTTCTTCGAGGGGGCTCTTGTCAAGGTCAATGCCCCTTTATATGACCCATGATCCCTAAAAAAGAGTATAGGCCAAAGGAAATGTTTGAAGTCCTTGAATCATGTCATTAGTGAGGTGACGCATCCCTAGTGTGTTAAACATGAAACTCTATCTCACTCTTGGGCCAAAGATTCTATTTGAGATGACCATCTTGTTTTCTAGGAACTCGTGCTTGGTTTCTTATGAATTTGGACACTTAGGAGTTAGTTAAGATGAGATTGATCTAATGTGTTTTTAGGTAAAAGTGTGTTTCATAGTGTGTTTTTTTAGTATGGATTAGCTGTATTGTAATTGATCATTATATGTTTTAGACAGAGAGTGATATCATATTCTTGTCAATACCAACAACTACTGATCAATGGCTTAACAACTGATTGGTCCACAATCTCTATTTAAAAAACATAGAGGGTCATTGATGATGATTGATTGTGAAAAACTCTCTTATGTACAAATTTTCTTTTGCATTAATAAAATTGCCTCCATTGGCCACATTGGCTAGGACCATGGGTTGTTTCCTTCTTACATGGTTTTAATAATACAAAAATATTGCCATTATGATCTTTTATCTAGTTGTGTAAGTGGTTACTTAAGGTGTTTGTCCTATATGGAATACCTTGTTTTCCTGAATATGGTATCAAAGCCCATTTAAAGAGTTTCTCTCATTGTTGAGCAAGATGTTGAGCCTATGTTGTCACATTTCTTAGATTTGTTACTTTTGTGCAATTTTGGGTTGAGTGGACTATTCTATTGTGACTAGAGTGCTACTTTCAATTAAAATCATTTTTCATTTCTCTTGAAAAGGTTTCCATTTGCTCAAGATATGACATTTTTTGTCATATTTGGAGATATACACTTTGAATACGCACTTTTAATTTATTTATTTATTTTTTTCTTTTTATAGAGTTCATATTTGAATTTTCTATTTTTTATTCCTAGTATGCAAATATTTACAGTCTACGTATGTTCTTTTTCATCTGCTTTGTGCAATATCAGGAAATCAGAATTAGGGTGGAAAGTGTTCTCTTTATTGCATATGCTCTTTTCCTTACACATTATGGAATCTTGGCAAATGAAAAACAGAGAGAAAACTTGCATTTTCTAGGTACTCTAATTAATATCTAACCCCATTATAATTCAAAAAATAGTTTTCAAAATCTTATTTGTTTATTCATGCAACCATGTTGAAGTTGTTTTGCAAGCAAAATCAAGCGTTTTGGGGTCATCATTTAGAATGAGGCAAAGAGTATTTAAAAGAAGAAGAAGAAGAAGAAGATATATCCCCATTCATTAAAGATCATACATACTTTGCGCTAGCTTACTTGGTTGAAAGTTACTTTGTTTATTAAGGTACCTTGAGTTCAAATCTTTCTTTTTTCAAGCTATTTTTTGAAAAAAACTTCATGCATCTTTAGTTATTTCATAACTTTATTGTAAAGTGTATTTCACTTTAAAATAATCATTATAAAGTGGTTGTAATATTCCCTTTTAATTACTCTTTGCATGCAACTTTAATTGATAAAGTAGTTTCATTGTAAAAGTGATTCCCAGTGGGTCATTTTATAAGTAACTTATTTATAAAAATAAACTAATGTTTGTAACAATCTCGTCAAAATTTCATGTAAATAAAGTTAATAAAGGAAAAATAATAACCAAGGTCATGGGACACTTATTCCAAGTTGAATGTTGGGCAAGACATCCTAGTGTGGGTGTTCATGTGATTTATTATAGCTAAGGAAATTGGCAAAGGAAATGGCAAAGACTTTGGAAAGACATTAATTGACATTTTATTTATGAAAAATTAGGAGAAAAGGCAGGTGAAAGGTCACATGTTACATGTGAAGAGGAAAATGAAGGATAATAATGGAAAATGAAGAAAATAGAGGCCTTATTGATAAAAGGCTTTTGAGGATCAGTTCACAACCTTTTGTCAGTTCAGTTTTGGAGCTCTCTCTCTATTCTTTCTCTCTCTTACTCTTGTACACTTAGAGTTTTCTTAGAGCACTTCAACATTGGATCAAGGGAAGCAAAGATCAAGCAAGGAAGAGCACGATCAAGCGGCTAAAATGGGATTGCTTGTAGGTATCGAGTTGCATGTATGATTTCCTTCCTAGTTTTGGCATGCTTGCTTATGCATGTGTGTTCTTGGTTCTCTTGTTGTCATGGGCATGGGTTTTTCCAAGTGTGGCAGTGTTCTTCATCCTTGCCTTGCCATTTTCGGATAGCCATGGTGTGATGGGTTCTCTTTTATTTGGTTAAGCTAGATTTCTGGATGGTTTCAAACTGAGTGAGGTGGTCTTTGAAATAAAGAACACAAGGCCTAGGAATCCCTGGACCAAAGAAGGTGGGTTTGCGGTAAAGTCAGATTTTGTGTGCCTAGGAATCCTCGATCGGTGAATGGAGGGATATACGGTAAATCCTAGAGGTGTGTGCCCTCGATCAGGCCTAGGAATCCTCGACCAATGAATGGCGAGATATATGGTAAAGCCTGGAGGGTGGAGTCTTGATTAGGCATAGGAATTGTCGACCGGTAAATGGTGGGATATACGGTAAAGCCTAGAGACTAGGATGTAGGAAAATTCCTCATGGTGTAGATGGAGGGATCCGGAGGCATTTATGCTTGTTTAGGGCATAGTGATCTAGTGGGGATTGCGATAAATCTCGAGGAAACCTGGATTGGTTCTGTTGTGAGTCCCACATTCATGCTTGGAATATGGCACGAGGATGATTGGTTGAAAGAAATACTTGGTTCAGCCAATCTACGGTTAGGTGGTTCGTGGAAGTCCTAAACCTGGTTGGCTTATGCAGTCATTAATAAGAGTTCCTTCTCCTTGGTATTTCATATGTAAATGTATTGGTTCATATGTGGTTTTTATGGTTGTTATATCCTTGTTACTTATGTTGGTTATGAGTATGTTTTATGGCAGTCTTGATATATGGCTCTCATCGTGTTTTGATTAGTAAATGAATGAACAATGAATATATGACCTAATATATGATAATGCAGCTAACGTGATAAGGCATCAATGCTTCTTTACGAGTATCAGATAAGTATGAGACCCCTGTGCTCAGATATGTTGTTGTGACATGTAGATTCCATATTTGTGACATGGTTGACAAAATGCATGTCATGGCTAGTTGGGTTCCAGTCAACTCATTGATCAAGTGCTTGCATTAGTAACCTTGTTTCAGTGTTATTTATCATTTCTGGAGGTTTCATGAAGTTTTGGGTAGTGGCCTGAGTCTTGGGCCTGAAAAAGTGGCTCATAATTTGGGGTTCTTAGCTTTGAATTGGTTGAAAAAGTCCCCAGTTGTTGGCATGCCTTGTTGGGGGAGCAACTAGAAGGCCTCAATCATATGCATGGCTTGTCATGGGAGAGGCTAAGGCTCCATGTCAGTAAAATTTCAAGTTGCCTTAGGGGTTAGTGACCTGGAAGGGTTGTTTGGCTCTTGAAGGTTCTATAGCATGTGTGAACGGTCATTTTGCTTTAGTTTCATCAATTCCACTTCCTTAAATGTACATGGGGAGTTGAATCACATCATAGTAGCCTCTCGTCAAATGTTTACCCTAGTGGAATGGTTAGCTTGGGTAAATATGGGAGGAGGGTGTTACATAGTGGTATTAGAGCATGGTTCACCCCTCAGATTGGATGGGCGTTGTGTTGGTTATGCCTACATGTCGGTTGTATATGTGTTTTTGTGCTTATGGTATATGTGTTTGTGGTGTATGCATGGTGTTAGTCATGGTTGCAGTTGTGTCGCCATGTGAAAGTTGATAGTGTTGTTGTTGGATGTATTCATCCTAAGTGTATGTTGGTTATGCATTGGTTGTTCACATCAATGTTTATGTGTTGTTATGTCTGTATTAACATAGTGATAGTTGTTGTGGATGAGGCATGATATGTGGTTGGTATGGTCATGCATTGATAACTGGATTATGGTTGAAATGATGTTTATATAATGTTATGATTATGATTATACATGTATTATGCTAATCTAGTTGATCTTGCAGATGAGATATCCTCCCCAAAAATACACTGAGGTATGTTGATCATGTTATGTTTTGGTTTTAGCTGACATGGTATACTTGCAGGAAAGAGATCAAAGATAACTCGCAAGATGGTAGACTATAGTTCACGAGATTCTCCCTATGAATCAGATGAGCGGCATGGTGTTGGGCACTCTTATGACTTAGCAGACACATTAAGAAGCTTGAAGGTAGAAATAAGAAGTTGCAAGGAAGATAATGACATGATCATTCAAGCACAGGAGAAACAAGCAGAAGTCAATGCAATAATCCTTGAGAGTTTGTTAGAGTTGTAGAGACAGGTACCACATCAGATCAGCCATGGGTAGGAGGATAGGACTAATGGGGCATATGGTGGTAGTTGGGGATGTTGGGGATGTTGGGAAGAGCGTTCCTCGTATCTATGCAACGTTGGATAATACGCAGGCATATCACCAAACATCTACTATTAAGATGGACAATAAGCTTTGTGATCAAGTTTTTTCTATTTTGATTGACCTTGGATCTAATTATAGTTATGTTAATCCTAACCTGGTGGATAAGTGTGGGTTGAATAAAGAAGTGCATGCATAATCTTGGTTAGTGTAGTTGGCTACAGGTACAAAGAAAAAATTTCATCACTTGGTACATTAGGGGAATTTTGAGGTCTAAAATGGGCCTCCTAAGGAAATTATAAAATAATAGTGGATATATTAAAATAATATTAGATTACATCATCAAATTTTAGAGTGAAAAAAGAGAAAACTATTTTTTCAACTCATATTTTCAAATTATCTCCCTATGGGTTTACTCAAACTTTAAGTGGCAAAACTCATTGGATGTCGAATTTGATTCCTCATCCAAGGAGTACCCATGTTGCATACTTTCGATGGACCCTGCTACATGAAAATGAGAAATACATGAAAAAATGTGATTGCAATCATGTTTTTCATGTATTTCTCATTTTTCGTGTAGTAGGGTCCATCAAAATTATGCAACATGGGTACTCCTTAGATGAGGAATTAAACTTTTCATCCAATGAGTACTACCACTCGAAATTTGAGTAAAACCTTAGGGAGATAAGTTGAAAATACGATTTGAAAAAGTAGTTTTATTATTTTATTATTTTTTAATCTTTTTACTTTTTTACTCCAAAAATGGTGAATCGTCTTCCATGGCTGACATCATCATCTTGAATCCTATTGGTTCTTATAAATTTTATTTTGGTTGTACGTTTTTCTTAGTAGACCTATTTTAGACCTCAAAATTCCCCTAATGAGAGCTTGCACATTCGAGTTGAATGGTATTCCTACCTCAGCACATTTGGATGTATTGTCGTTGGGATCATATAGTATGTTTTTGGGTATGGACTAGTTGTATCTTCATAGGAATAAGGTGGATTTTTATGACAAATCCATTGAGTGCTTCGATGACAATGGAAAATAAAGAATCTTACAAGGCAAGAAGGCAACATCAGTTAGAAAGGTGATAGTTATACAGGAAAAGCGCAGTCGCAAGAAAGGAGGTGTGTTATTTGCAGTGCATATTTTTAGCGATAAAGGTAAGGAAGATGAAGATGCAGAGGTATTGAGTAGGTGCTCGATCTTGTAGCAACTTCAAGATTTGTTTCCAGCTGAGATTTCAGAGTTGCCTCCTCACATGGAAGTGGACTTTTCCATTGAATTGGTACCAAGGACAACACCAACATCAAAGACACCGTACATGATGAGCACTCCAGAGTTGGTAGAATTGAAGTTGCAGTTGAAGGAAATTCTTGACAAGGGGTACATTAGGTCAAGTGTGTCATCTCGGGGTGCACCAATATTGTTTGTGAAGAAGAAGGATGGGTACTCTCAGGTTATGCATTGATTACAAGTAGTTGAACAAGGTAACCATCAAGAACAAGTATCCATTGTCGAGAATTGATGACTTGTTTGATTAGTTGAAGGGAGCAACAATGTTCTAAAAGATTTATCTACGATATTGATCTAGAGGATCAAATTAGTGCTCAAAATTAAAAGTGTCTGACAAAGCTCGAAACCTGAATGATTGGATAGATTTAAGGGATCTGAATCCAATGCAATTCATTTCACTCAAAACCGATATCGTATGCTCCTGATATTGTGTTATGATCGAATTGCCAAATAGTTAAAATTTTAAAAGTTGGATTGCAAGTACACCCAGTCAGCAATCTGTACATTGACTGGGTATTTTACTGGCCTTAACTGTGTATTTATTTGGGCTAGTCATTGGATGACAAGTGTCATCATATTATTGGCTCGTGTATGATGGTTTTTATTGGTCCATTGGTTGTTGTGTTGGACCAATGAGGGAGAGCCACGTGGGCCCATCGATGGTTGCCACGTGGCCACCACTCATTTGTGTAAAATTTTGGTATGAGGCCAAACTGCCTCCACAAGATTCGAAACTGCTACCAACAATCTATCAGCAAAGCCCTCCACCAGCCTGCCTATCTTGTTCCTTATTAACCTATGATCACGAATCATATATAAAGTTTAATGGTGGCTCGTTTGGGGGAAGGGCCAGGCTAAACCTTAACTCGTGGCCACACCCCACGCCCATGGGACTGTGACGGAGGGGGCATGGGGGTAGGGCTTATCCTGACCCATAGTCATGACACCCATGCAGATGACCACGATGGAGTGAATGGGGGGCCAGCCCCAGATCACCAGACATCTCATGCAACTAGGAGCGCAATAATATTCAACCTAACCCTTGACGGATGTTAACCAAACCTAACTCCAACTACAATCCGAGTGCGGGTTAGAAGTGGCGGGATCAGTTCAAACCAACCCCGCATCCAACGACCCATAATGCGCAACATGGCACATTTTTTTATGGTTCATGGGCCGAAATAGTGCATTTAAGGGTTTAAAAAATTGCACCCGAACCGACGGAAATCTCGTCAGTGCGGGGAAAATTGTTGCTCCACATGGCCGCAAAAGGTGGATTTTTTATAATAGATAGCAAGTCGGTGCAAATCAGAGGACAGTTAGTAGGAAAATTGTTCTAAAGCATAACTCAGTCAATTTTTTTACCTTTTTGAGTGCAATAAGAGCCTAACTAGGGGTTTTTTACTGTTCTGGAGCCATTAGAGACAATATTTTTCATTATGAGCATTGTAAAGCCATGAAAACACACTTTTGAGCACTTAATGAAATAGGCCATGCATTGGAATTTGGACCAAGAGATGTAGCCCATGAGAGGGGTGAACTTCTTTATCATGTGTTTGTGTTATGTGTTTCAAATATGGTTTTTTGTCTCTGTTTGGCTATAAAATTTGGTTAAAAATCACTTGTTTATGTGTTTAGTAAATTGATCCATTACCCAAAAGACATATAAAGTTTCACTTGCAATTTGTTCAAATCTTCAAGTTTTCAATTACAGATCATTTTGGTATCAGAGCAACAGGTTATTGTGAAGGTTTGATTTGTTTACTAGTGTTTTTTGGATGCTTACAAGGTTGAAGCTTAAAAGAGGAGAAGGAGAACTTGTGGAGCCAAGATCTCAATTTTTTTCAAGGAGAACAAACACACCTCAAGCTTCAATAGTTATGGCACACAAATAATGTCCTGAAGGGATATTTGAAGATGAAAAAACTTTTAGAAAAGCATTCTTTGAGATGTCTGAAATGGTTAAGGTTCTTTATGAAGAGAGAAATGCAAGGTTGTATGGAGAGAGCTCAAAACCTCCAAAAGGAGATGGAGGAAAAGGAGACAAGCCTCCAAAAGGGAATGGAGGGAATGGTGACAAACCACCACCTTCACCTCCATCATCCTCATCCTCATCTTCATCTTCATCTTCTTCTTCTTCTACCTTTTCACAAACACCTCCAAATTCTCCAAAAGGACATGGAAAAACTCCTTTATTTAAGCTTGATATTAAGTTTGAATTTCCTATGTACAATGGAGAGGTAGATGCTGAGAATTAGATAATTGGGTTCGTCAGATTGAAGTGTATTGTAGGATACAAAGAATCAAGGATGATGAGACCAAAATTCAACTTGCTTCTCTTATATTGGAAGGTGCAACACTTATTTGGTGGTAAGCCAAAACTCAAGAGGACATGAAGAAACATGGTAAGGTTTTATCCCCTTGGAATAATTTTGTTGTTGCAATAAGAAGGCATTTTTACCCATTAGCATACATGTAAAAGGCTATCATGGATTGGAAAAGCTTTCGAGAAACTAAGGGGCAATATGTGCAATCTTATATTCAAGAGTTTAGGAAAAGAGCTTTGATTTTCGGTATAGATTTGTCCTCTCAAGATACTTTGGTTAATTACATTGGAGGATTACATAGCTACCTAAGACATACCATTCTCATGTTTAACCCTACAAACTAGATGAAGTTTGTGTACATGCAACTCATTTAGATGCAAGAGGGAAAATGTTTCTGAAGAAACTAGTGAGAAGTCATTCAAGTATGGAGAAAAAGGAAAAGGGGAATTTAAATGCAAAGATAAAAAGAATGTTGCAGTCAAGAAAGAAGGAGAAAAGATCACATGTAAACATTGTTCTAAGGCCATGATGAAGACCATTGTTGGAAACTTCATCCTGAAATGAGACCCAAAAAGTTTAATAACAAGGAGAAAGAAAGATTGTTGCAACTACACAACAAGATTTAGGTTTTGATTCTGGGGATGAAACAAAGATCATAGCCATGGGTTTGAAAGGTAAGGACATTGCAAGTACTAGTTCTTCAAATTGTCTCAATGATACTCAATATGAAAAACAAGAATAGAGCTTTTCCACATTAGAGTCATTTCAAAACATACCAAGATAGATACATTGTTTGATAATGGTTCACAAGAAAATCTTATCTCAGAAGACATTGTCAAGAAGTTGAATTTAGAAACCATTCCTCATCCTAAACCTTATCCTTTAGGTTGGGTGTGTGAGAATGCAAAATTGTAGGTGACAAGGAAATGCATACATATATTTGCAATCATTGCAAACTTTCTTGATGAGGTTGAACTTGATGTAGTTCCACTTGATATATGTGGTATTGTTTTGGGAAGTCCATATCTTTATGATAGGAGAGCTATTTTTCATCACCATGAGAACAAATATCATTTGTTCAAGAATGGGATTGAGTACATTTTTAGAGCGCATAACAAGAAATTGAGTTTATCTCTTGTGAATGTTGGAAAAATGAAGAGGATTGTTAATGCTAGTCAGGATTTTACATTGTTAATGTTCAAGCACAAAGATGTTGGGAAACCTAAAGCCTTTCAAGGATATGAATCAAGTTTGAAATATGATTTCATTGAGGTTTCTAATTCATGTGATAAGATGTTTCAGGAGTCTAACAAGTTTCCTCCTAAAAGAGGTAAACAAAATGAAGTGCAATTGCAGTAGGATGCTTCATTGTTGAACATTGGTGTGAACAAGATGCCATTGTTAAAGCATGAAAATGTCAAAAAGAAAATACAAAGACTATTTGACAAAGAGGACATTGGTCCCAAACATCTTCTTGTGAGTTTCATAATATTTTGGCTTTGAGAAAGAATGGTGCATGGTGATGGTGATCACATTTGGTGAAGAGTCGAGCCAAAAACAAGGCTAGACATGCTAAGCATCATTATGGCGACAATGTTCAAGGTGAAGTGAATTTGAAATTGAATAAGTTTCCTTTGATTGAAGACTGAGGAGGGAATGTTCAAATTCCTTCAAGGGAAGTTTTATTTTCTGAAAATCTTGGGAAATTGCAGCAAGATGTCATCTTTAACAGTAAGAGAAGGATTCTAAAATCAGGGAAAGTGATGTACTTTCATGAAAATCTCAAAGCGAAAAAAGCCAAGAAAATCTAAGTGGATTAAGACTAGAAGGGTGAGGGAATTGTACCCTCATCTAATTGTTGACTAAAAATGAGCTTTTGGAGGTCCAAAAGCTTCCAATGGGGAGGAGTGATCCAGGGGATCAAATTAGTGCTCAAAATTCAAAGTGTGCGACAAAGCTCAAAACCTAAACGATTGGATAGATCTTGGTGATCTGAATCCAATATAATTTGTTTCACTCAAAACCAATATCGTATGCTCCTAATATTGTGTTCTGATCGAATTGCCAAACAAATAAAATTTTAAAAGTTGGGTTGCAGGTACACCTAGTCAACAATCTGTACACTGACTGGGCTTGACTATGTATTTATTTGGACCAATCATTAGATGACAAGTGTCATCGTCTTATTGGCTCGTGTATGGTGGTTTTTATTGGTTCATTGATTATTGTGTTGGACCAATGAGGGAGAGCCATGTGGGCCAATTGGTGGCTACCATGTGGCCTCCACTCATTTGTGTAAAATTTTGGTATGAGGTTGAACTGCCTCCATAGGATTTGAAACCGCGACCAACAGTCTGTCAGCAAAGCCCTCCACGGCTTGCCTATCTTGTTCCTTGTTAATGTATGGTCACAAATCATATATAAAGTTCAATGGTGGTGCGTTTGGGGGAAGGGTTGGGTTAAGCCTTAGCCCATGGCCACACCCCACACCCATGGGACCGTGGAAGAGGGGGCTTGGGGCTATGGCTTAGCTTGACCCTTAGTCATGGCACCCATGCAAATGACCAAATGGAGGGAATGGGCGGCCAGCCCCAGGTCACTAGACATATCATGTGACCAAGAGCGTGACAATCATCAACCTAACCCCTGATAGATGTTAACCAAACCTAACTCCTACTACAGTCCGAGCACAGGTTAGAAAGTGGCGGGATCAGTTCAAACCAACCCCGCATCCAATGACCCATAATGCACAACATGGCACGTTTTTAACAGTTTGTGGGTAAACATAGTGCATTTAAGGGTTCGACAAATTGCACCTGAACTGGCGAGAATCTCGCTGGTGCAGGGAAAAATTGTTGCTCCACGTAGCCACAAAAAGGCAGATTTTGTAGAATAGATAGCAGGTGGGTGCGAATGGGAGGACGGTTAGCAAGATTCTAAAGCATAACTCAGTCATTTTTTTACCTTTTTTATTGCAACAAAAGCCCAACTAAGGGTTTTTTACTGTTCTGGAGCCATTGGAGACAACATTTTTTCATTTTGAGAAATGTAAAGCCATGAAAACACACTTTTGAGCACTTAATAAAAGAGGCTTTGCATTGGAAGCTGGACCAAGAGAGGTAGCCCAGGAGAGGGGTGAACTCCTTTATTATGTTTTGTGTTATGTGTTTCAAATATGGTTGTTTGTCTTTGTTTAGCTGTAAAATTTGGTTAAAATTCACTTGTTTATGTGTTTAGTAAATTGATCCATTACCCAAAACACATAAAATTTCACTTGCAATTTGTTCAAATCTTCAAGTTTTCAGTTATAGATCAGATTTGGATATCATCAGGTACACATTCAAGAAGAGGACATCTACAAGACTGCTTTCTGGACCAGTTATGGGCATTATGAGTTTGTTGTAGTTTTGTTTGGTTTGACTAATGCTCCAGCTACTTTTATGTTGAAAATAACAGCAAGAAATGCTAAAAATAGAAGTGCTAAAAATAACACTGCTATAAATAGCATTTTGGGTACCAGTGCTGGATTGAGCAACGAGGAATGAAAAATGGAAGTGCTAAAAATAGAATTGCTATTTTTAGCAGTTTAGGATGGATTCCAATTTTAGTCAGTCCCTGGACTAAAATAGGAAGTAAAATTCGAATTTGAACTTAACAGCTGTTTGAAAATAAATTAATTAATTCACCATGAGTTAATTAGTTGTGAAAAATCAAACATGAAGTCTATGTGAGGACATGGAATAGTTTCTCTATTAATTGAGGAATTTATCCATCAGTTAAAGAGATAAGGATGAGTTCTAATTTGAGTTGTAATTAGTTGGCTCAGTTAACTGAGTCAAGTCCAGTTAGATTGATTTAAACAGTTTGTTTAAATTAATGTGAGTTCAGTTAGTTAATGCATGCTTGCATATAACTGCCGCACTTCAAATAAATGAATATTCTCTCATGAATAACTCATGCATGTCAGTTCAGACAGAGACCCAATTGAGATCAGAGGAGGGACAATGTACTATCAACTGGATGGATTTTTCCTATAAAGGAATCTCATCCATGGAGAAGGATTTATCTCCTTTAGGATTGCACAGTTAGATCAGAGGTTAATGAGTGTGTGAAGAGGCCAATTCACACATGTGGAAGCACTAGACCCCGAGAAAAACTGCGTAAGGAAATAGGAGGCTTGGAGGGCAGAGGAGAAGGTTTGTGAGAGGCCTTTGACTGTCTATGAGCAGCAGAGGGATTATATTGAGAGATGGTTGGCTTCCAAGCTAAGGGTTTGTGTAATTCTGTGACTATTTTCCACTTGTATGATAATACAAAGATTAGGGTTTTAGGTTGAGGCTTTCCCTGGGTTTTTCTTCTATGTTATGTGTGATTGATTTATCCTTATCAGTTATATGTGTTCAATTGATCTTGATCAATTCGATTAAGCTTCCACAAAGTGTTGTAGAAGTAGATCTTGTATTGTGTTTTAGTATATTGCATAATCTGTTGATCTACATTGGGAATTTCTACATGGTATTAGAGCAAAGGTGAACAAGGAAGAACAATATACAAGAAGGGAGAAGTTTGAAGTTTGTGATTCCTAAATATAGAAATCGAGTTCTTATCACATCCCTATTTCACCTATGGTGTTCAGTGGTTTAAGACTCGAGTATGCCCTTGATGGCAGCTCGAATTATATAGCTTGGAAGGATCGCATGGAGGCAGTATTAGAGGATAATGGTCTAAAGGACTTCATTGATCAAGAAGTCCCCAAGCCGACTGATGCTACTCAACTAGTGGAATGGAAGAAATGTGTGGCTAGAGCAAGGAGAATCCTTTTGGAGGGAGTTCAAGATCACATAGTCTCGAGTCTCCATGGGAAGGAGACACCATTTTCAATGTGGAAAACATTGAAAGATCTATATCAGAATAATAGCGAACAGAGGAAGTTGGCGCTGGAAGACAAGCTTCAGAAGATCAAGTGTGAAAAGGGTGACACGATCTCTATGTATCTGAACAAGCTCACCACATGCAGGGATGAGCTTGGAAGTGTAGGGATCACGACAACTGATGATGACATGGTGAGTCTTGCACTTCTCGGTCTTCCTAAGAGTTGGCATAGCTACCAGGACTTGGTTAATGGAAAAGAGAAACTGCCAGATTAGGAACGACTTTGGTCAGATCTGATGCAGGAGAAGATTAGAAGAAGCACCAGAGATGGTTCTTCATCCATGGAGGATGAAGAAAAATGCGCCTTAGTGAGTAAGGCGAAGAAGGGGAAGGAGAAGGATTCTCTTTCCTAATCCAGTTCTTCCCATGGTGGGAAGAAGTTTGACAAATCGAAAGTGTGATTCTTTCATTGTCATGAGGTGGGCCATTTTGCTACAAATTGTCCACTGAGGAAATCCAAGAAGGGATCCGAAAGGATCAGAAGGTGAGGCACTGGCCTCATAGTTTGAGTTGGATTTCACACTGTTCGCATGCATGGTTTCATCCATGGTGGGAAGTGGTTGGTTTCTTGACAGTGGAGCTTCTTTCCACATGACCGGTGACAAGAGTTTGTTCAATACCTTGGAGGAGAAAGATCTCCAGATACTCATAGGGATGGGTAATGATTAAAAGTATAGTGTCTTAGGTGTAGGCACGATTGTTTTTCAGAGGGAGCATGGAGCTCGCATTACCTTGATCGATGTCAAGTATGTGCCAGGACTGAAGAGAAATTTGGTGTTGATCACAATGCTGGAAGACAGAGGCTATGATGTAGTCTTCAGTAAGGGAAAGGTTTTCCTTAGACAGATCATCACTAGACGGGTGAAGCAGATCGGTTCACGAGTCAAAAACCTGTATGCTCTTGAGGTTCAAGATGCATGCAAAGCCTTTAGGAGCAAGGAAACTGATGGAGACTTGGTGGTTGAGAGGGAGAGTACATTACCTCTCAACATGCAACACCAGAAGAAGTCTCAGACGATTGTGGAGGAGCCACAATTGGTGAAGCAGCTTTAGGAGGTTGTGGAGCAGCCACAACTGGGGAAGCCGAGAGGAGATAGAGTGGAGGCATCCACTCATGCAAAGACCTCCAGTAGGGGGAAATTTCGAGCCAAGTGGGTAGAGGGATCACATGCATCCATACCTCCAGGTAGGAGGTGGGGCGATGTGGAGTGATCGTCCCAAGAAGGCTGGAATAGGGGCAAGATCCTTGAGGTACCCAACCTCTTTGATTCGACTTTGCTACAGGAGCCCCGATGAGGAGTAGTAGGACTGGCTGATTGGGTAGAGACAGATGCGGATGGAGTGGCAGAGAGAGCTACAGTGCAGGAGTCCTAGGACTGTTTAGAGCTAGCAAGCTGCAGCAATGCGAGAGGCACATGAGTGTTGCACTAGTGTAGGATGGCATAGAGAAGTGTGCAATGGTACGAGATGCATGGAGTGTTGCAGCAGCTCAGAGGTCAGAGAGGGAGCACTTGTCGGTAGCAGGTAGAGCTTCAGCACCAGAGTATGTTTCTAGCCCAACAGAGAGGTCAGTTGGGATTTTTTTTGTTTCTAGAGTTGCTGGAGCAACCACACTTGGGAGAAGTGTTGCATGCAGAACATTCCAAAGGTACAAGATTGGGTTCAAGTTGAATGCCTTTCTTATTGAGAGGGAGTGTTGAAAATAGCAACAAGAAATGCTAAAAATAGAAGTGCTAAAATAGCACTGCTATAAATAACAGTTTGGGTACCAGTGATGGATAGAGAAACAGGGAATGAAAAATGGAAGTGCTAAAAATAGAATTGCTACTTTTAGCAGTTCAGGATGGATTCCAATTTTAGTCAGTCTCTGCACTAAAATAGGAAGTAAAATTCGAATTTGAAATTAACCACTGTTTGAAAATAAATTAATTAATTCACCATGAGTTAATTAGTTGTGAAAAATCAAACATGAAGTCTATTTGAAGGCATGCAACAATTTCTCTATTAATTGAGGAATTTATCCATCAGTTAAAGAGATAAGGATGAGTTCTAATTTGAGTTGTAATTAGTTGGCTCAGTTAACTGAGTCAAGTCCAGTTAGATTGATTTAAACAGTTTGTTTAAATTAATATTAATTCAGTTAGTTAATGCATGCTTGCGTATAACTGCTGCACTTCAGATAACTGAATATTCTCTCATGAATAACTCATGCATGTTAGTTCAGACAGAGACCCAGTTGAGATCGGAGGAGGGACAATGTACTATTAGTTGGATGGATTTTTCCTATAAAGGAAGCTCATCCATGGAGAAGGATTTATCTCCTTCAGGATTGTGTAGTTAGATTAGAGGTTAGTGAGTGTGTGAAGAGGCCAATTCACACATGTGGAAGCACTAGACCCCAGGAAAAACTGCGCAAGGAAATAGGAGGCTTGGAGGGCAGAGGAGAATGTTTGTGAGAGGCCTTTGACTATCTATGAGCAGCAGAGGGATTATACTGAGAGCTGGTTGGCTTCCAAGCTAAGGGTTTGTGTAATTCTGTGACTATTTTCCACTTGTATGATAATACAGAGATTGGGCTTTTAGGCTAAGGCTTTCCCCGTGTTTTTCTTCTATGTTATGTGTGATTGATTTCTCCTTATCAGTTATATGTGTTCAATTGATCTTGCTCAATTCGATTAAGCTTCCGCAAAGTGTTGTAGAAGTAGATCTTGTATTGTGTTTTAGTATATTACATAATTTGTTGATCTATAGTGGGAATTTCTACATTTTATGTGCTTGATGAATAGTGTGTTGCGTCCTTATCTGGACATGTTTATTATTGTATTCATTGATGACATCTTGATATATTCTAAGAATGAGGAGGAACATGCTGAAAATTTAACATTGGTATTGAGATTGTTGAGAGAACATCAGTTGTATGCTAAGCTCAATAAATGTAGTTTCTTTCAGGCATAGGTAACTTGGGGCATGTGGTATCTAAGGAAGGTATAGCAGTGGATCCAGAAAAGATAAGAGCTATCATGGAATGGGCAACTCCTTGAAATGTGGAAGATGTAAGATCATTTATGGGGTTAGCAGGTTACTATAGGAGGTTCATCAAGAACTTATCTTGAAGTGAATATCCCATTACATCACTGCAGAGGCAAGGTAAGAAATTTTAATGGACAGAGGAACGTGCAACAGGTTTTGAGAAATTAAAGTGGTTTTTTGACAAATGCGCCAATGTTAAAGATTTCATATCCGGACAAAGAGTTTGTGGTATGTACAGATGCTTGCAAGAGAGGACTTGTTGGAGTCCTTATGCAGGAAGGACAGGTGGTATTATATGAATCAAGGAAAATGAATGAGCACGAGCAAAATTATCTGACATGTGATCTTGAGTTGGCAATGATCATTCATGCATTGAAGACGTGGAGGCACTATCTTCTTGGTAGGAGGTTTGTGTTGATGAGAGATCACAGTGGACTAAGGTACACGTTTGATCAACCAAACCTGAATTCCAGGAAAGCTAGATGTTGGCCACAATCAGTGAGTTTGACTTCGATATCAGGTACATCAAAGGTAAAGAGAACATGGTTGCAAATGCTCTTAGCATGAGAGTACAAGTAAATCATATAACAACTATAAATTCATATGGGATAGACTTACAAGATTGGATCTTACAGGCATCACAACAAGATGACAGGTACATGGAGCTTAGGTGATCAGGATATGGACTATCGTCTCACAATAGATGGGTTTGTCAGATTTAGAGACAATATATATGTGTCAGACAATAACGAGATCAAGAAGCTTATCTTGAGGGAGTTTCATGCTAAACCATATTCAGGTCACTATCATAAAACATTGACAGTGGTGAAGAAGTTCTATTATTGGCCAAATCTGAAAAAGGACGTGGTAGAGTTTGTGGCTAGGTGCTTGGACTGTTAGCAGGTAAAGGCAGAGTGTAAGCATCCAAGTGGATTACTATAGTCAATTTTGATTCCAGAGTGGAAATGGGAGGTCATTTCTATGGACTTCATCATAGGTTTGTTGAGGAAATCTAGATAGCATGATTCTATGATGGTTGTGGTAGATAGGTTGATAAAGGTAACACACTTCTTTCCAGTGAAGTCTACTTATTCAGCTAATGATGTAGCACATGTTTTCAATAGAGTTGTAGTGAGGCTACATTGTGTTCCAAGGAAAATTATGTTAGATGGCGATGCTAAGTTCACTTCTAGATTATGGAAAGAGTTGTTTGTAGGTATGGGTACAAAGTTGGCCTTTAGTACAACTTATCATCTACAAACAAATGGATAGGAAGAGAGGGTCAGCAAGATTTTGGAGGACATGTTGAGGATGTATATGATGCATCAATAGAGGAGATGAGAGGATTACCTTTTGTTGGTTTAGCTTCCTTACAACAATGGGTATCAGGAGTCATTGAGGATGATTCTGTTTGAGGCATTATATGGGGGGAGTTGTAATACTCCCATCAGTTCGATTGATCCAGTGAACAAGGTGTTGATAGGACCAAACGTGTTGGCAGAGATGGAATAGGAAATGCAGGTAATCAAGAAGAATTTAAAGGCATCACAGGACATGAAAAAAATTTATGCAGATCAGAATAGGTTGTCTACAAAGTTTCGGGTTGGGGAACAGGTGTACTTGCACATCAAGTTGTAGAAGAGATCCTTGAGAATTTGATCATGTGCCAAGATGGCACCTAGATTTTGTGGACCTTTCAATATTCTTGAAAGGATTGAACCAATAACCTATCGACTTGCATTGCCTATGACAGTGAAAGTCCATGATGTTTTCCATGTGTCATTGCTTAAGAAGTATGTTAAAAATGTTGATCATGTTATTGACAGGTCTATATTATAGGTGGAGCCATAAGGATAATTCCAACCAGAACCTCAGTGTATTTTGTAGAGAAATATGTGCATGCTCCGAAACCAAGCAATCAAGAAGGTTAAAGTGCAATGGAAGCGATTTGGGTCCAATGAAGCTACATGGGAGATGGAAGATTAGATGCGGGCTATGAATCCTTCTATATTCATTGGTTGAGCGAATGTTTTTGGTATATGTTTTGGTGTGATGCTTTGGTATATGTACATATGCATATGGATATGAATACCACCATGACTTGTGTTATAAAGCTCCAATAAGTGGTATGGGTGTCATGTCATTATGGTTTTCATGTTGTTATGTTGTTATTTGGTTTTCTTCTCAGCAGGTTGATCATTGTAATACCACAACGAGCTAAGTTATAAATCTCCATGGGCAGTATGTTTTTCTTTCATTGGTTTTGTTGGTTGTAGGTGTCATTGAACACCGACGACAATCTTCCCCCAAGGGGGAGGGTTCTATAACAACCCTTGTCAAAATTCCATGTAAATAAAGTTAATAAAGGAAAAATAATAACCAAGTTCATGGGGCACTTATTCCAAGTTGAATTTTGGGCAAGACATCCTAGTGTGGGTTTTCGTGTAGTTTATTATGGCTAAGGAAATTGGAAAAGGTAATGAAAAAGGATTTGGAAAGGCATTAATTGACATTTTATTTACGAAAATAATGGAAAATAGGAGAAAAGGAAGGTGAAAGGTCACAGGTTGCATGTGAGGAGGAAAATGAAGGAAAATAATGGAAAATGAAGAAAATAGAGGCCTCATTAATAAAAAGGCTTCTTAGGATCAGTTTGCAACCTTTTGTCAGTTCAGTTTTGGAGCTCTCTCTCTATTCTCTCTCTCTCTCACTCTTTGACACTTAGAGTTTTCTTGGATCACTTCAACATTGGATCAAGGGAAGCAAAGATCAAGCAAGGAATATTAGGATCAAGCATATACAAATGGATTGCTTGCAGGTATCGAGTTGCACATATGATTTCCTTGCTAGTTTTGGGATGCATGGTTATTCATGTGTATTATTGGTTCTCTTGCTACCATGGGCATGGGTTTTTCCAGGTGTGACAGTGTTGTTCATCCTTGCCTTGCCATTTCCGGATAACCATGGTGTGATGGGTTCTCTTTTATTTGGTTAAGTTGGATTTCTGGATGATTTCAAAACTAAGTGAGGTGGTCTCTGAAATAAAGAACACAAGGCCTAGGAATCCCTGGATCAGAGAAGGTGGGATTGCGGTAAAGCCATATTTTGTGTGCCTCAGTGGGCTTAGGAATCCTCGACTAGTGAATGGCGGGCTATACGGTCTAGAGGTGTGTGCCTCGCTCAGGCCTAGGAATCCTCGACCGGTGAATGGAGGGATATATGGTAAATCTTGGAGGGTGGAGTCTCGATTAGGCATAGGAATCCTCGACAGGTGAATGGAGAGATATATGGTAAAGCCTAGAGAGTAGGAGGCAGGAAAATTCCTCGCGATGTTGGTGGAGAGATATGGAGGCATCCATGCTTGTTTAGGGCCTAGTGATATGGTGGATATTGCGGTAAATCCTCAAGAAACCTGGATTGGTTCTGTTGTGACTCCCACATTCATGCTTGGAATATGGCACAGGGGTGATTGGCTGAAAGAAAGATTTGGTTTAGCCAATATACGGTTGGGTGGTTCGTGGAAGTCCCAAACCTGGTTGGATTATGCATTCATTAATAAGAGTTCCTTCTCCTTGGTATTTATTATGTAAATGTATTGGTTCATATGTGGTTTTTATGGTTGTTATATCCTTGTTACTTCTGTTGGTTATATGTTGGTTATGAGTATGTTTTATGACAGTCTTGATGTATGTCTCTCATCATGTTTTGATTAGCAAATGAATGAACAATGAATATATGACCTAATAGATGATAATGCAGCTAATGTGATAATGCATCAATGCTTCTTTATGAATATCAAATAAGTATGAGATCCGTGTGCTCAAATATGTTGTTATGATTTGTAGATTCCATATTTGTGACATGTTTGACAAAATGCTTGTCATGGATAGTAGGGGTCTAGTCAATTCATCGATCAAATGTTTGCATTAGTAACCTTGTTTCATTGTTATTTATCATTTCTAAAGGTTTCATGAAGTTCTGAGCAGTGGCCTGAGTCCTGGGCCTAAAAAAGTTGCTCAAAATCCAGGGTCATTGGCTCTGAACTGGATGAAAAAGTCCCCAATCGTTGGCATGCCTTGTTATGGGAGCTACTGGAAGGCCTCAGTCGCATGCATGGCTTGTCATGCGAGTTTTTGAGGGTCCATATCAGTAAAATTTCAAGGTTCCTCAGGGGTTAGTCACCCGGAAGGGTTGGTTGGCTCCTAAAGGTTCTTCAACATGTGTGAAAGGTTAGTTTGGTTTAGTTTCATCAGTTCCACTTCTTGAACTGTACATGGGGAGTTGAATCACATCATAGTAGCTTCCCATCACATGTTTACCCTAGTGGATCAGTTAGCTTGGGTAAATATGGGAGGAGGGTGTTACAATTGTCTACTTATCATGTGGCACTTTGATCACCTTTTATGCCTTGTTTTAAAAGGGGCATAACTTTCACATCCAAAGTCTATTTCTAGTGCCAATTTTTTTAAACAATCTAGTTTTTTTAGAGTTTTCCAACAAGATAGTGATTTTCATCTTTTGAATCCATATTATCTATATATTTAATATGGATACTACAAGTGAAATTTTGCTTACTATTAAGAACTACTTCTCATGGAAATCCCATATGGAGGATGTAATAAAAGGTAGAGAAATGGGATAATAAGAATGATGAAGCATTGGGATAAATTGGAGTTTTCATTTATCCTAATTTATTGTTTAATGTTCAAGGAATTATTTGACTTGGATGAATATTGGAATAAGCTAAATAAATCTTCTGGCCAACATAATTGTTGTTCTCATTTGCCTTGATGTCATTTGCTTTTCTTTGCAGTGATTTTAGTTGATTATCTTCATTTCCATGGTTTTTACATTATTTGAGAACTTCAACATATCTATTAGGTTATTTGTCGTTAACTTTCTTAATGCATGTCTCTCCTCCATAATCAACACCAATTTTAACAAGGGGAGATCTCTAAAGACTTAGGATTTCATCCAATTTCTCGGATCCTTTAACAAATCTTAGATTCAGGTTGAGATGATTTTGGTTCTTTTCTAATTATTTTCTAATTAAGACAACTTCTTCCTCTATCTTCTCACATTCCTTCCCTTCCTCTTTTAGTTGTTCTAAAAGAGTGCCATGAATCATCTTGGCTTCCTGCAACTCCACCTTTAGAAGAAGAAGTGGCGAGTCTTCAATTTTATCCTTTTCTTTTTCATATTTCATCAACAACTCTTCCTGTTGCTTGTTCCTTTTCCTGATCCTATATATTTCTTATAATAAACTAACTATTTCTTCTTCCATATCTACTAAAACTTGTTCTTCATCTAATTCATAATCATATTTCCCCTCATCTTTGGTTTCAATATCCATGAGCATGAAATCATATGTTCTTTCTTTATCAGAAGGTTGCTCATCCTCATCCTTTGAGGATTTATTGTCATCTTGGGTATAGAAGCTCGTCTTCTTTAATTTTCTTTCCTTCTTGGCTCTCCTATACTTACCCTTTTCTTTATACTCATATTCATTATTTTCTTTCTTATGTGGGCATTTAGATGCATAGTGACCTAATTTTCCATAATTTAAACATTTGAAAGGCAACCTACCTTTGTATTTGATGAACCTTCTCTTCAATATGATGACAAATTTGGCTTCTTATTCATCAAATCCATATCTTAAGTCTTCTTGATTGTCTCTAATCTTCTTATCAGAATTGAAGGTTGCTTCCCTTTATGTAGATCTTCCTTTTGTAGTTCAAATTTCATAGGCAGTTAATGTTCCATGTTGTTGATCCATTGTAATGTGTTGATATCTTGCATCTCCTCAATAGATAATACTTTTGCATTGAATATGGTAGGAAGATATATTAATTCCTTTTGAACTACTATGGAACCATCCACAATTTCATCAAGACCTCTTATAGTGTTAAATATTTCACCTACATGAAGAAGGAATTTTGTTATGTCCTCATCCTCGTTCATATTTAGTGATCCAAATTGCATTCTATAAATGTGGAATTTAGCTTTCTTTACCTTGCTATCGCCTTCATAGTGATTCTTCAGCTTATCCCATATCTCCTTGGATGTGTTGCAGTGCATGACTTTGACAAGTTCAAATTCAGATAATCCACTTAGGATTGCATTCATTGCTAAAGAATTATAAGAAAAATCATGCTTCTCATATATGTTAATCAATGCAAGAGGCTTTTCATAGCCATCCAATGTTGCATCCTAGACATTTGCACCAAGTGACATTAGATAATTCCTCATTCTTACCTTCGAGAATGCATAATTTGTTCTTATGAATGTAGGAGCTTTGTTATCAAAATTTCCATTCTATTTTTCCATGTTTATGATTTATATCTACCTTCTAGTTGTTATACTGATATTTAAGGAACCTACTCTAAAACCAATTGTTGGAAACTTGCAAAATACTGAGAGGGGAGGTGAATCAATATTTTATAAATTTTAACAAATATTTAGCCTAGAAAATACATTCAACAATACAACAGTGCACCAATCACATAAAGCTTGAACACAGGATATTGACGTGGAAACCCATAGGGGAGAACCACAAATATTTTTTTGATTTTTAATGTAAATTCAAGTACCTAGTTCAATTTATATTATATTTTATAGGCACCAACCTATAGGAAGCACACCTCCCTTTTTATTTGCAACCACCCACTTGCTGGAAGCACCAACTCCCACTTGTTTGTAGGAACCAACCCCTCGATCTTTACAAGCACCAACCTGAAGGAGACTCTAATACTCTAATATGAAAGCACCTAATTGCTTCAACCACCTATATCCCTCTTTCATACATTTTCAGATTCACATCAATGTCACCTTTATCATAAAATCATACTAACAACAAATTTTATTCTCATATATGCTCTAGACATCAATTCTTTATATGTTCTTCAAACATTATTTTTCACAGAAACTCCAAATATCTCATATTATTCACCTTCATCCTCTATTTAATACATTTCAACACTTGTCTCAGATTTGTAACCATTGGCTCATGACTTCATCAAATTTGCATTTTCTCCTTTATGTGGTATCTTAAAAAATCAACAAATTTGCATTTACACCATTTCACTACACATATCTTCTTGCTCTCACTCCAATATTTCAGATTTGGCGCTTAGATCTATACCAACTGACACACAACATATCCATCACTCCTTCATAGTGCTAATCTTTTCTTTTTTTGATTCTAACAATTGTGCCTTTACTTGTGCACTAAGTTCCTACTTGTTGATTTGAATTTATAGTTTACTACACTTGCTACCATCGGTATTTATCCATGGTTTTCATTCATGGCAACATGATTTGACCTGAAAAGTACCTTAGTTATTCTACTCATTGACAACATTCACACTATTAATTTATAGGTGAACAACTTGAATTCAGGTCCATTTCATTTTCACTTATAAACACATAGGTCCAACACTCGATCAATTTTGACATAATTTTTTAATAAATTTGGTACCCAAAAATCTAGTTATGGCTCCCCTAAGTGTTTAACACCTAGCCCCATGTGACCTTAGTGGTGACTGCAGGATTAACAATGATTTCTATGTTTCCTAGATTACCACATGTTAGAGAAGACATGCCTATAAATACATGCCTCTCATCTATGGGTGATTTGATAGACGTATACTTCGATTACTAGTGATCATGTCACGTTAGTTTCCATGGATTATTTCTTGTTTTTCGCTCTTTGCTCATTGGCCAATGGTTACCACACCCTCCAACTGGGTGGTATGATAGACTAACACGTCACTTTTCATTGATCTTGTCCTATTAATTGTCATAGATTGTTTCTTGTCTATAAATCACTGCTCATTGACCCTATTTAGTGGTTGTTTGCAACACCCTCAAGCTGAGCAATCCGATAGGAAGAAAATTCACTTGATAGCGATATTTCTCATTAGTTATTGTGGGTTGTTTCCTATCTACTTCCCACCTCATTGGCCACATTTCACAAATGTTCACAACACCCTCCATCTGAGAGGTCCAATATTGTCCCATTACTTATTGCACATATTTTCCCATTTGTCGACCACCGCTCATCGATTGCATTCACTTATCATTTACAACACCCTCGAACCAGACAGTTAAACAACAAATGCTTCACTTAATTTCAATCTTGTTTGTCATTACTTGCAACAAAATATTTCCAGTGTGTTGGCCACCACTCATTAGTTCTATATGTTGATGTTTACAACATCCTCAAATTGGGCACTATGGTGAGGGACCCATGTCCCATCTCATCTACCACATCATGTATACATGTCATCTACTACAACCAATAAGAACTCGCCACGTTTCCCCTCGTTGACATGTGCTTGCCATGTGTCACTTGTCAAATATCCACTTGGACTGACAAAAATGTCGAATTCACATGCCATATGTCACTACCTTGAGGCTACCATGTTAGCTTCTTTAGCCATGTCATTATCACTGCCACCTATGCTCCATGTCATTTCCACATGTTATCCAAAAAACTTGGGGTCCACCTACAATGTTATATCTAGGAAACCACTAGTATCACACAATGAACCATTCCTATTTTTAATGCAGAGCGAGGGGGGTATCCTGCAACCAATCACAAGATTCCACATAACTGATAATAAATCATAATGGTTTCCACTTTGGGGGGGATACCTTCCTATAAAATTTTGGATAGGCTCGACCCCCTCCTATCATAGATCTTCCTAAGCTTTCTGATTTGACAATGTGACTAGTGAGATATTTCTAGTGAGTGCTAAGCTCACAAGCGCTTATGGGTGGGCTCTCTATGACTTGAGACTAATGACTAGGAAACTAGATTATCGACCTTTGGCTCTCTCCCAATGTTGTTAAAATCGCGATAATATCACAATATTATCATTTTATCGCGATAATTTCCCACTGTTGATATTATTGCGAGTACTACTCGCGATTTAAAAAAAAAAAATTGCGATTTTTTCCGATTTTATCGTGGATCATCGGGGCAGTGAGGTTTTATAATAAAATTTTCATTTTTTTGGCATTTCATTTGCACAGTTAGGCGTGCGGAGGGCAGAGGAGCGTTGGAGAGGGCTTGGAGATATTGCTTGGAGAGGGTTTGGAGATTTTTCAAGTGCTTAGAGGAGAAAATCAAGAGGAGGAGACCGATTATCTCCATAGAAACGGTATGGGGACCAATTTTTTTTTGTTTTCATTGTTTTTAAACATTGTTTTTGTATTTTTTCATTGTTTTTGGTTGGGTAACTTGGTATGGGCACCAATTTTTTTTTGTTTTCATTGTTTTTAAACATTGTTTTTTTTTTCATTGTTTTTGGTTGGGTAACTTGGGTTTGGAATGGGGTTTATGAAATTTGCCCAATGTAATTTTTTTTTGTTTTTTTGGTTGGGTTTGGATTTTGGAATGGGGTTTTTGATGTATTGTTTTACTTTTTTTAGTTTTTTTTTGTTGGGTTTGGATTCTGGAATGGGGTTTCTTAAAATGTATGTAATTTTTTTTAGTTTTTGTACAATGTAAAAATTAAAATACTAAATTGTAAATTTGTAACTTGTAAATACTAAATTGTAATCCTTATTTTCCCATAGGTTCACAACTTCACCGAAACACCATTCAAGTTTTCAACTTCAAAGTTCAAAAACAAACATGCCAAGGAAATTGGATCCTTTCTGGGAATATGGTGAACCTAAAGCTCTGAATGATAGACTAAACTTGACTTGCAAGTTGTGTGGCCACCCTATGTTCGGGGGGGTGTACAGATTGAAGTATCACCTTGCACAAATCCCTGGATTTGATGTGGGGCCTTGCACAAATACAAATTCTGAACTCATTCAAAGAGCCATGAAAGCATTGGAAACTTTAGACCAGAATAGAGAGGCCAAAGAAGAAATGAAGAGGAAACTAAAAAAGTCAGCTGAAGCAAGTGGCACTGGTTATACTGTAGGATCAACCAATCTGGTAGCTGCCACATCACTTTTTGTTCCTCAAACCACACCTGGTTCACAACCATCTATCAGTTCAATGCTAAAAAGAACCGAGAAAGAACAAGTTGACAAGTTGCTGGCAAAATTTCTCCTCTGGAGTGATATTCCTTTCAGCATTGTAAGGAATAATCCATTTTTCCAACCTACTGTTGATGCTATTGCAAGTGTTGGCCCAAGGTACAAAATCCCTTCTTATCATGATTTTATAGGTCTTATTCTTCAAAATGAAAAGCTTGATTGCACCCAAAGATTGGAGGATTTTAGGGCATCATGGGCACAAATAGGATGCACTGTTATGTCAGATGGTTGGACTGACCAAAAGGGGAGAACCCTTATAAACTTCTTGGCTAGTTGTCCCAAGGGGACTATGTTTATCAAATCTATTGATGCATCTACACAAATCAAAGATGCAAGAACTTTATGTGATTTTCTAGATGTGTTTATTTTGGAGGTGGGTGCAGAAAATGTTGTCCAAGTCATAACGGACAATGCTGCAAATTATGTTGTTGTTGGCAGGATGCTTATGGACATGCATCCTACTTTATTTTTGACACCTTGTGCTGCACACTGTGTTGATTTGATGTTGGAGGACATAGGGAAAATCCCCTTTGTCAAAGACATTGTTGACTCATCCAAAAGCATTACAAAATTTATATATAACCATACATCTGTGCTTAGCTTGATGAGAAGATTCACCAACAACAAAGAGTTGGTGCGCCCCGCCATTACATGGTTTTCCACTAGTTTCATATCTCTTCAATCCCTCTTGAATTCTATGTGAGATGTGAAGAGAATGTTTCTTTCAGAGGAGTGGCATGCTTTGCTAATGAGCCACAAACCAGAGGGAGAGGCCGTATTGAAACTAGTTTCATACCAGGAAGACTTTTGGGCAGGAATGCAGGAGGTGTGCGCCATTACTGAACCTTTGGTAAAGGTTCTTCGGTTGGTTGATGGTGAGAAGCCCATAATGGGCTATTTGTATGAGGCCATGGATAGGGCCAAAGAAGCCATTCGAGCCTACTATGATGATAAGGGAGATGATGGGTTTCAGAGACAACTCGTCCTATGGGAGTGATTGACGAGCGATGGAACAACACACTCCATCGTCCCATTCATGCTGCTGGGCTTTTCTTGAACCCCACATTTTCTTACGCATGTGGGTTTGTATTTGATGCTGAGATCATGGATGGATTCTTATCCCGTGTCCAGAAGATGGTGCGATCTCTAGCAGAACGTATAGATATCTCTAAAGAAATTGAGACATATAGGATGGCAGGTGGCACATTGGCTTTGAGATGGCTGTCACTGATAGGACGATTAAAATGGCAGGTATTTTTTAGTTTGTAACTTTGTTTCAAATTTCATTGTCTCTTCAAATTCCATTTTTTTCTTATCTTTATTTAAAAATTTATTTGTAATTTTGTTGTAGATGCATGGTGGAGAATTTATGGTGGCAGGGTACCCCTTCTGCAAAAAGCTTTCCATTCGCATCCTCAGCCAAACATGTAGCTCCTTAGGATGTGAGTGCAACTGGAGTGTATTTGAAAAAATACAAAACAAGAAGCGCAACAGGTTAACACTTAAACATTTAAAATATTGCAAATTTCCAAATAAATTTTTGAATTCATTAAACAATATTTTTTTTTAATTATTAATTATTATTTCATGATATTTGTACAGGTTGGAGTCCCAGCGACTTAATGACATGGTCTATGTCTACTACAATCTTCGATTGTGGGTGAGGCAACTTGAGAGGACACCTGATGTGGAGGCCATCTCATTGGATGGGATTGACACCACTGCTACATGGAGGGTTGAGGCGAAGAGACCTCTCATGGAGTCTGCTGATGATTGGTTAGTGCAGGATATAGTGGAGGGGGAGGGGGAGGAGGAGGAGGAACAGGAGGGTGAGGCAACTTGAGAGGACACCTGATGTGGAGGCCATCTCATTGGATGGGATTGACACCACTGCTGCATGGAGGGTTGAGGTGGAGAGGCCTCTCATGGAGTCTGCTGATGATTGGTTAGTGCAGGATGTAGTGGAGGAGGAGGAGGAGGAACAGGAGGAGGAGGTGACACCACCTGCCCCGGCTACCCCTGCCACCAGTAGAGGATGTGGTCTACCTCCTATAGCTCCTACTTCTAATTCTTCAGCTTCTAGAGCACATCAGACTCCACTGCCAACTCCACCAGCATAGGCACCAGCATCTACATCCAGAGGGAAAGGGAAAGCTATGGCATTTTCTCGCAAGAGGGGCAGAGGAAATCAATAGGATTAGACTTTAGTTATTTTCTTCATTTTATTGTATATGACATTATGACATGATGAGATACATTATTATATTTTTTGTTGATATTTTAAGGCTGAGTTGGGACTCAGGAGTCAGGACTGAGTGGAATAGTAGAAGAAAACCCATCCAATGGAAGTTCCTTTGTCGCTGCAACTTAAACACCTTCTCATTGAAAATTTTTGAATGAAAAGGGATGGGCTTACCACATTGCAAAAAGATTTCGCCCATGTTATAGTCACATACAACAACTTGAAACTTAAATGATTGTCTCAAGTCTGGAAAAGCAAGAACTGGAGCTATACTGATCTTTTGTTTTAAAGCATCAAATGACTCTCGTTGTTTGCCTGTCCACTGGAAGACTTTTTGCATAACTGCCAACGAATGCAAATGAACTACAATAGAAGAAAAATTAACAAAAAATATCCTCCAATATTGGGCTGCTCCCAAAAAACCTCTTATCCAAATGGCTATCTTGAGCCTGCTTGTGCAAATTACGAGTAGAGCAAAGGCATCTACAACTTCACGGGGATGTATGATTCCTTCACCCGTGTCTGCAGGAATGGAGTCAATGCCACCACAAACTGTTACGGCTTCATTCTTGGAGAGGTCTAACTTCAGCTTACCTTCTCCACGTCCCATTTAGACTGCCAAAAAGCCTTTGGGAACCTGAACACACTTGGAAGAACCAATTTCACAGGTCAAGTATATCAAAGAAGTTTTATCCAACATATACTTTGACATCTTCAGAAACAAATGTTCTTGACGACATCAAGCATTTTTTTCTCACACATGACATGTTCATAATGAAATTTTCTGAAAATTAAAATGTCATCCAAATAGACTATCTTGTCCAGAAATGGCTTCAACACATCTTTCTTCATATGTGTAAAAGTAGCAGGAGCATGAAAAAGACCAAGAATCATAACAAGCCATTCAAATAAACTTTATCTAGTTTTGAATGTCGTCTTCCATATATCTCCTTCAACAATGCTAATTTGATGAAAACCACTTCTTGAATCCCATTCAAGGAAATGCTTACCATTCTTCTTGGGTGCCAAAACAAGAGGTGCACCACACGGTAAAGGAGTAGGCCAAATGATCCTTTTATTCAACAATCCCTGGATTTGCATATTAATTTTTGCGCTTTCTATCACTGACATCCTGTACATGCCAATGTTAGGAAGAAGACACTTTTTCTTCAACTGTAACTCGGGTTGGATTCCCCTCTTGGGAAGTAATCCCTTTGATTCCTGAAACATTTCATCAGGTTGGTTAACGACGTCAACCAAATCAGTTTTCAAATTTGGATTACAACCATCAAATTCTTCATAATTCATATCATTCTCGGGTTTGATCATGAGAAGCACAAGATTCTTGCTCAAATTCACCAGTATTTTTATTTGCCCTACATTAACAATCGAATTATTTATTTTTTTGCTGTGAGTTCTCACAATATATTCTACTCCATTTTTGAATATGTGATATTTGTTTTCATGTCAATGGAAAATAACTTTTTTGTCATAATGGTATTGGTTGTCCAAAATGATGCCATGAATATCTAACGGCACAACGTCAAGCTCCACTTCATCTATGAATTTTGCAGTGATTATGAATTTCAGTTTACACTCGTAACCTGCAATTGCGCATTATCACATACCCATCCAAGTGGATATGGTTTATGATGTGGAACAATTTCCAGATTTAAACTCTTGACAATGTTTTATGAGATAGGATTGGCTTGAGATCTGCGATCGAAAAACGTATCAATCTTGTTATTTTTGGAGATCACCCCTATGTGAAACAGTTCTATTATCCTCTTTTCATTTGGATTTTCATTTTGCGCACCTAAAGAACTAGTGCTGACAATGGAATCCTTTCCTTGAAACCCCATGGCTGTGATTTTCGTTTCATCACCCGATTTAGATCCCAAATCCTCTTGAGTGGTTGTAATTGTATTTTATTTTCTTTTGTTGTTGAATTTCTTTGGTTTCACTTCTAGATGAAGCTTCCAATAGTGAGCTTCATCGTGACCCTCTCTGGAACAATTTTTACATATTGTTTTATCTCCTTTTTTAATGGATGCATTTTTCTTTCCTTTGAAACCCTTTTCTTCCTTTTTACCCTTAAAGATATTTTTACTACCTTCTCCTGGGGTGTTTTTCCCTCTTGCCTCAAGATGAGTGGCTTACACACACATCATCTAGATTACTGGGTTTAAACATTAAGATAGTATGCCTAAGGTAACTTTGTAAACCCCCTATGTACTTCAACAATGTGTCCTGTGATTGCAAATCTACAAATAACATCAAAGACCTTTTTCTGAATTATTCGGTGTAATCTTGCACATTTTGACCTTTAAGCTCTCTAAAGTTATGCCAATTCATGATGGATTTCTGCATATAAGCTAGAGGGTAGAATTATATTTTGACTGCAACAATGAAATCATTCCAAGAAATAGAGATCTTACCATTGTTTTTAATCTCCTCTTGGGTCTTTTATTCCCACCATACTAGTGTTGCACCCTCCATTCTCAAGGAAGCTAACTGAATCTTTATGTCATCCTCTTGAAGGTTTTGAATCCTGCAATATACCTCCAACTAACGAATCCAATTATCAAGCTTCTCTGCATTCACTTCACCGTTATACATGGGAAACTTGAATTTAACATCAAGTTTAGAAAAAGTGATTTACCAGTTCCTTTTGAATAATAATGATGAGTATGAGTAAGAGTTGTATTAATGGAAGAGTGTGAATATGCTTGTGAAGAAGAATATGAAGAAGATGGTGTAGAGGGTGGATGTACCTCCTTTTCCATTACCTCCTCTTGAAGAGCTTTCTCCATTTGGAGGTTTGGAACTTTATCCTTGTAACTTGCTATTCATCTCTTCATAGAGGACCTTCACCATCTTTGTCATATCAAAGAAAACATTATGAAGGTCTTCTCATCTTCTCTGGAGTCTCAACTGCAACCTGAGGCTGAACTGGTGTTGGAGATTGTGGCAACCTTTCTCTTCTTCCCCTTGACCCAACTTCAGGGCTTCCAACCAGCTTTCCTTCACATCTTTTGAGTTTTAACCTTGCAAGAATGACATAAAATTGCAAACAATTAAATCCTTCTTTCAAAAAGCAAACCTAGTGCTCTGATACCATATTGATCTGATTTAGAATATTAGTTTGCAGTGCTAAGATCTTCCTCAGATTATAAACAAAATGCTTTCATTGTACTTAAGGATTCATGAATTTTTGCAAGCGAATTGAAGAGTTTTTTATGTTAATTTTATGAGCAATTTAACATAAATCAGAAACTAAACAAGAGCATAAACATGTACAAAACATCATCAAAAACACATTATAACAAGCACATGATAAAGGAGTTCACCCCTCCTGGGCTACGTCTCCTTGGTCCAGCGTCCAATGGCTTGGATCTCTCTATTATGCTCAAAAGTGTACAAATATGTGTTTACAATGCTCAAATGCTTTTGAAAACTACTCCCAAGAGTCCAAAATGTCCAAAAATGGCTATCTAACCTCTTTTTGCATCCAATTTGGTGAAAAACTAAAGACGTTATGAATTCCCCTTGTTTTCCCATTATTTGTTCCACAAATTGCTCCACATCCGACATTAACCCACAATTTCGCTCCAAAAATCCGCTAACAGAGCGAGAATTTTTCCGCACGGTAGGCCATAATCCATCGGCATCAACTGTCCATCGCAAATTGCAATTTGTGTAGTCCTGCAGTCTTATGGACTGTGAACTAGGTGGGAAATATGCGATTGCGATTTGGCGGACCCGACGAAACTCTTAACTCGAGCTTATAATTGTATCACATCCGAGATCCTTTTGCAATTGGCAGAGTACTGAGGTCATGTATATGCGGGACTTTGCAATGTGTTGCGATTTGCAATTGCGATATCACATCGCAACCCAAACGTGTCGGGGCCAATTCTGTAGTGTCGTGCAAGATATGCGATCGCATCACAACCCAATACCTATTGAGGGCCGATTCTGTAACACCTCCCTTTGCTGATGTGAAATTTGTGAAATGTGGGGACCAATGGCGGATTGCCACTTGGCACCTCTCGATTTTCTGATGGAACCTGCCATGTCATCCAATCCTGCCATGTGAGCAAGTCAAACCTGAACTTTGACTTGCTCTAACTTCTGCATATGAGCTCGAATTTGAGTATCGTTCACACCGTTGGATTTATAATGACGAGCTCTTCGATTTGAAGCTAAGTTTATCAAGATTCTGACACTGAGTTTTGAGCCTAATTTTGAGCACCTAATCAAAACCATTCCAGGATAAAAACCACTAAATCTTGTTTTTTTATTGATGTAAAAAGAAGAGCACCTACTCTATTACATAAATATATTTGCGAGTCACCACTCATAGGAAGCATCAACTCCCTTTGTTTTCTTGTTAACACCCACTAGTAGGAAGCACCAACTCCCTCATTTTATAGACACACCCACTAGTAGGAAGCACCAACTCCCTCATTTTGTAGACACCTGATCAACTTACTAAAAGCACCATGTGAAGCACCAACTTCATGGATTTGTTGCAAGCACCAACTTGCAACTCCTTGGATTTATGCAAGCACCAACTTATAGGAGGCACCAACCCCTAAGATTTCTTCAGACACCCACTAGAGATGGAAGCACCAACTTCCTATATGCAGGCTCCAACCCACACTCAATAAGGAACTAATGTTCTTTGTAGATGGAACCTACTCTGTCTGATATCAACTCATACCATGATGCACTCTGTCCTCTGCTCACTTTGCAGCAACACAATGCAGTCATTCCTCTGCTCTAAAAAACATACACTCAAATCTTAGCTTTCTTCTTTGGCTCTGGCCCTTTTGGCCTCTTTCCTCTACATATACATTCTCAACCTCTTCTTTGCAACACATGCTCACTCAACCTCTTCCCAGCAATCCTCACACAAATATTTCTTCTCTTAGCCCTCTTCTTTAGCACATGCACACTTTTCCTCCCCTTAGCAGTGCACTCACTCATAGAGCTCTCCACACAACTCATTCAACTATGCTGCATTCCCCCACATTGCTCAACTGCAATCTTGGATTTTGTTTCATTGCAACACAATGCTCGATGTTTTCTTTGTCAACCATCATTTTTCCATTCACGCTACCCGAGTGTACTCCTGCACTTGACACTCCTTCCTGTTGTTGCATCTGATACATAGGAACTGCAGCTTCATTAACCACTAAGAATGGGATCTGTTCTATGACCCATTATTTTTGCATTAAACACGAGGATGGGCACCTGAGTGTTCCCATGCTGAGACATAAATCGTCAGTCAATTTGCACGCTCCAACAAGGCTCTTGTTCTTTCTGTGAACAAATCTCTTGTCCTTGAGGCTTCGATCTTCATTCAATTCCCCGTAGCACACAAGCAAGATCAGGGATGGCTTGTCTTAGCTCATGACATACTCCATTATTTCACCCTGTGCAACTGTGGTCCCGTCTGTTCTTCGAGTCAAGAGTTTCTATAGTTTCGATTGTTCTAGTGACCAACTCTTTTGTGCGCATTTACTTGGCTATCATGGGGTTCTGCTAATCCAACCATGGCTATGGACAAATATGACATACCTATCAAATCTCCATTACTTCTCTCCAAAGATGCCAATTCATCCATGTCTACATACCCAACTTATGGTGAATAACCTAGTTGGCGTATCTTCAAAATATGACACATAATACCAATGAGTTGTCAACTCATCAATAAGCTCTTCTACACCCAACCATCTTTTCAATTGAATTATTCATAACTTGTAGGATAGATCAGGGATGACTTGTTTCATTGAGTCAGGCCCAGTAAATTAGCCCTACAAATCATGGTCCTTGCTTCCTTGTGTCTCTATTCTCTACAGTTGCCATTAATACTGGAAATAACTATGGTGCTCTGTCATAGTTAGTGAACTCACCAATAACACATGAAATCCATGCAAAACTAACACTTGGGTATGCCTTTCACCGCTGGCCGATAGGTCGGAAGGTCGTGGGTCGACTCGCTTCACTTCTTATGCATTTTTGTTTGCCTCTGGATTCATAACTAGTCCTGGAGGCCAAATAATTCTTTAACATTGAAAAACAAAACACCACAAACCTGACTCTTGGGCACACCTTTCAATGTTGGTTGGGGATTTGTGAGTCAACCCACTCTGTTTTCTTGCACACCTACATTTTCCTTAACCCCGAATTTCCTGCAGGCCTGACTAAAGCCCTTTTCTACTGCTCTGGGCTCATTTGATTGATTCAATCAAATACATGGGAAAATATTTATAAAACTACCTGTTGGCTCCAACTTTGAGGCTTGCCACATCATCAGTTTATGTCATGTTGACATCATTTGGGCCACGTGGCACCTTCTGTATGGTGACACGTGTCCCATAAATTTGGCCCATTATGCCACCCCATAATGGTGACTTTCGTACTACCACGCCATGTTGACTTCATTTTCTATGTTGCTTCTAACTCATCACAGAGGCAATCACATTTTGCCAATTGTTTACCTGTACTGAGTCCCACATTGGTCGAGAGGTCGGGAGTCAGGACTTTGTTCTCCTACTGAACTTGCTGTAATGCTCGACCTCTGACTTAGATATGGTCCCACACAGGTTCGGGGTCGAGGGGGTCATGATGTTCTCCTACCAACTTTGCTACATGGCCCCAACCTTCGACTAGGCTCGACTTCCGACTAGGCTCGAACTTGGCTCAAAATTTTCCTAAGTACTAAGGAATTAACTTTTCTATCTACAAATTTCAACTTCCTATAACTCCTAATCCATAAGGCCTTTTCCGAACTTCAACATACCAATAGAAATCTCTTTTAGAGCACTATCTGATTAATTTCTAGATACATCTGAGCTAGTCTCCTAAGGCAAAATATCCTCCAATCTTGATACTAATAACCACCATAGTCATGTTTTTATGTCTTCTTCAATAAGCCTTCTATTATTATGATTCTCTACAGAACACTGTAGAAACCATGGGACTACCCCTGGGCTTATGCCAACATCTTCTTCCACCAAACTCAATGCTACTTTGATTGAGATTAATGCCAACACACTTACTGCCACCATCAGGACAATGCCAATTTTCCAAAATTTTCCTATTGTGATCTATGAGCACTTGTACTAGTTATTATGGCGATGTTATGGCGGATTTTCCATGGTTTCTATCCTGATTCTATGATGTATTCTATTTTTTGTATTTATAATACTTTTTTGCATTTCTATCGAATGGTCCTTTTTTCCATCCATAATACAACAATGAAGAGGTGCGGTCTAGGTCATTCAAAGGGAAATCAAAAGGGAGGGGAAACATATCAAATGACCATTTCAGAGAAGGCTCAACATATCGGGGGCTGATATCATATGGGAGACCCGAAATTTTGGGAGCCAAATTTGAGAGAAGGGCCAAAATGAAAAGGAAAGCATTGAAATTTGGGAGGCGATTGCATCAGAAATTGATATTGGAATAATGGAAGGAGGGTATATCAGGGACCAATATCGGAAGGTTAAACACCAGAGGAAAGAGATTTCGTAAACCCCTATTTAAAATGTTTTCTAAAAATTTCCGATCCGATGGAGGCAACATAGAAAAGGCAGAACACCTAGGTGTTATGTTGAATATCGGAGTTCCAAAATTTCAGACACCTATTATAATTGGGTTTTTGAAAAGACTCCAATGAAGGGGCTTTGATGTTATGTGGCACTGGGTCATGAGAATTCAAAGAACCAAGGGTCAAAGAACAAATATAAAGGGAGTTAGGCCCCCGACAAGAGCTCGAAGGCTTAAGCACCCAAGTGCCCAAACCACTGGTCATGGCACCCAGTCCTATGGGGGAATTGAGATAAGAGGGCTAAAAGAGTAAATTATCATGGGTATGCTTTTCATTTAAAGTTTGAGCATGTTTAGGGGTGGATTGTCATCTATCTCTGCCTAAACAACCCTCGAAAGCATTTCGGGGGGTTGGGGGGGTAACCTTTGTGGGCGATAGACAAGCACTACACCCTAGAGTTGAAAAGTCAGAAGGGTGGCTCCACTAATCCAACGTCCCATATTGATTCCTGGGCTTAGCTATTGGATCCAACCTCCTGTTCTTTTACCCACTGGAGGATGGTGGGGACCATACACCACGATTATTAGTCCGTCAGCGCCAGTATCAAGCGAGCGATGAATTTAAAAGGTAAATGGTAACCTCTCCACCCTTGTTCTTGTCCACTTATCATATGTCACCACCTAATCCCCTTCTGCCATGTGTCCCTCGTGATGTCATCCCACGTCAAATGACCGTTGACCCCTCTCTGCCTATAAAAACCCTTCCCACTCCAAATTTTTAAATCTTTGTCTCGCTTTCCCAGTGCAAGCTCCTCCCACCATTCTTCTGCTCTCTAACATCATTCAGTTACTCAACTGGGTCTTGACTTCCCTCCAACGTCATTTTTAGTTGTCGCTAGGACTACTAGGTCATCGATTTGTCCCCTCCACTCGCAAATTATTTGAATACTCATTAAAATATAAGAAGGAGGTTCCCAAGACCCCTAAAACTTGGGAAGCCAAATCCTCATCTAATGTTGAACCTCTCATGGACACTAAGGCTCAAATTTCAGACCCTCTTTGTTCTTTCCACTTGTCTGTTATGAAACCAGCTCAAGAAAAGAGAGAAAAGAAAGATCAATGCCTTAGAATTCAGCCTCTTCGAGGGGGCAACCTCCTTTACATTACATAAATGAACAATTCTTGGATGATACAAATGACAAAACCTCCTTTCTATATATAGGAGTCTAAGGAGTCACAATATAATCCAGCCGACCTAACAATAATAATATAAAGCCACAAAAATAACAATAGAGGGATTCTATGGGGCACAGAAATAACAATATGGGGGTAATAGGGGCACAACAATATAAATAAGGGGTATAACTACAATAGTAATGGGGTAATCACTAGTATTATAGGGACCCAACATGCCCCTCTCCTTCAAAAAAGTGTTGTCCTCAACGCTTGAGTAGTTCTGGATACTTCTGCATAAAATTCTCATCCTCCCATGTGGAATCTTCAGCGGATAAGTTCTTCCACTTGATAAGATACTCTGAAATTGATCGATTTCGTAGCTGTCGAGTTCTTGTTTCTGTGACTGCTTCCGGTTCCAATATAATTTTTCCTTCCTCGTCAAGTTCTGGCAATATTGTTTGAACTGGGAGCTTGTCGCCTATAACCTTCTTTAAACATGAAACATGGAAAACTGGGTGCAATCGAGAAGCTGCAGGAAGCTCCAATTTGTATGCCATAGTACCAATCTTTTGCAACACCTTGTACGGACCATAATACTTTGGTGATAATTTATTATCCTTCTTAGCTTGCTTTAGGGACATTTGCTTATATGGTTGTAGCCGTAGGAATACCCAATCACCTACATCAAAACTTCTTTCACTGCGATGTTGATCTGCCTGTTGTTTCATTCTATTTTGTGCCAACACGAGGTTATCCTTTAAGAGTTGGAGGACTTGTTGTTGATGTTCGATGTGATGTTCCACTGCCTGAACCTTAGAATTTTCTCTTAAATATGATGTGATGGATGGTGGTTGATACCCATAAAGTGCCATAAATGGGGTCATTTTTGTTGCTGTATGGAAGGAAGTGTTATACCACCATTCAGCCAGAGGCAACCATTTGACCCATTGTGTCTGTTTATCAGATACAAAGCAACGAAGATATCCTTCCAAACATTTGTTTACTATCTCAGTTTGCCCATCAGATTGAGGATGATAAGATGAGCTATGAGCTAACTGAGTACCAAGACAAGAAAATAATTTTGTCCAAAAATTTCCAGTGAAAATGGGATCTCTGTCACTTACAATAATCTTTGGGTTTCCATGTAGCTTTTGAATTGTTTCCATAAATGCAGTAGAAACTGTACTGGCTTTAAATGGATGTGATAATGCACAAAAGTGTGCATACTTGGTAAGTCTGTCAACTACCACCATGATGACACTCTTTCCCTCAGACTTGGGTAAACCTGTGATAAAATCCATTGAAACCTCCTCCCAACGTTGGCTTGGAATGGATAAAGGTTGTAATAGACCCGGTGTCTTAATTGTTTCAACTTTATTTTGTTGGCAAACCAAACATTCCGCCACAAACTTTTGAATATCTGATTTAAGGCCATCCCAAAAAAATTCCTTCTTAACCCTGTGGTAAGTTTTTAAAAATCCTGAGTGCCCTCCTAAGGGAGAAGTGTGCAATTCCATAAGAATCTTTTGTTTTAGCTGGGAATTCTTACAGAGGTATAAGCGATCTTTGTACCATAACGAATCATTTTGTCAGCTAAATGTATCAGAAGTACTGGAATCTTGTTGTAGCTTTCGAATAAGTGCCCACACTTCTTCGTCATTCTTCCATTCCTCCTTGCTTCGTTTATCCAATCTGGTTGGATAATAGAAATGGCACACAACAATGCTTCCACATCCTCATCCTTTCTTGAGAGTGCATCTGCCACCACATTTTGCTTCCCTTTTTTGTAGATGATTTCAAAGTCATAACCCAACATCTTTGTGACCCACTTTTGTTGCTCTTCAGAGGATAATCTTTGTTCTAAAAAGTATTTAAGGCTATCATGATCCGTTTTTACCTTGAAGTGTCTTCCCATTAGGTAGGGTCGCCATTTCTTAAGTGCATGGAGTATTGCCAACATTTCCTTCTCATAAATAGCTTTGCTTAAAAACTTTCCCTTGATTGGACGACTTTCAAAAGCAATGGGTCTTTCATCTTGCATTAGAACAACACCAATTCCATTTCCTGAAGCATCACATTCCACAATAAAGGTTTTTGTGAAGTCCGGTGTAGCTAAGACCGGTGCTTGGCACATTGCCTCTTTAAGATGTTTAAAGGCCTTTGTTGCTTCCGGAGTCCATGAAAATGAATCTTTCTTCAATAATGTTGTTAGAGGTGCTGCTATTCTCCCATAATTCTTAACAAACTTGCGATAATACCCTGTCAACCCAAGAAATCCTCGCAGATGCTTTATGGATGTGGGGATTTTCCATTCCTTAATGGCTTTAATTTTGCTAGGGTCTACCTTAACTCCTTCATGAGATACAATATGACCCAAATATTCCACCTCCTGGACTCCAAAGAAACATTTGGATCTTTTTGCATATAATTGTTTCTCCTCCAATAGTTGTAGCACCCTGTCAACATGTTCAACATGATCCTTCCAAGACTTGCTGTAGATTAGTATATCATCAAAAAATACTAACACAAATTTTCTAAGGAATGGTTTGAAAATTGAATTCATCAAACCTTGAAATGTTGAAGGTGCATTGGTAAGGCCAAAAGGCATGACCAAAAATTCATAATGACCCTCATGAGTTCTAAATGCTGTTTTCGGAATGTCTTCAATCTTCATTCTGATTTGATGATATCCCGAACGAAGATCCAACTTGGTGAAGTAAATTGATCCATGCAATTCATCCAGTAATTCATCAATGACAGGAATGGGGAACTTATCTTTAATAGTGAGCTTGTTGAGCTCCCTATAATCTGGACACATGCGCCATGATCCATCCTTCTTGTGCACCAATACTACTGGAGCTGAGAAAGAACTTTGACTCGGTTGAATTATACCAGCCTCTAGCATTTCTGCAACCATACGTTCAATTTCACTTTTTTGGACATAGGGATATCTGTACGGCCTGATGTTTGGAGGAACACTTCCTGGAATCAGATGAATAGCATGATCATGATCACGCATAGGTGGGAGACCTTTGGGAGTCTCAAATACCTTGGAATGATTGTCCAGGACTTTTTGGAGATCTGGAGAAATAGATGATTCCAATGTGGAAACATCTAGCGAACATAATTGTGCAATTACACCTCTTTGCTCCTTTTTTAGAAGCTTTGTCATGCCATTAGAGCTGATTATCTTTCCTGGTTTCCCTGCAATACCCCTTAATTCAACTTCCTTTCCTTCCACAGAAAATTTCATGAAAAGTTCTTGAAAATTAAAAGCTATTGTACCCAAGGATTGTAGCCATTGGACTCCTAGTACAACATCAGCACCTCCCATTGGAATGGAAAGCATTGGGCTAGTCAATACATATTCTCCCATGGATAGCTTGATATTATGGCACTTTCCAGAACAATTTATTGTTCCTCCATTTGCAATCATCACTTGACACTCTGGTGCTGGATATAGGAAGCAATTCAATTCTTTTGCTACCCTACAATGAATAAAATTGTGGGTGCTTCCTGAATCAATCAACACTATTACCTTTTTCTTCTTGATTTGTCCTTCTATCTTGATGGTTTGAGGAGTGGTAATTCCCGCCAATGCATTACAAGATATGGTCGGATTTATTTGTTCTTCATCTAGGCTTTGTTCCTGGAATATATCCTCTTCTTTTGACCTTTCTTGCTCCTTTTCTTCTTCCTCTTCACAATCTATGTAGAATAATTTCTTCTCAGCACACTTATGACCTTTTGTGTATTTGCTATCACAATTGTAACAAAGCCCTTTTGCTCTTTTTTCTTCCAATTGTTGTGGTGTCAACCTTGTAGGTTGTGGAAGACTATGGGCAACAACACTTCCGTCTTTATAGTTGTGAATGGTATGCTTCCTAGTTGCCATAATTTTGCTTTCCATTTTTCTTGCTAACCTGAATGCCTTCTCTAATGAATCAGGTTCCCAAAGGCGCACATCATGTTGGATATTATCCTTTAAAGACCCTATGAACACATCAATCCTATGCTCCTCTGGAATATCTTTTACCCTTATGTTCAATTTTTGGAACTCCTCAATGTGCTCCATTATTGAACCCTTTTGTTTGAGACTTATCAATTGGCTAAAAAAAGTGTTGCTTTTTGTATCCTCATAATGTGCTATCAATTCTTCCGTAAAAATTGCCCAAGTGATAAATTGTTTACGAGAACAAAGCCATTGATACCATACAAACTGATTTGGTTCCAAATATAAAGTTTCCATACGTACCTTTTGTGTGTTTTGCACATTATTGAGATCGAAGAATTGCTCCATCTGTAATATCCATGTGGCGGGATCCTTGCCATCAAACTTCCTCATATCGATTTTTGGAATATGGTGAGTCTTCGATCCAACATTAGAGTCTATGGAATCATGATTAACATTTCTTTTGTTCTCATCATGAGTTTCCTTTAGTACTCTTTCACCCTTAGTGACCATTTCTTGTAGCAACTTATTCATATTTATCTTCAATTCTTCCATCTTATCATCCATGCCATCAATTTTAGCGTCCATGCCATTCACCTTAGCTTCCATGCCATCCATCTTAGCTTCTACGCCTTTCTTTAAACAGTCCATCTTAGCTTCTACACCTTTCTTTAAACCATCCATCTTAGCTTCTACATCTTTCTTTAAACAATCCATCTTAGATTCTGTTCCTTTTTGTGCAAGGGACAGTTGTTGCACTTGGTCTTGTAATTTTGATATATCATGTTGCATTTCTTCCTCTTCTTCATGAGTCATGCTAGAGCTTTCAGGTTCCTTACTAGGTGTTTGCATTTTCTTTCCTCGGGGCATCAGTTACCGATAATAATGCTCTACTATGCCCTTTGAATTCCTTCAAAATAAATTTTCAAACCAAGCTTAAGCAAAAATTTAAAAAAATCTACACACCTTTTTTCACTTTGTAGGAGCTTGATATTGCCTCTGATGTATCTCTGTACTTCCCAATCATCTAGTTCTGTAATTGTGACCTGTAGTAGCTCTCTGTGTCCTCTTTCCAATGCCACCAGTCTGATCCAAATTGGATTCTCCAAGAAAGAGTTATGCACAATCTCCCAAGATGACCTGATTATAGACCTTTCCAGAAGAGTGAACTTGTATGAAGTGCCACGTGTACAATTTTCGACCTTTGGTTCTAAAACAGATATGCAAGAAACTACAGTCCATCCTCTTTCTGTACCTTCTTATGAAATTTCAATCTGATCCCTAGAGAGAAAGTTATGACGATTTTCCCTAGGTCACCTGTTTTGAATGTAATTCAGGAGTCTGCAAAAAGACCAAATTCCTCAGAGCATATCTCCGCAAATATCGCGCTAAAAGATCTGAAATTCGGACCCAAGGTTCAACGCGATTTCTTCTCAAATGGGTTTTTTTTACGACTTTTGAAACGTCACAGAAAAAAAGTTATAGCAAAAATTCCACGATGACCTGTTTGGAGCAGCGAAACCCTAGAATCCAAAGCTCTGATACCAAATGTTATGAAACCAGCTCAAGAAAAGAGAGAAAAGAAAGATCAACGCCTTAGAATTCAGCCTCTTCGAGGGGGAAACCTCCTTTACATTACATAAATGAACAATTCTTGGATGATACAAATGACAAAACCTCCTTTCTATATATAGGAGTCTAAGGAGTCACAATATAATCCAGTCGACCTAACAATAATAATATAAAGCCACAAAAATAACAATAGAGGGATTCTATGGGGCACAGAAATAACAATATGGGGGTAATAGGGGCACAACAATATAAATAAGGGGTATAACTACAATAGTAATGGGGTAATCACTAGTATTATAGGGACCCAACATTGTCGCACCTCCGGTTCAACTTGTATGGCCACCATGTCTACAGAGAGGACCCATTCTATATAGTTGAATCGAGGTTGTACTATCAGATCGCCTCTTTTATACATAACTTCCCCAAGTTCGTGTCTTGGTTAACTGCAACTTATATAGAGGAGAATAATTGTTTTGTTTCCCCCATTGGAGCCAAAATCCTAGAGGTAACCCCAGAGCTAATCCAGAAGGCTCTAGTTTACCCAAGCTCCCCTGAACCCCAACAGTTCATAGAAACCACCCTGGTTTACAACTATACTACCCTCCCAACAGTTGAACAATAATATTTTTTGCAAATGGTCTTAGCCCCTAGCTTACAGTCCTTGCCCATTGCTAATAGTTTCCAAATAGCTATATTTTCTGAGTCTATACATCCTATCTTGTTTGTGATTTCTCACCTGTTTGGAGATGACAATGCCAATATGGCCAACAAATCATACCTAGGGTTTCTTAGGGAGATGATGCAGCCAGGTCATCTATTTGACATACATACTTACTTGGCTGAGTCCATAAAATTCTAGTTATGCCAGTTTTCCAACACTTCATACTTCAAGCACTATTCTCTGTTGTTCTACCTATTTTTGTACACCCATGTGGAGGAGTTTGAATGCCTGGGCCTCAGTCTGGTGGCCCCAGACAAACAAAGGAAGTTTGTTTTTGACAGGGACGCTGTTGTTAGGAGGAAACCAAAGAATGATGGTTATTCACAGTTCATTTCCTCCTACATGACCATTTACAAAAAAATTATTTATAATGTGTCCCCTCTAATAATTCTCCCTTAGCAGAAAGCAATCCTTAAACTGAGCAAGGACACTAGCGTGGGAGTTTGGTACTTGTTTGAGGATTACATAGAGATTTAGGTCTATGGTGTGAGCTTCCTCCATACCACTTTCCTATGTTCATACCTGTGAGGATATTCACCCTTGAGCTCATTAGAGAGAGGCCTAATGTGGGCTAGGTCAATTTTGTCCCAGCCAAGAAGGGATATATGTTCAAGTTGGGAAAACATATAACACCTTTTATTGTTAACTCCAAACATACCTTCTTGGCAACTGAGGAATTGCTAAAACAATTGAATTTTGACTTGGGATATGTTTGGCATTATAATCCTCACAGGGTCATTACAAAGAAAAGAGAAGGAAGAGGTTTAGCAGTTGAGACACAAATTGAAGATGTCAGTCAGCGAGCATGTGCAGTATAAGGAACTTGCACAAGTGGAGGTGAAAGCAATCCTAGAAAAGGAGCTGATAGACAAAAATAATGAGGTGGTGGATCTTAAGAAACAGGTGGTTCAACTTCAACTGAGAATAGACACTCACATATGTAATGTGTTGATGCTTGAGAACCCTCAAAATCCCACAAAACAACTCAAAAAGACCCTAACCGAGCTCCAAATCTTGGAAGGAGAGCTCCAGTAGGTGAAAAAGAATTTATACACATCCCAATGAGCCCTGTCACAAAAATAAAATCAGCTTGAGATATCGAAGACTAATGCAGATCTGATCAGCAAAAACCTATAGGCAACCAACCAGGAGATTGTTGAGCTCAAAGGCCTTCTGAAAGGAAATATATTTCTCGTGCAAGCTAATAAACTAGTCTGGGATGAAATTATAGTAGAGATGAAAAAAATTTGGGTGTACATAACTTTGATGGATGTACAAAATATCGCAATCAAGGACTACGAGTTATTCATCCTAACTGCCGAGGAAGAGGGTGAAAAGAACTCCCATATTTCCAATAGGTTCATTTAGAATGTAAATGAAAGGCCACTCAGTGAGTTGAGGCCCATAGATGTGGTGGATAGAGTATTTTCTATCATGGAGATCTCCAAAGTAGTCCAGAAGGAAGAGGCCAGAGCAAAAGCTGAAGAATTCCTAGACATAGTGCTGAAGGATGTGGTTGCCTTCAATGTTGAGTTTGATGAGAGAGTTAGAGAAGGGTTTCCTATATTCTGGGATCTTGTGGGAATGTTGGTCCCATGGGCACAATATAATCAGATGTTAGTGGAGGCCAATAGCAAGTTGAATTCCTCCCATGAGAAGACTACCACCCTTAAAGGTAAAACAATGGTTAATTATATCAGAAATGAATTTCGGCTGTTAGGATCGATGAAGACCTTGTTCCACCCTTGGTTGAACTATATAGGGCTCACAAATCACAAGGTTTCATATTAGTGATTCTTTCATGCTCCTCTACTAGCTCTGACACTATGGAAAAGGTGTGAACAATTCGTCAATCCTCCTGCGCTCCAGATCATCGACCCAATGACGTTGTCTCTAGAACCTGTGTATCATAGTTAAATATATTGTTGATTGTGTCGAATCATGAAACTTTTATATTTTCTGTTTCATGTAAATATTATGTTTTCCAAGACTCAATACTAGTTAGTTAGGATCCGACTAGTACATTTGTGCCATTAAAGCACGCTGATATTTTGTTATGATGATTCACTGCCTAATCAAGAAAGAATATTTTGTAAAGGGTTCTCCCTCTAAGGCACTACAAAAATAGTTTTATGATACAAAACCAAGGGTTTGGAATTTTTGTTTTCCAAGAGAGAAGCTCTGCAAATTGTCAATGCAATGCATGTTCTGTGGAAGACTAATGAATTGTTTTTGGTGATTCCGGCTCATATGATTGTCTAGTATGTATTCTTTCTTGTGTTTGTTCCATATGTTCTCACTCTTCTTCTCATATTACATGTAATAGTAGCTGTTGGATATGTTTTCATGGATTTATGGATTCATCTAGGTCTAATGTTGATTAAAGATGCCTATAAATGATGTGAATGATTATCCTTAAAAATGCGCTCCATGTATCTTAGCACTTCATTTAAATTTTTTTCTCATCCACTTCATGCTGAACTTTGATGCACTAGATTCTTATTTTAAGGCATGTGCATTGGTTTTCTTTCCTCCTTGATTCTTTTATCCGATATACTACAAATGTTTGTTAAAAATACTTGTTCATGTATTGTTGGCCATTGGAGTCAAATATTAACGCACATGTGAGTAATATTTTGCATTCGACTTTGTATTTCTCCTCTTAAGGAAGGTTATGAATCAATTTCATCTCAAATATGTTAAATATTGAGGGTAATAAAAAATATCAGTAGATCCTTAAAGCACTCATCAAGGTGTCCTAGGAACTCATCTCTCTTCAACCCAGAGGATGCCTCTAGGAGCTACAACACTATATATGGATCTTCACATGTTTCTATCAATTATTGAATGGTTGATGAATGCATGGGCTAACAAGTGTTATTAAAACTAGCCATCGAGGGCTTGGAGCCTTCGTGGTGATTCTTAGATGAAAATTAGAAGTTTATGACTAGATATGCATTCATCAATTGTAGCTGACAATTTTACCATATGCTTGATGAAATTTCGGATGTGGATTAGGCATGTCTAGGTCAAGTTCTTGCTTGAGTTTGAATGGATATCATTGTCACCATCTCTTTTATGATTCTAGAAAGTTGCAAGGAGTTTTGGGAAGTGGTCTAGAGCCTAGCCTAGGAAGGTGGCTCAGATCTCGGGACCGTTGGCACTGAACTGCAGGATTTTGGTCATAATTGCATGGAATCGTTGTTGTGTGTGCGGTTGGAGTTTCATAACCACACTCTTGCCTTGTTGTGCATGCGGTTGGGGTGTTAGGTAAGAACAAGGGTTCCAAATTAGGGACTGATCACTTGCGATGGTTGTTCAACTCTTGAGTGATCTACAATCCCTGTAGGATGTCAGTAAGTTTTCAGATTGTAGGCCTCACTTCCTTAACTAGAACTTGAAGGTTGGGTCATGTCATAGTGACACTCGACTCATGTTTGCCATGGAGAGCTTGTGAATTTAGGTAAATGTGGGAGGGGTACTTATAGGGTGGTATCAGAGTGGGTTGTATTCTCTTAGGGTGATATTTGATACCACATGGTGGTATCAGAGCGAGGTTGTAGCATTGGACCTCAGGGTAGATGATATTGTTATGCATGCATGCTAGTTTCATACATGCATTGCAGTGGCTATGGTTGTCATGTATGAAGTCAGTGTTACAGTTTGTGTTATCATGCATGATGTCAATAGGTTGATATGTTGATTTCAATATATATATATATATATATATATCGTTCAAATTTGGACTGATTTGTGCAGATGAGATAGCCTCCCCTGAGATACATTGATGTAGGATTTCGATTATGTCTATGTTTGGTTTATCTAACATGGTATGTTTGCAGGAAGAAGAAGGTTAGAGAAGACGAGAATAATGGTGAACTACAATTCACATGAATCTCCTTATCGATTAGTTGAGCAACAAGGAGATGAGTATCCTCTTGATTTAGCAGATACACTAAGAAGTTTGAAGGAAAAAATCAAAAGTTGCAAGGTAGATAATAACAGGCTAATTGAGTCTCAAGGACTTGCCAGAGATAAGGAAAATCAAGCATAGGTCCATGTAGTGATTCTTCAGAGCTTATAATATTTGTAGAAGTAGGGACAATTGAGGATCATTTATGGACAGGAGGAAAGGACAAATGGGGCATATGGCAGCAAGTCTCGATCAAGATATAGGTTGGATAGGGATGACACAGTCAAAGGCAACAGATGTTTGGATACACCTGATAGGAGAGGGCGTGATTATGGGTTTTATTCTAGTTCTGGTTTAGAGAGACATCAAAGTCATCACTACCATCATCCTTATAGGAGGAGTGAGAAGCATTACTTTCCATACGTGTTCAAGAAAGCCAAGACTCCTACTTTTGATGGGCATGTGAGGAAACTGGAAGATGCAGAAGCATGGATGCTTAAGATGAAGAAGTTCTTAACATTGCATGATTATACAGAGAAAATGAAAGCTAGGATAACTATTTTCTATCTGAAGGGAAGATAAGACATTTGGTGGGAATATGTGAAGTGTGTCAGAGGAATCAAGACAAAGGAGTTAATTTCGAAATGAGTTTAAAAGACTCTTTCAAAAGAAGCACTTATCTGAGAGGTATTATGATGGAAAGGCCAAGGAGTTCTATGAGATGAAGATGGGATCCATGACAAATGAAGAGTATACAACTAAGTTTCTGGATCTATTGAGGTATGTAACATATCTTAACCATGGGAAGACAAAGGTCCAAAGGTTCATTAGTGGACTGCCATTAGAATTTAGGGATCAAATTGAGTATGATGAGCCTCCATCATTAGAGGAAGTCATCAGGAAATTGAAGCATTGTTATGAGCATTTTTAGCACAAGTATGAGCCTAAGTGGGATTGGAAAGGTAATTAGAAGACTAAATGAAAGTGGGATAAGAAGTGAGGAATACCTCATGATGCATGTGGTAAGGAGAATGTGGCACCTTATAATAAGTTGAATGCACTTGACATAGGAAATGGATTTCAGTCTAAGGAGAAGGAAAATGGTGATGGAAGGAAGCCTTCGTAGTGTTAGACTAGTGGTGGAGAGCATCACAGGAGAGATTTTCCATAGTATCAGGGTGGTGGACCTTAAATTTATAGTGCTCAGGAGGCACAGGGAGTTGGGGATGTTATTCAGAGTATTCCTTGGATCTATGTAGAACTTGATAATAGGCAAACAAACCATTAGGCATCCATTCTTGAGATGGAAGGTAAGATTTTTGATCGAGTTGTTTCCATTTTGATTGATCCTAGATCTAATTATAGTTATGTTAATCCTAACCTAGTTGATAAGTGTGGCTTGAATAAAGAAGTGCATGCAGAGTCTTGGTTGGTGCAGTTGGCTATAGGGACAAAGAAAAGAGTTTCATCATTAGGTGATAGCTTGTGCATTTGAGCTTAATGGTATGTCTACATCAACACATCTAAATGTTCTTCCTTCGAGATCATACAATATGATTTTGGGCATGGACTGGTTGTTTATTCACAAGACTAAGGTAGATTGTTATGACAAGGACAATACTAGGGGGGGTGAACTACTATTGTAGAAATTTTTATGGCTTGAATAAAGAAGTGCATGCAGAGTCTTGGTTGGTGCAGTTGGCTATAGGGACAAAGAAAAGAGTTTCATCATTAGGTGATAGCTTGTGCATTTGAGCTTAATGGTATGTCTACATCAACACATCTAAATGTTCTTCCTTCGAGATCATACAATATGATTTTGGGCATGGACTGGTTGTTTATTCACAAGACTAAGGTAGATTGTTATGACAAGGACAATACTAGGGGGGGTGAACTACTATTGTAGAAATTTTTACCACTTTAAAAACTTTCTTTTACTTGTGTTAGAACACTAGGATACCATAAAGTGCTTTCACAATTAGTTTAAATAATCATGACAATATATAATCTCAGTAATCAAAATGGAACACACAAAGAATAAATAAATTGTCAAAATTTATTTTTAATTCATTCACATGGAAAGCTAAAACTTCTTGTTACAATTCTCTAGAGACAACCATTAGGAAGCTACCACTCCCTGATTTTTTAGCTACAACAGAATGGAGCTACAACCCCTATTTTTTACTAGAAACCACTAGAAGGAGCATCAACCCCTGATTTTGCAAGCTACAACTTGCTTGACACTCACTGGTTCATTTTTCATCCATTTTCACACTAGAAACAATGAATGCCTTCTCTGCTTTCAAAGTAAAAATGATTCCATCAATCACCAACACCTTCAGTAATATTTGAGCACTGAGAAAACACCAGCAACTTCACCACAACTCGCCCAAAAAACTCACATCACTTCTTTGTTCATCTCTCTTAACCATTTTGCTCAAGCTTTCTTATAAAGAATTTGGCTGATATTTTTGGCCTTTTTGCTTTTCTTGTATTGTTGCATGAATATTTTTTTTCCCATTCCTAGTTTATTTTGGTCGTCTGACTGTGTTCACCATGTTCTCTAACCCTTATCATCCTTTTCTTCCACCTAAACTAAGTTATTTCACTTATTTTAGCTTATCCGGTCTTTTATAGGTTTTAGCAAAAGTTTTTCTATTTTTGTTTGTTGTTAACTTTGGCTTAATTGCCAAAAGCACTGCCAAACTTATAGTTCTACCAGATTTAGCGTTTAGCACCTTTTCTCAGGCCATTTACCTATTTTTCTGCCACAGGACTAGGTCTCTGTGACCACTGTCTAGGCCTTTAGGGGCTAGGCCGCTTTTACATGTCGGGGGTCGAATTCCTTTGTTTTATGCTCCATGCCCATGGTCTTGTTTCTATAGGAAACAACCACAGGTCAGGGATTAGTTCGTAGCCCCTCTATCTCGATGCATTTTAAACTTGTGCTTCTTTATATATCCTTTGGGTTCTATCCGTTGGGTCAACGTGTCCCGTGGGGATCATCCACCTGCTCTTTGATTGGTTGTTATTATCCTCTGTGTCTCGATGCCTCTTATCTCTCAATGCTTTTGCTTTGTGTACTTTAAAAATCCTCTGAGCTAGACCTTGTGGGCTTAGTTATCATGTGGGGTCCTCTCAGCCTTCATTTAATTGGATGCCACCTACCAACCTATTAATTTCGATGTTTCCTGGTTCTCTCTTAACCAAAACTTCCTCTCTATGCACTCTTAACAACCTATCGTGCTCCAACCAGTAGGATGATGCCATTCTGACGCCATATTTGCTACATGTCAGCGTATGATTGGTGACACGTGTCACTCAAAAATAGGCCCTTTGGATGACCAAAAAATCCAAATATACATGCCTTGTGTCCACATCTGGTTGGCCGATGCTGACATCATCACTTTTTCATTTGGACCAATTGTATGTTGCCACTTGTCCTCCTGTCAGAGGAGAGATAAAGGGTCCATTAAACTTGTTCTTTCACCTAATTTGCTTTATAAAAATTTAAATAAGTCTTGGCTCGTCTTTTATTTCCACATTGATTGGTTGATTATTTTTTGTTTCATGGATTGTGCATCCCCCCTCTATTTGTTTGTGATTTTTTTTTTTTTTTTGGGGGGGGGGGGACGAGTGCATAATGCATCACCAACATTAATCTCTGATTGGTAGTCTAGGAAAAACTACCCTTTTCACAACCCCCCCTGCCATTTAAAAGTAAGCCAATGGACCCACACTCAATACCTCCAATGTGCCAGTGGGGACACATGGCACCCAATCAATATTCGAACTTGTACACCTTTTAAATTTCGTCTTACATCATCCTAGTTATTCTATTAAGCAATCCTTAATTTTCTTTGCAGTACCTCTGGGCCAGACCTCCATGGGGATGGTGTCAGATGTTGGCGTCATCTTGCTCCATACATTTGAGCCATGGAATATTCTTTTGCATACATCAAGGACCATTTCATTGTGATATAATTTGATGATATGACCATTTTTCCTTTAAAGGAAGCAGACCAATTGGGGAATTTATGGACAGTGTTTTCAAGATATAAAAAGTTTGGCATATATATCAATCCAAAGAAGTCATTTTATGGGATTGTGGAAGGAAAGTTGTTGGGCTCCATTGTCTCTTCCCAAGGAGTATAAATCAATATGGAAAGGGTTAAGGCTATAAACACCATTCCCTTTCCTAGGATGATCAAGATCTCTTCAACGACTAGAATTAACCAAGACCTTTTACTTCTGTGATGTTAGCAGAATTGCATATGACAGAGCATGAAAAGCCACATGTGTATACTATAAAGAAGATGAAACATAACGATGACCATCAAATCAAGAGCACAAAATCATTGATAACGGAGTTCACGCAGTGTGGGTTACGTCTTCGGGCCCTGGTGTCAAGAGTCGGGAGGCCGCTCCATTAATGCTACAAATGATGATGATGTACATGGTATGTTCTTTGTCATTACAAGGATGAATACCCTCAACCAGAGTGGCATGTCTCTCCACGAGACATTCTGAGGAAATCTCACTCATATGAGGAAATCTCACTCATCTGAGAAAATTCCCTCAACAAGGGTTGCATGTCTCTTCACGAGACATTTTCCCTATAGGAACTATCACTCAAATGGGTCTTCCTTCAGTATGACAAGCTAATAAAATCTCACAAAATGTGGCATACAAATATCCCTCAACATAATAGTAATCAGGGATCTCATCAACAAAAACATCATCTAAACAATCAAAAGAAAAGTATGACATAACTACATCATATACCTCGACTTTCGGGGATGGTTGAAAAATGCAAAGCTCATTTGTTGAAATGCACTGCATCGTTGAACTCGTAGTAAGCAATCGTGTCAAATGACTATCAAATTTGCCTCCTTTGACACCTCCAAATTCTGGACCCTCGGGAATCGTGAAGACTCCCCCAAAGATGAATATGGCCAAAAAATTGACTGCTCGGATGAATATTCTGAGCACACCACTGTGCTCCCTGCGAAATTCTATGAAAAATGACTATAAAGTTGACAACATTCTTCCTTAGTAAAAAAATCAATGTCCAAAGAATCTTTAAGATTCTACAAGATTCTCCAAAGATTACTAGCTGCTAGACATCTACATTTATGTTAGATGTATATTCTGACTGCACGGTTGGACTCCTGGTGAAAAAAAGTTGTAAAAAAGATTATCCACTTGTCAAATTATGTCATTGGCATCTTTGACCCTCTAGAGAACCTTTTCCGCATCAAATAATATTCCCTACACAAATGTCATCTCGAAAAGCGTGCCTACATGGTTCCACTCCGCTCTGCAAATCTTGGTTCCACTCGGTGCTCCTCCATTGGTCTGCTCCAATCCACTTCCGCCCAGGTATAGCTTTATATGTGTTTGCATTGGCAAAGTAAATAATGAGCACCCTTGTGGGCCGTTGGTGGATGTTGGAATTAGGTTGGTGGAGGTTGGAGGTTCTAACCATGTGCTTGACCAAAATATATGTTATTTAATATTTTTTTTGTTGTAACCGTGCATTCAAACTTGGAGTGGTGATGGTTTTTATTAACACATATAGTGCTCCGTTTTTTACATAAAATGGTAACGATTTGTGGTTGCACTAAAAGCGATCTCTAGAATGTTCGTTATCTCCATGCCTTTTAATATAACCATTCGTGAATAACACAACCTCATTTGACTATTTCGAATTTTATTATTCGTTGGTTTGCATTACCATTTTCCATGTCATATATTAAGCCACCACTTTATTTAATATTCGTTGGTTGGCATATGGTTTAACCATTTTCAAAATTTCATACTTTGATTTTGATTTTGTTTATATGGTTGATTTTTTTCATACTTTGAGTTTGATTTTGTTTATATGGTTAATTAATTTATTATTTATTATGGTTTATTTTAATAAACACTTCATATTTATATTTAATATATTTGTTTTGTCTTTTATGCAGGGTTAGGAGGCTAATGATAGGGTTCCATATGTTAATGGCTTGATGGGTTGCCATGAACACTGTGGGTTCCAACTTTTGATGGGATGTCATGTGGAACACTGTGGACCCCACTTTTTCCTTGTCTTATCAAATTTTAAAGAGCCATAAATTGGTCATACAGACTCGTATTTGAGTGTCGTCTATGCCATTGGAATCGTAATGACGAGCACTACAACTTGGTATTGGTTTGGCTACATTTAAAAGACCTTGATTTTCAAGCCTTTCTGGAGCCACCTACGACCTCATGTCTTTTCTGGAGCCACCTGGATCATAGGCACAAAAAGACCATCCAATAATTTTGTGGTAAAAGAAACATCTTTAGAAGGGTGATTCCAGCCTTTGTTGAGCTCCCCAATCACATGACAATTATTTTCAAGAACGGCATGAGAAAGGCTCGTTACCTCTCGCTAAGGCGGGGAGCCTAGCAATTTATAGATGCAACAAGTCTATTGATGTAACAACGCTGTTGAAAATCCCAAGTAAATAAAATCTAATAAAGGAAAAATAATAACCATAGTTATGGGACACTTATTCCGAGTTGAATGTTGGGAAAAATATCCTAGTGTGGGTGTTCATTTGGTTTATTAAGGCTAAGGAAATTGTCAAAGACCATGGCAAAGGCTTTGGAAAGGCATGAGGCATTAATTGGCATTTTATTCATGAAAATGATGGAAATTAGGAGAAAAGGAAGGTGAAATGTCATAGGTTGCATGTGAGGAGGAAATTGAAGGAAAATAATGGAAAATTGAATAAAATAGAGGCCTCATTAATAAAAAGGCTTCTGAGGATCAGTTTGTAACCTTTTGTTAGTTCAATTTTGGAGCACTCTCTCTATTTTCTCTCTCACACTCTTGAACACTTAAATTTTTCTTGGAGCACTTCAACTTTGAATCAAGAAAAGAAAAGAAAGAAAAGAGGAAGCAAAGATCAAGCAAGGAAGAGCAGGATCAAGTGACTACATCAGGATTCTTTGTAGTTATCAAGTTGCATGTATGGTTTCCTTGCTAGTTTTGGAATGCATAGTTATGCATGCGTGTTCTTGGTTATCTTGATGTCATGGGCATGGGTTTTTCCAGGTGTGACAATGTTTTTCAGTCTAGCCTTGCCATTTTCGGATAGCCATGGTGTGATGGGGTTCTCATGTTTTGGTTGAGCTGCATTGTCAGATGGATTCAAAACTGAGTGACATGGTCTTTGAAAGAAAGAACACATGTCCTAGTGATCCCTAAATCAAACTATGGATTGCTATAAAGCCTTGGCTTAGTAACCCCTGAACTTGACTGTGGGTTGCGGTAAAGCCAAATTTTGTGTTACCTCTGTGGGCCTAGGAATCCTCGACCGATGAATGGCGGGGTATACGATAAATCCTAGAGGTGGGTGCCCTCGATTAGGACTAGGAATCCTTGGTCAGTGAACAACAGGATATATGGTAAAGCCTAGAGGGTGGAGTCTTGATTACGCCTAGGGATCCTCAACCATTGTATGGCGGGATGTACAGTAAATTCTAGAGACGAGGAGACAAAAAAATTCCTCGCAATGTGAATGGAGAAATTTGGTGGCATCCATACTTGTTTAGGGTCTAGTGATTTGGTTGGGATTGCGGTAAAGCCTAGTTATATTGTTGAGGGTGAGGTGGTGTAGCCTCAGGAAGCCCTAGTTGATTTTGGTTATGAGCCCCACATTCATGCTTGGAATATGGTACGAGGGTGACTGACTAAAAGAAATATTTGGTTCAGCCAATCTATGGTCGGGTGGTTCGAGGAAGTCCCATACCTGGTTGGCTTATGCATTCATTAATAAGAGTTTTTTTTCCTTGGTATTTCATGTGTAAATGTATTGGTTTATATATGGATTTTATGGTTGTTGCATCCTTATTATTTCTATTATTTATATGATGGTTATGAGTATGTTTTATGACAGTGATGATGTATGGATCTCATCATGTTTTGATTAGTAAATGAATGAACAATGAACATATGACCTAATATGACCTAATAGATGATAATGCAACTATTATGAGAAGGCAACAATGCTTCTTTACGAATCTCAAATAAGTATGAGACCCCTATGCATAGATCTGTTGTTATGACGTGTAGAATAAATATTTGTGACATGTTTGATTAAATTCCTATCATGGCTAGTAGGGATCCAATAAAGTCTTTGTTCAAGTATTTGCATTAGTATCATTGTCCCAATGTTATTTTTCATTTATGAAAGTTTCATGGAATTCTGGGAAGTGGCCTGAGTCCTAGCCCTAAAAAAGTGGCACAAAATCTGAGATCGCATGCTCAGATTTAGTTGAAAATGTTACCAGTCGCTGGCATGTCCTTTCTATGGGAGCGAATGGAGGGTCCCATTTGCATGTGGGAGTGACTGAGGCTCTAGGTTAGTAAAATGTTAAGTTGCCTCAAGGGTTGGTCACCTGGAAAGGTTGGTTGGATCCTGGAGGTTCTGTAACATGTGTAGAAGGTCAGATTGGTTATGCTTTATTAGTTCCACTTTCTTAACTGTACATGGGGATTTGAATAAGATCATAGTATCCTCTCATCACATGTTTACCCCAACAGACTGGTTAACTTGGGTAAATGTGGGAGGAGGGTGTTACAATTGACATGGTGAAATGAACGACAAGTGTTATGACTTTAATTGCTCGCGTGGCTCCACGAATGAATAGGAAGGAGGAAGGGTATGAAGAGTGTGGAACCATTGGACAAAATAAATCCCTGAACTAAATATTCCCTCCTAGATGGCTTTTCAAAGTTCTATCGTGCGATTTTAAAGGAGAAACTAAGCCCATATATATTTGGCCACACTCTCACGTTCACATTATTCGACAATTGAGAAGGAACCTGAAATGAGAAAAGTCAGAGAGAAACATAGATGAATAATATTGCCTTATGAAGCCACTGTCTCTGGTCAATTATACATCTCCTTCTCCTTTATACTCAGGTTAATCATCTACCTCCTTCTCCTCAATAAAGGTTAGATTTCTTGTCATATAAAGGGAAATCCCTTTTGCATCCTTTAGCTAGCTACAACCTAGACTAGATATGTGAAAGTGTGTGAGGGAAGTATGAACTCACTCCCCTAACTAATTCAGACCACTTGATAGATCTATATCCCCTAGCTTGGTTTGAATTTGTCCCTGCCCCTTATCCCCCTAAGCAAGGGCCAATCTGGCATCTCTTCGTGCCGAGAGTGACTCACTCAACCAATCAACTTCCCGGTTATTAGACTATCTATTTGTAGGTAGATAGTGCAACTCCATGACCCCATCTTGTACCAAGCTTGTGACATAGTGGTACTTATTATTTATATGCTTTTTCCTAGCATGAAACACCGGGTCTTCCATCAATCTTATGCAACTTTTATTGGCACGATGTATTCATGTAGGTCTAAGTGGTCATTCAAACAAGTTTGATAACAACTTCCTGAACTAAATTTCTTCCCAACAGACTTCACTTGCAGCAACATATTTAACATCACTACTCAAATAAATTGTATCCTGCTTTCTTCTCATCCATGAGACCATGGAATACCCTAGGTTAAAGCATCCACCTATTGTGCTTCTTCCATTTGTCTCAATTCCACCCCAATTTGAATCTGTATATCCAATGAGTTGGATTTCTTTACCAGTATAACAGAGGCAGTGATGTATGGTTCCACGCAAATATATTAGGATATGCTTAGCAGCAATCCAATGATCATTTTTTGGCTCCATTTGAAACTGACTAAGGACATTTACTACAAAACAAATGTCCGGTCTTGTATTTACTAGATACATCAAGGACCCAATCAACTAAACTGCTATAAACAGCTGACTGGGTCCATCTGAAACTGACTAAGGAAATTTACTACAAAACAAATGTTCGGTCTTGTATTTACCAGATACATCAAGGACCCAATCAACAGTTTTTAACAAGTAGGATCCATAGGACTAGATTCTGAACTCCACAACTTCTTTAAATTCATAATCATGGGAGTCATCATAGGCTTGTTATCCATCATGTCAAACTTTTGAAGTATCTTGATCACATATTTACCTTGTCCAAGATATATCTCACATGGATTTTTCCATACTTCTAGTTCCATGTAATAATGCATAATCCCAAGATCTTTCATATCGAACTCAACTTCGAACTGCTTCTTGCATTCCTGAATCTAGTGCTCTAGACCTATGACTAGTAGATCATCCACATATAAGAGTATGATAACTACTTCACCCTAAACCACCCTGATATATAGGTTACAATCTAGAGTATTCTTGGTAAAACCAAGTCTCAATAGGTATACATCCATTCTTGCATACCAAGCTTTAGGTGGTTGCTTTAAGCAATTTAGAGCTTCATTCAACTTGCAGACTTGAGTCTCCCTTTGATTTATTTAAAATCCTTGAGACTGCTTAATGTAAACCTCCTCATCAATGGTCCCATTTAGGAAAGTTGGCTTAACATCCATTTGATGGATATTCCATTCCATAGTAGCAGTCAACAAAACAAGCGATCTTATTGTTGCATATCTAGCTATGGGAGAAAATGTTTCCTTGTAATCAATCCCTTCTTTCTGTGAGAAGCCTCTTTCTACAAACCTTTCCTTGTATTTATTAATGCGCCCATCTACAATGCACGTTATCTTGTAAATCCACTTTGAAGCGACTATAGATTTGTCACTTGGCCTAGGGACAATTTCCTAGACATCATTCTTCATTATGGACTACTATTCTTCATGGATAGCATTCCTCTACTCTTGATGTTTAGTTGCATATTCATAGGAGGAAAGTTCCACTTCAATGAGCTTTTTCATATATGAATCATACCTGGAATACCATTTTGATCTTTTACTTTCCCTAGAGATCCCTAATGTCGTATGTCCTTCTACTTCTTGTAGAGCAGTTCTCAACCAATTTGGCCTCTTTCGATTTTTTGTAATGGTTACTTTTTGTATAGGCTCACTAGGACCTTCAAAATCTTCTTGAGTAGATTTCTAATATTGACCATTATTTTCCCTTGACATATCCTCAAAGACATGTATCTCTTCTTCATCAGAGTCAACAAGAACATCATTTGATTTCTTGTGAGCTATACTTTCATCAAAGATGACATCCCTGATTACTTAAATTTGATGACCCTCATTAATATAGATTATATACGCCTTTGATAAAGCACTATACCCAACAAAGATTTCCTTTGGACTAGTAGGATCCAAATTCTTTCTCTTTTCCTTGGGTACATGAATATACACGAGACACCCAAATATTCGAAGATGATCCACACTTGGCTTAATTCCTGTAAATGCTTCTTCCAAAGTCACGTTGTTGAGAATTTTGTGAGGACTTCAGTTCTACAAGTAAACAATTGTCATATATGCCACTCCCCATAGGAATTAAGGGAGATCTTAATCATGTAGCATGGCCCTGACACATTATTCAATAGTTTTATTCTTCCTTTCATCCACACCATTCTATTCGGGATTATAAGGAGTGATAAGCTTCCTATTGATCCCAGCTTCCTTGCAGAAAGCTATTAGCTCTTTGGAGGTGTATTCTCCACCATTGTTTGACCTCATAGTCTTGATCTTTCTCTCAGTTAGATTCTCCACTTCATTATTGAACTCCTGAAACTTTTTGAATACCTTGTACTTGTTCTTGAGAAGGTATAACCATGCCTTCCTTAAGAAATCATCAATGGAGGTTACATAATATTGATGCCCACCAAGAGACTTAATTGTCATAGGTCCACATACATCTGAATGTATGAGATCTAACACTTCTGTAGATCTAGTATCACTTCTTGCAAATGGTTTATTTACATTATTGCCTAGGGCACATCCCTTATAGGTCCCCGTTCTGGCCATAACACCCCCACCCATATTTTTTTTTGTGGAAAAATAATGGGGACCATCCTTCTTACATGTTGGAAAACTCCTTTCCCGGAATCTTGGTGACTAATGACTTTTCTGATATTTACTGTTGGGCTTTGGAGCTTTTGATGATTCGGGAATTTATTATGTTTTGGCCAATCTTCCTTTATGGTCACCGTGATTATCATTTTTATGGTTGGATTATTTCCTACCCACTACATTCACGACGACATTGGTCATGTAAAGCAAATGTGGCACCTTTCATTGCCACATCCCCTCACTATTCACATTGTGTCGCATTGGTTGTTTATCTCCTATACTTGGCTTGACACCTGCATTGATAAGGGGATCGATTATTAGTCAGTGTTAGGACTAATATTAATGAATTAGAAACATATACATAATAACATTTATTTAAATTTCAATACGATTATATCAAATCATGGCATAGTATAATAATTTTATTATATTATAATATAGTATTTTTATTATAGTATTAGGATAGTGTTAGTTAGAATTTTATTGTAGATTAGATCAATATAATATTAGGCAGCAACTAACATAATTTTACTTAGGAGACATATATTAACACATTAATATCTAAACATAACATTAATATTAGAATAATATTAATACCTAGATAACATAGTATCATAGGATTGATACTAACTTAACATAACATAGAGGATAAATACTAATACATTAACATTTAATATTGTCTTAACATAGGATAAGTAATATTAGGTTAGATTGACCTCAAGCTAGTATTCAGAGAGTGGCTAACTGAGCCATAACTAGTCGGAACCACCATCCCAAACAAAAAAGGGTATGATTTAGGGCCCTGACTGGGTGGTCTCCCATGATGTTGATGAAGGTCAGTTCTAGCCATCAACATTTTTGGCGCTATAAAGAGGGCCACAACTAGATTATCTGTGTGGAGTTTTTGGTTTTAAAGTTTTTAACTAACTATGGCTCCTATATGTATTCCTACTTTAGATCATGTTTTTAGCTCACGAAACCCTACAAGAGACATACCCAAGGGACAACTTGAATCCTTATCTGAATTGCAATATGATGGTGAGAGTTACATTTTTTCTTTAGAGCATGTTGATCAGTTTATACATAAATGTATATGTTTTAACATCACTAATGACAATGCAATTTGTAGGTTATTTACTCTCATGCTTCAAGGAAGGATACATGAGTGGTAAAAGATTCTACCAACTAAGTCAATTCAAGCATGTATTTTTTTGGGACATCACAATTATAGTTATGAGAAATTGTGCTTAGAATTTGATAACTTGACAATCTATGAAGATGACTCTGTTAGTGAATTTTGTGATATATTTATAGTCATTTTGCTACAGATTTTTTCATGATGACTTACCCCCTAAGAAATTTTTGATAGAAAAAGTTATCTCCATTATTCAAGAACATAATGAAATAATCACTAATGAACATAAAGATGAATCTCCTTCAACAAATCTTGATCCTACAATTAATCCTATTGAACCCTCAAATGAAAATAATAATCTTCCTCAACCATCAACATCAAGAGAAAATATTACATTTGAAAGTGCTTCTACTGTACCACCTTATGTTTGTGATAATGAGTCAAGTTCAATAGAATTAAATTATAGGGAGCATCAAGATTTAATGAATAATCATGATGATACTTATTCTTCTGAAAATGAGCTAGGTTCTATTTCGACAACATATGACACATTATTAAACCAGAAATCATTTAATGAATTGTCAAGAGAAATTCAAAATGATGATTTATTTTCTAGTTATCATTATTTCCAACATAATCCTAGCATGAGTTAACCTCTTGGAATATTTACTAGTTCAGTTCTTAAGAATGAAATATATGATGAAACTCAAGTGGTATCCCTAAATGATCAATTACTTGTTGATACTAGTTTAGGAACTTTTACTCATCCTTTTCATGACATTCAATACTACCATGATTCTAATAAACCATGGGAAAATGATGCGATCTTTAACAATTATCTCGATATTTATGAATATAGATCATTTGTTTCAATCATAACATATTTTCCTTATTCATTTCTAAGAAAAAACCTACTTACTTTCATGATGATTGGGATCATTAACTTTTATTACATGTTTTCGATAATCATTAATATCTTAAATTTGAAACTCGTTGTGTTATAAATTGGTTGATACAATCATCTGATGGCCCTTTTACCTTTGTAAATAATCATGGGTTTACCAAATGCCTTAATTCTTATGTACATATAATATGTCCGTTTAAGGATCTTCCTTATTTTTCTCTTCATTATTACAATCAATATCTCACAATGTAAAACACGGTTTTTGTAAATTCCTAGAAATAATTGACGTTAATACTTTCAATATTTTACAATTTGAAGATTCTTACAATAGGATTTTTCTAATTATCGATGTCTTTTATGTTTGTTTTTAGGAATTAATATGTATGCCGACTTTATGATTTTTGTACATATTTTAGCATTGGTTTGGATACTTTTACTAATGTATGTAATGTATATTTGTGTAGATAATAAAGAGCTTGCTTGGTTGAATTGAAAATATTTCTATACCTAGTCATTTTTCCTATGTAGAATTAGATTAGGAATAGATTAAGCTTAGTGTAGTTTAATAAAGCAATTATGGTATTTTAATGAATAGGAATGAGTCTTTACCATTCATTCAATTATCATCTTGCTTATAGTGGGTTATCATTCGTTAAACTTTTATATCATTAATGGCAAAAACCATATAATAGGATGTTAACTTGATATACTACTCATTTTTATTTCAAGGTAATTTAATTGCATTGTGATTAGAATTTACATTCTAAATAAGCGCTTAAATAATAAAAGAGATTATAAGACAAAATTTCAAATTTTGGCATACAATATTATTTCATGCATTCTATTCATATGACAAGATTTTTATTTTGTCTTGTGAAAAATCCTTGTAGTGCATTGCTTAGCATTTAGATTTAATAATTTCATGATTTTCAACATATGGAAATTTGGAGGAAAATGTAATTTGTTTTTCCTATAGAACCTCCGTGAGAGGATGACAAGATATATAAGGTAAATCGTATTCATATTCGTCTAGGTATGTGTACATGTCGATTTTCATCTACCATTAGTTTCAACTTTTCTTTTCTCCTTTATTTATATCTTGTTTTGTTTTTCCGTGTGTAGGTCTTCACTAGTTTGATTTGAATATTTGATTTTTATAGAAAATTACATCCATCTTAAAATATAACAGTTGTGAAAAACAATCATCATAATGCATTCAATGATTTTCCTTTCCCTCTTCCAATTTTTCTTCTTATTTTATGTATACTCTTTTGAAACTAATTGTTAGTCTTATTCCTAAAATTGATCTTTAAGGCTTGCAAGTTTAGTTTTCAAGCAAGTTTTGTGAAATAAAGAAAATTCTTACTAAAGCACTCAAATGTAAATCACAACCATGCTTTGGAATAAGAGCCTTATTAATAAATCTCTTTACAAGAATATAAGTTAAGCCTTTATATTTTGTTTTGCGAGAATTTTCTTATAGTTCATTCTTTCATTTCTTTTTGGCTTCTTGTATTTTTCATAGTTTAGCAGGGTTTGATTTTACTTTTTCCTTTATTTCACTATTTTTTACCATTATATTTTGATTTTGATTTTGATTTCACTTTCTAATAAAGGGGATTTGTTGGTTTAACGCCAATAGTGATTTAAGGGAATTTTTACTGTGCCATTTAAATGGGTTTTCATTTACCTTAAAGGGGAATCTTTACTGAATTCTGAGTCCTCTCACATTAAATCTTTTCTGTGGAGGAACATTTATCTTTTCCAAGTGATAAGGTTCATGTTTTCAAGGAAAGGTATTGACTTGAGTCTAATTCAATGAATCCCATCCTTCCCACCTCTTCACTAGTTGTAGGGAAAGATAAGGGAGTCTAAACTTTATAAGTATCATACCCATTACCTTAAAATCTCCCGTACCACCCCACCCTCTTCATCCAATTGCTTAAAGCAATTCTCTAAATAAATTTTACCAAAAGGGTGGTAAAAGAAGGTTGAAAGCACATATGTGTGGGAAGCATAAGTGAACTCGTCGGGGTATTGAACGGGCTTGCTGGTAGCGGGGCTATGCTTGTGTAGTACTAAGACAACTTTGTTGGGGCTATGGACACTCACTGGAACTGAAGCGATGTCAGGTAAGGGAGACTATATCAATGGATGTATACTTTCCTTAAAACTTCCTATTTGTACCTCTTTTTTCATTCACATGAGGTAAATTTAAAATTAATTATTTTCCTCAAATTTGGATTCATGGTTTTAGACTTAGCTTGTTTCAAATACTTATCTTTTTAAGAATTTCTATTGCTTGATTTATTGATGTGGTACCCATGGGAAATGTTTTAATGTTTGCAAATTTCACGGAATCTATCACTTCAACCTTTTGGTAAATTAAACCCATTTCCTTTGAAACTAGAGATAACTGCTTCTTCCCCATGAGTCACCATTGTTGTGGCCACAACCCCACAAATATTTTTGTTTTTGGGAAAAATAATGGGGTCCCTCCTTCTTACACGTTGGAAAACTCCTTTCTTTCTTGGCGTTTTGGTGACTAATGACTTTTCTGATCTTTATTGTTGGGCTTCGGAGGTTTTGATTATTCAGGACTTTATTATGTTTTGGCCTATCCTCCTTTATGGTCATTGTGATTGTCATTTCCCTGGCTATATTGTTTCTTACCTGTCACATTCATGACGACACTAGTCGTGTAAATGTGATGTGCCACCTTTCGTTGTCACATCCTCTCACTATTCACATTGGGTCACATTGGTTGTTTATCTCCTATACCTAGCTTGACACTTGCATTGATAAATGGATTGATTACTAGTTAGTGTTAGGAATAATATTAAGGAATTAGAAACATATACGTAGTAACATTTATTTAAATTTCAATACAATTATATTAAATCATAGTATAGTATAATAATTGTATTATAGTATTAGGATAGTGTTAGTTAGAATTATTTGTAGATCAGATCAATATAATATTAGGTAACAATTAACATAAGCTTATTTAGGAGACTTATATTAACACATTAATATCTAACATAACATTAATATTAGAATAAAATTAATACCTAGATAACATAGTATCATAGGATTGACACTAACTTAACATAACATAGAGGATAAATACTAATACATTAACATTTAATATTGTCTTGACATAGGATAAGTAAGATTAGGTTAGATTGAACTCAGGATAGTCTTTGGAGAGTGGGTAACTGGTCCCATAACCAGTTGGAAACACCATGCCAAATGAAAAAGGGTCTGATTTGGGGCCTTGACCAGGTGGTCTCGAATGATGTTGATGAAGGTCATTTTTGGCCATCAACAATCCCTTCATGTTCTTCCTTCAATTCGGGGATGCAATTGACCATTTGACTTAGAGATGGAAAAATATTATAATGAAGGTTTCCATGCCTTCTATGCCATAGTTCAGAGGGAATCACATCCAAGTGGACTAGAGCATGAGATAGGGATGTAAAATGTCTATATAATGTCTACTCACAAATATAAGTTACCTTAGAATCATTAATACTAGAGCCCTTACCCCAAACAAAAACCTTGCCAAAAAAAAAAAACCTCCGTCACCCTTATCCTCTAGAGAAGAAATAGAAAGTTAGCTTTTCTTCGAATATGGAACATATAAAATATTATTGAGGTGATTTCTTCCACCAGACTCGAGCTCCAACGAAGTATATCCAATGACTTTCACTGGATGACTTTTCTTATCTCCAATTTCAATTGAACGCGAGGAGTTTCCTTTAGATAGGGTTTGAAGTTGTTGCATTCTTTCATCATATGTTTGGAGGCACCACTGTCAATAACCCCTACATTCTCATCCTTGAAAGTGTTGAATAAAGCAGAGAAAAATCTTCCATCTACTACTTCCTTTGCAAGCTTGGAGATGATCTTCAATATATAATACTTGATAGATGTAGAAAGATTTCAAGAAACTTGAAACCCTTTCTTATAACCCTTTCCATAGTGCCAACTAAGATGTGATCTTCAGTCTCCTTCTTGCACCATAGCTTTGATACCATGTTGGAAAATCTTGACACTTGTGTATTATGGATGATTTTCCTTAAATTAATAATTACTTGTGATATGTGTTGGTATTTTATTAATTTATTATATCTTTTTTCATCAAGCAATTACCAAAACAATGAAGATCACAACAAGAAAACAAACAAGATATAGAATCCAAGCTAGGGGAAAACCCCTCCAATAGGAAAATCTAGAAAAATGCTTCTGCTTTTCTTTATATTTGCTTAGAAAGGGACTTCCAAGACTCAAAGAACAAATCCAACAACCCTACCAAGCACCAAGTCAACCCCCAATAAGATCTTCCCCAAGGCAGCTTCCAAATTTTGACCTACTGCAACTTTGCCCCAAAATTTTGGCCCTTCAACTGCTTCTTAGAATTTTGTCCCTACAATTTCGTAGCTTCACAAACCCTGGAAGCTTCACACCTATGGACAAGAAAATATAACCTTCCAAAGATTTCAACTTCTGCTCCTCTTATTCGTCCTCCCAGCTACTCTTTCTCTTCTTCGCTATTTCATATCGAACTTGAGATGAGTGAGTGTATCAAATGAAGTCGAGTTCCTTGTATTTATAGCCTTCTCGAGGGATCGAATAACCCTCTCTTAGGCCAACTTGATATGATATTGGGCCGACTTCGTCTCAATGAGATACAAAATGGATTTTTCTTGATAAAATAAATATCTTTCTTTATTACAATGAGTCCAAATGGGACTATGACACATGACCAATATTATTTTTTTATCCTAGAAAGACCTAGAAAATTTAAAAGCATGAAAAACATGCTTTTGACTCAAACTTTAGTATGAAACCCATACTCCAAAATAAAATATAATTTATCTTTCTTTATAAATAATATACAATGTCATGATTACAGCTAGGTCATTCTGAAGATTGAATCTAGTTACAATTTTCAACATGAAGACCCCTAAGCTATTGATGAAATGCGACCCTCCTTCAAAAACCTTTGATTGATCTTCCAATTCGAGAAAATAACTATAAAAATTCCTCTGGTTCCTTCTTCCAACTCCACTTCACCTTTTGGATGCCATTTTTGTTGGATCTAATTGTTGAGAGCTTGTTATAATGTAAAAACTATAATGAATTTATAAATAAATGCTTGATATTTCATATAATGGATGTAACTTTCTATTTTGATGGATTTCACCTCATATTTTGGATCTTTGAAAACCTTTGGAAATCATTTACTTTGTAATTTTTTCTATTAGACTACACCCATTGGTGGTTTGTTGCTAGAGGGTCCCCCAACACTTGAGCCTGGGGCTAATCATCATTGTTCCAAGACTGAGTCTACAACCTCTGAACCCCCAATTCGATCTCTTGAAAAAACTGTTTTGAAGGAGGGGTTTGTACCCCCTTCTTTCCCCACCATGAGCTTAGCTCCTCAACTCCACAAGAATGGAGCTTGCCTCCTACAATGAATATATATTTTGTAATCTACACCACCACTCATCTACTCATTTTGTAGACTAAACTTTCCAAATTCAAACCCCCATAATATTAATTAACATTTTTATTCTTTTTTGATCATGCCTATCCTTATGTTTTTCTTATGGATACTTTAGTGCCTCATGTACTTGCAAATGGATACCTAATATTCTCAACAAATTTATCTACCCTTAAAAATATCCTATGAGATCCTTCCTCACTCCTTGTTATCCATATGGAATATCCAATGGTAAAGGTGGCAATATCCAAAGCAAGTTTCAAATGAGGACTTACCAATAAAACTGTATACCACTATGTCATAAGAGTGTTGTATGTATACCAAATGTTTTCTATGTCTTTGGATTCTTCTAATTGTAACACCTCATAAGCTACAAAAAATTCCTATTGATTACTCTTTTTTTCCCATCTATCTATGGATGGAATGTTTTAGACCTCTTCAACTTTATGTCCATCTTCTCCCACAATGTAGTTCGAAATGCACTAATAAATCTAGTGCCCTTGTCTAGAATAATGTTCTGTGATATCCCAAAGTGCACATAGATATGTCCAAAGAACAATTTTTCTTCTTCTCTCCCATCGATGGTCTTCTTATAAGGCATGAGAGCACACATATTGCTAAACTTGTTAATTACTATGTAGGTGAATCATGCCTCTTCCCAATTGGTGGTAAACCTTCTCCAAAGTCCCTAGAGATGCTTTCCCAAGGACGAATGGGTACATGTAAGGGATGGTACAAACCCTATTTTCTATAATTTAAGTTTTTGGTATAATAAGTAATACAAACCTTTATGAGCCTAGCTACATATTCTTGCACATTTCTAGGCTAGTACACATACCTCTGCAAATCGTCAATTATCTTCCCTACAGCAAAATGTCCTACAACCTTGGAGATGTGAGTCTCTATGATTAGCTATAATCACTCACCTTTAAGAACATACAACTTTTCCACCCTATAAAGTAACCCATTTTGGAGATGTTAGTCAAATATGCTATCACCATTATCTACATGACTCTTGCCCTATAACTATTGATACACCTCCCCAAACTACTCATCTTTCTATATGCCTCTCTATATGGATCATGGGTGAAAGGTTCCGTGTGCATAAAAGTTCCAAAAGCTATAATTATTTATGTGGGTGGCCTTTAAAGCATGTCGACCAACTTGTTTGTGCTTCCCTTCTAGTACTTCATCACTAAATGAAACAACCATAAAAACTACATCCACTTACAATTTTTGGTCTATTGTAACTTACCCTGGCTTGCAAGTACTGTAATGAATGTTGATATATGAGGATGGTTGTCCCATCTCCCATCAAAAAGTGTTTCCACTTCTTAAAAACTTGTACTAGGTCATACAACTACTTTTCATAGGCAGGGTAGTTGGGAACCACCCTATGAAACACTTTAGAATGGTAGCATATAGGCCTTCCTCCCTACATAAATTCTACTCTCATAGCATACCCACTTGAATTTGTATTAGTTCAAAGGGATTCTAGAAGTTTGGTAATACAACCAATGCTTGACTAATTTTCTTCTTCACCTATTTAAAGGCCTTCTAATGACACTTTCCCCACTCGAAAATCTTACCACTCAGTGATATGGTGTGGTGTAAGCACTATTGAAAATGAGGCTATGAATTTCCTCAAGTATTGTGCTACCCAACGAAAATCATGACCTCAAAACATTAGTTGGAACCAACCACTTTCATGATGGCCTCCATATTTACATGATCTATCTCGACCTCTCCTACACCAATAACATATCCTAAATACATTGAAGATTGTTGTGCAAAATCACATTTCTTGAGATTTTCTAATATTCAGTGCTTCTTCAATGTCTCTAACATGTACATCAAGTGTGAGATGTGCTCCTCCTAGGTAGAATTGTATACTAGTATATCATCCAAATAAATAATAAAAAATGAATCTAGAAAAGGGCACAATATGTCATTCATTAATCTCATAAATGTAGTTGGCACATTCATTAGACCAAAATGCAAGACTAACCACTCATACAATCCTTGTCTAGTTTTGGAGGCATTTTTTCAAGTATCTTCTTCTTCGACTTGAACTTGGTGATAACCAAATTTTAAATCCAACTTAATGGTGAATTGTTAAAAATAATGCAATAAATCATAAATCTTGGATAGGGGTATTTATTCTTTAATATAATTTTGTTCAACACCCTATAATCGATGCACATTCACTGAGTCTCATCCTTCTTAGGGACAATTATGATGGGTGACCCATATGGTGAGGTACTTGGTTAAATAACACCCTTCTCTAATAGTTTCTACAACTACTTCTTCACATCATTTTCTTCTAAAACAAACTACCTATACAACCCAATTTTTTGTAATGGAGACTCGTAATAGTTGGATCATATGATCCACTTTCCTCCTAGGTAGTAGCCCTTTAGGCTCTTGGAACACTTCACTATATGGTTGTAGCAGTTCTTCCAATTGTTTTGTCTATTCTTTAGTGCACTCCTCCAAGGATGCCTTTACTCTCATTGACTTTTCTATAGACTATTTTTCTCTTAGAAATAATAAAACACACTTCTTGCTAGAACTAATCATTTTTTAGCTTGGTGGGCACATACCAATGAAATTTTATACTTTCCTTTGTGTGCATTGATGATGAAGGACTTTCCTTCCTTGATGAGGTGATACAAGTTGGCTCTCCACATGAAAATTGCACCACTCCCAAACACCACTCGACATACATCAAGTGGAACTACATCCAATTCTATTGCTTTAATAAAATTAGCACTTACACAAAAAAATATTTTACACTACTTTGTTACCTTGATTTCTACAAGATTTTTGACCCATCCCAATGGATATTCTCTAAGATGATCTCAAACCTTCAATCTTAGTTTGTCGACCATCTGTTGCAATGATTTTTTCCAGTGATATTGAGTCAAATAGAGCATTAAATTTTGTCTTCTTGACCTATATATTTATATGGAAGAGTTTGTTCATCTCATTCTCTCCCTATTGTTTAAGGCTACTTAACTTCATCTCCTTCTGTACAAATGTGTAGACAATCTTTCCATTCATGCCCAAGTTGCTTTCTACCTTATTGCTCGAATATGTAGCTATAATATTTTTCTTCTTCCATCTTTCTTTCAATTCTTTTGGTTGAGATATGGATGTAATTTCCATCACTTCTCCTCTATGCAACCATCAATATTGTAGAAGGTACAGTGGTTACTAGGATATTTACACTAATGTGTTTTGGTTTCTATCTTCTTATCGAGATACAATTTGTAGTAATCTTCTTCCCAAGTGGGGCTTTATGGTATAACATGATAATTAATTTCTGAGATTGTTCAAAAAATATGGGTCCTCCTAATAAATTTATTAAGGTGGGATAAGAAATGCCACACGCCCAAAGTTTTATCTGTCATATATTACTATGGAATGTGAATTAGCATAAGAATATCAACACACCCTTTTATGGAAGTAGAAAATGAATAATATAGTTTAATTTCTTACCTATATGTGGGCCTAGAGGCTTAAATTCCTTTGTCTTCATTACCATATTTGTTCAAAACTTTATATTCGAGTCACTGGACATCCTTTAGAATTCGATTTTCTGACAATGCATATGGAACTAGATTTGCAATGAACACTTCCCAGATTTGTACATTATGGGCTGGCTTCTTGGAAGAGTCTTTAGATTTATAGAGAAAGGATCACTTACCAATATTTCCCTACAGAGTAACAACTATATATTTGTCTATGATAGGTGGTAATTGATTCAATAAATAGACCCATTGAAATATGTTATGTGTCAATATCACCTAGTAGTTCATTCTCTCTTTGACTAGAGAACAAAAATTTCATATACTAGAATGGGTCCCTCATTTTCTGTTCCTATGCTATCCCCACATTGTCCATTGTCTCTCATAGAGGTGCTAAAATATAGCGCATAGTGTGCAAGATGCACCTTCGTACACCATTGTAGGCCTTCAATCTTGTTCTCAGGATATAAAGGGGATTAACCTCAATATTTCCTAAGGAAAGTGTTTATGTTTTTTTAACGAAGGATAACCTAGTTAACAAATGAAGGCATTAATTGATTTATAACATAGAAAATTTATGCATGAATTCAATCTCTACTATTCACCCAAATGTGAATAGGATGTTGAATTCTAATTTGGATGAAATTCAAAAGGGGCACAACCAACAAGGGGTTGTGACAAAATTAAACCATAGGAATGATCTTTTGAACTATGGGCACCAAAATTTCATTAAGGTAGGAAAATATATTAGAAAGAAAAAATATGGGTGGCATGTAACTACTTTCCTAGAACATATTCATGAGATTGAATACCTATGGGAAATACAAGCATTGATCCATTAACTCATTTAACATTATATAAGACAAGAAATGATATAGGTAAACCAACATAGATTTCTTGAATTTATTATTGATTAGTGGCAATAACCTAGATTCTAATTTCACCATAAATCCAATAATTCATTAATCAAATGGTAGCTCCAATGCTGGGGGCTATAAAATTCATATATGAAACAACCATTATATTAGTTAAAAAATGCAAGAGTCGGGATTACAAAATCATTGTCCTAAGTTTCTTGTTTTCATCTACAAATCTTTTTATTCAAAAAATGCTTACAATAAGAATGCTAATGAAGGAGACGGGAAGTGGAAGGAAATGAAATCCATTTTCTATTGCAAAATTGTCATGAAATTGGCCATGACATCCACTTGAATAATGAGAAAGGGACCAATTAAGTAATCAAGCTCCATTATTGAAATTAGCCCAAAGAAACCACTTGAACTCTTGAAGGGAGAGCTTATTTGGAAATTAAGATGAAAGAAAAGTTTGATTAAAGAAGAACGCTGTAAATTTTTAAATATTCATAAAAAGTTTCAATAACTAGAAAAATTAGGAAAAATATATGCAATAACACTTGATTCAATGTAATTAATCATGCATTGTTCTTCTAAGTCATGGATTTTTTATTTACACTCCTTCACATATATCAAGGATCTACCACTCTTTATTTCCCAATAAGCTACATGTCTATTCACAAGTCATTGTCTCTTTCTTTTGTTTTTAAAAATAATTTATTTACATAAAAACAAATTCTACTTTCAAATAATTAATAATATTAACAACCATGATTTTTATTGTAACACAAATAAGAATTATTCATTTTAACATATTTTTTAAATTAAAAATTAAATATCTCATAAACACAATAAATAATTTAATTAAATATAATTTTCATATAAGACTTATTCCTTTTACACTTAATCTATATGTAAAAGATATATCAAGGACTTTTCTTCCCAATAATCCTTTTAATTATCATGAAATCATAAAATCCAATATAGAAGCATATTGAATACCCTTTGTTCATAATGTTTTAGAAAACCAATTATTTTTTTAATAATAAAATATTTTATAAAATTGACAAATTTATTGAGATTAATTAAATCTTTTTATATTATATATACATGTTTATCAAAAGTTTTGAAGTGTCATCACAGAAACAGTAACATAAAGCCTCTTATACAAGTTCTCAGAACCATGACAAAAACAAATAATAGTATAAAAAAACCAGACAAGAATCCAAACAAAAAGTGATAGAAGACCATCAGAATCGTGACTAAAAACTAATACTAAAAATTACGAATAAGAATCGTCCCGAGACTTTACTTTTGTTGACAAAATTAAACTTGGTTTAATTTAGCGGTATACATTTTTTTTATAGGATGATTGTGATTTTTGTTATTTAAATATATTTTTTAATTTGATTATGAAAATTGAATTTTTTTATTATTATTATAATTTAGTATTATAATAATCGAAAGGATTGGGAACCTTATTTCGAAGAGAAGAGGCAATTTTGGGATAAGGAGCTCTGATGGCGCGCGCACGTGAAGGTCTCGGCTAAGGGTTTCACTGGGATTGACTGCAGCACCGTCGCGGCTAGGGTTTCTACAGGTATTGCCCTCAGCATCACCGTCGCGGTCACTGCTCTGGGACACTCTAGCATCGACTCCACCATTGGATTCTCCACCCGTCGCTTTCGGTTACCGTTCAGGAGACAGTTATGGCCGACAATATGGAGCTAGAGGCGGTGGACTACTCGGAGGAACCTTCACCGGACAAGGTTATATTCGGTAACCCTAGTTTCGCTGCTAGCTCTCAGACCGCACCTTCTACATCAGCGGCTGCACCGGATCTGCCTCAGTACCCGCCCACCGTCTCGCTGCCCGGTCACTGCCCATCTCAGTCTATTGCAGGTACGAACCCTATCGACTCCCCGAATTTTGAGGTACCCCCGCTCTCGCCGGGCTCACTCCATTTTCTGGCTACACACACTCCCCCTTCGCCCTCATTTGATCCGCTCTCCTACCCACTCCTTTCGGCGCCATCACCCATCCCGCCGGTACCCTCTGCTGCAATACCATCATCTTCGGGAGCCCGCCCTTCCGGCTGCTTTGAAACACCTGCCGTTAAAGTCAAGCCCACAAAACCCTCTTCTCTGGAGGGTATTACAAATCCCCTGGTGGACCACCCGTCGGCACCTCGCACCAGCAAGAAAAAATCCAAGTGCATCAAGGCTACGTCTAAGGACATCACTATCAGGTTCGACGAATCCACGACTCTGAGCGACCTCATGGACATGGCTAACACTGTACTGGTAGGGCATGTCCGGGGTAGGGCATACTCGGCTAAACGGCTCACACAATGGGTGAAGGAAATATGGGGTGGTGTTCTATTCGACCTTCCTGTGGTCCATGTCCTCCCCAGAGGATGGTTTTCCCTTCATTTCTCTAAGGAAAGTCACACAAATCTGGTTCTGGCCAGATACTGGCATATTGAGATGGCCCCGGTCCTCCTCAAAAGATGGAGCCCCCTTTTTGATCCAGAACGCGAACAGATCGGAGCCGGACCGATATGGGTGCGCCTGCCTGGCCTCCCACTGCAGTTTTGGGCTGAAGAAGTCTTCATTAGGATCGGGAATGCTCTGGGTACCTACCTGGATTATGATCGCACATTTGTTGAATCAAGGAACCGAACCCTAGCGCGAATACTGGTTCATTTAGACACCCGTGATGGACTTGAAGAACAGATCACACTACAGTGGGGAAGATGTATCAGGGTGCATATTCTTGACTATGAAGAAGTCCCCTTCTGTTGTAGGCGATGTCACAAAGTTGGGCACCTCATCAAAGATTGTCCACTCATCAAGAAAGCAGAGGAATCTCCGAGGATTACACCGGCTCCATCCAGAACGACATCTCCTATTACTTCTCGACCTACCTCTTCGGGACTGCCCCCAGCGACAACCTCACCTGCGGTCGATCCTGGACTGCGGCAACCCTCTCCGCCAAGGACCAGGGCTCGCTCGGCAGCTGAAGCTGGTACGGTCTCGGGTACTCCTACACTCCCTATACTTTCTTCTTTTGATGTTATGAATGAATGTGGCTCCACCTTTCAGACCTCCATGGTTCATTGTGCATTAACATCCCCCCCCTCATTTGCACCACAGAACCTACAACTGCCCCTTCCTCCCCCCTGGCTAGTTCCCCCCAATCGCCCTCGGAACCCTCCCCTCCTCATACATATTTCCTCCGCTCCAGATCTCATGCCAAAGAGCCGCCCATCAGACCTTCGGGCCTGGGCATTGCGGTGCCAGAGGTTGGGACCTTGCCTACCAGGGGTAGAAAATCTCATCTTTCCAAGGCTATTAAGCAAGCAGGGGCAGAGGTTGTATCAGGTCGTCAATCCACCATTGACGGGGTCCTTAGAGCAGGACACACCCCGAGAGGTGTTCCCCCATGAAGTGCCTATCCTTCAATTACAGAGGATTGGCTAGTTCCTCCAAGAAACTAGCCATGAAGCAGCTCATAGAATCTGATCCTATTGATATTATCATGCTCCAAAAGACCCTCTGTTCTGCATATCAGATTACTCGAGCCATGCAAGCCATGACTCCTGGCTGGACCTACTCTGCCCTCGATGCTGTTGGCCGTTCTGGTGGACTGGCCATTGGAGTTAACCCACGCTCTATTAAAGTGGAATCGTCTTGGGGGGGATTAGGATATCTGGGGCTTGACATATTCTCTGCTGAACTAGGCATGAACCTCCGCATAGTCAATGTATATGCCCCCTGCAACCAGAGAGAATCGTACTGGCAGAAACTTCTACATCTTACCATTATGAGCGAAGACCGGGTTGTTATCGGAGGAGACCTTAATTTCTCTTTGGGTTTCAGGGAGTCATGGGGATCGGCGGCACAAATTGACTCCATTACTGACTTCATGACCAGTCTACTTGATCAATCAAACTTTGTGGATATCCCCATGCAGAAAATACTTCCCACTTGGAGGAACAGGCGGGTGGGGGACGCTGCACTAGCCCGTAGACTTGACAGATTCCTTATGAAGGATGCTCTTCTTCAGCGACTGCAACATTACAAACAATGGGTTGGCTCGGGAGGATGGTCGGATCACTCACCAATATACCTGGAGATTCAGGGTCCCTTCAAGAAGCCCAAAGCACCTTTCAAATTTAATCATACTTGGCTGAAGGACCCATCATATATCAAGATGATAACTGATTACTGGTCCTCTCACCCTATCAATGGATCAGAATCACTTGCTAAAGGATTCTGCAGAAATCTCTCGGATATTAAGCATCTATCTATTGTCTGGGCAAAGGAGAAACAGGCTCGAGACACCGCTCAACTAACCCATATAGAAGCTGAATTATGCTCTCTTACCGATGAAAGGGGGTTGGGTTTCATCACAGCAGCAGACAAATGCAGGCTGATTGAATTGGAGAATCAAAAAGCTAAGATTCTCAAAGAGAGAGAGGAATCCATAAGATTAAGGAGTAGGGCATTATGGATACAAGCTGGGGATGATAACACGAAGTTCTTCCATAGCTTCGCCAAGGGCAGGAAAGTATCAAATACTATCTGGAAGCTCCCCACACCAGAAGGAGAAATGGCAGACTCTTTCAACAAGCTCGCTCACCTGGGCATCTCCCACTTCAGGGACCTCTACAAGTGTCCCCGTGAAGTTAATCTACCTGATATCATCAATGTGGCAAATCACTTCCCGAGATTTGTTGAGGAAGAGGATGTGGAGGCTCTAAATGATCCGGTTACGACAGGGGAGCTTGAAGGAGTATTGAAGTGGTTCAAAAAAGATAAGAGCCCTGGCCCGGATGGATGGACCATTGAATTTTATTTAGCCTTCTATGATGTTCTGGGGCAGGACCTTCTGAGTGTGGTGGAGGAGAGCAGAACTACGGGATCCATCTACCATGCCATCAATTCTACCTTCATTGCTCTCATTCCTAAAACTGATGCCCCTGAATCCTTTGATGACTACAGGCCTATCTCTTTGTGCAATTGCCTCTACAAAATCATTTCTAAGACTATTGCCAATCGTCTCAGACCAATCCTCTCCAGGTCCATTGCCCCACAACAATTTGCTTTCCTTGAATCTAGACAGATTCATGAGGCCATAGGCCTGGCTCAAGAAGCTATACACTCTATATGGTCCAAGCACCTAAAAGGTATCCTCCTCAAAATTGATCTCTCAAAAGCATTTGACAGGGTCAGCTGGCTCTATATCAAAATGATCCTAATCCACCTGGGATTTCCTCACTCCTACATCTCATGGATCATGGCCTGTATCTCCTCCCCTACTTTCAGTATTCTCATAAATGGATCGACCTCACCCTTTTTTCATTCCGAAAGGGGCCTGAGGCAGGGTTGCCCCCTCTCTCCTCTGCTCTTCTTGCTGGTCATGGAAGGCCTAAGTCGTCTCATAGACTCTGCAAAGAGATCTGGAGATGTTCGGGGCCTTCGCATATCCGATTTATGTTTCCTCACACATCTGCTCTTCGTGGACGATGTACTTATCCTACTTGATGGCAGTGTTCGAGACTCTAGGTCATTTTCAAAGATCCTTCTACTTTTTTCTGCTGCTACGGGTATGCTTCCAAATCAGACAAAATCCTCTATCACTTGCTCCCACACTTCGGTACAGGAATCCCAGCTAGCTCTTCAGGGATTTCCCTATAATGTTCTCCCCCTGGATAGAGGACTCAAATATTTGGGATTCAAACTAAAACCTACCTGTCAAAGAATTGCTGATTGGGTGTGGTTGGTCGCTAAATTGGAAAAAAGACTCATTGGCTGGAGCTTCAGATACCTATCAAGGGCTGGCAGATTGGTACTCATTAAGTCCGTCTTAGAGGCTACCCCGGTCTTCTGGATGGCACTTGCGTGGATACAGAGGAATATTCTGGGCCGATTGAAACAACTGTGGAATCGATACCTCTGGAATGGAAATCATGACAAAAGAATATTTGCATGGATAAGCTGGAAGAAAATCACCTTGCCCAAAAAATGGGGTGGCTGGGGTCTCAAAGACCTACCCGACTTCGCTATGGCTCTTGTTGCTAAGATGGGTTGGTCGTTACTAACCAGTCAAAACCTATGGGCTCAAGTATCCTATCACAAATACATTTGGCCTCAGAGTATTTTGGATTGGGCTAGATTACCATCCTGGACAACGAAGGGATGTTCATCAATATGGAAGGCTCTGATTCACTCCCTTCCCCTCATCCGAGATAATCTAGTCTGGAGAATAAATGATGGAACGCTGGGCAGGATTGGCCTGGATCCATGGATTGATAGTGGGGGCAGACACATCCTCAACAGAGAACTCATTTCATTTCTACATGACCGTGACATCCGGAATTTTGCACATATTGCTGATCAACAGCGTACAGACATTTTCACACAAGCATGGAAATCGGCTCAACAACTTGACCTTCCTCCTCAGTGGCATCAGGAATGGCGTGATTATGTTCTTGCATTAAACGAATCCCATATTCGCATTAAACAAGGACCGGACGAACTTGTTTGGTGTAAGGCGGACAATGGTATCTACGCACCTAAGATTGGGTACAACGCTCTTATTATACACAGAAAACCTGAACCATCTCCGTCGTGGTGGCGTGACATTTGGAAGTTGAATGCCCCCCCACGCACCAGACTATTTTTCTGGTGTGTCCTCAAAGATATTATTCCCACGGGCGAACATCTTACTCACAGATCCATCTACGGACCATCCTGGTGTTCTTTCTGCAAAGCGGCATCTGAGACTTCGGTCCACCTTTTCCTACTTTGCCCAGCCATTCGCGCTCTATGGAATAACATCTCCTCTCATATTGGCTTTACTGGGAACTGGAGTGGGGATGACATTACTTGTGCGTGGTCAGCCTGGAATCGCTGCCACCCGGGCTCCAAGCTGCTTAACCTTCCCCTCGTGGCAACCTGGCATATTTGGTTAGCGCGGAATCGATATATATTCGAAGAACAGGCTGTGTGTTGGCCCCGAACAGAAGCAAACATCATTGCCGCGTATCAAGAACTACCTGACCCCCCTCCCTCTCGAACCAGGACGATTCAGCCACAGCCCATTATCGATAAATCGACTCCTTGGGCCTTTTTCGACGGGGCTGCAAATCAAACTGGCTGTGGGGGTGGATTTGTGCTGCATATAAATGAACACCATAGATTCTTTGTGAAAATGGGATTCGGCAGAGGATCAAATAATTATGCAGAGCTCTTGGCCATTCGAAATCTAATGCATTACTCTTTGACACATCAGTATACAAATCTTAATATTTTCGGGGACTCAAAGACTGTTGTTAATTGGATCAATAATGCCACTATATGTCATACACACACACTCAGCAATATATTATATGATGCACATACACTCAAGGCAGCATTTAATCATTTCTCCTGTCTTCACATATACAGAGAACATAACAGCGAGGCTGACAAATTATCCAAGGAGGCCGCGATACTTCCCAGAGGAGAATGGCTAATTGTGGAGCAGCAGGGGACTGAAGAATACAGATATTTCCACAGGCCGTACATAGATCAGAGAGAACAGCGGGACAACAGTCCCGGTAGCCGGCAGTAATATAGTTTTTTGTCTTTGTTGAAAACTGTACATAGATATGGATATCATACTTTTGCAAATAGATCCTGCGTGATCTCGAACAGGCTATACAGCCAGACTTATATATGACCTATCTCATATTTTTGTTTATACTCTGATAAATCACCCTGCGTGGTGGATTTTGTATGAACACTACAGCATATGCAAACTGCATCTACTATATGTAATTTTCTTAATATAATGGAAATTACGGATTTTTCCAGTGGAAAAAAAAAATAAAAATCGAAAGGATTATGATTTTTATTATTTAATTGTGTTTTTTATTATATAGTTAGATTTAATAATTAAAATTGTATATATTATATTGGAGTTGTTTATAATGCGATTTTTTTTGGAGTTTTTTGTGCTGGAACCCGGTGAAAATTTTGATGTGAAATCTTGTGCGTTATTTAAATTAATTTTTTGATTGTATATAGATTCAGCACCATGAAAAACTCCTAAGGAACTTCCGATTTCAATGAATTCTTGCCGGATTTTAGATAAATTAGACCGAAAAAATCCGCTGGGAAAACTTCCAAAAAATGACACTAAAGACAACTCCGATTATATTACTTAAATTTATATTCTAATAATTTTTTATCAAAGTTAATTAAAAAAATATTTATTAAAAATAAAGTTAATTATTATTACAATATTTATAAACTCAAAGTCACTAAGAAACATTATCTAAGCTCTTATTATCAAATTAAAATCAAAATCAAGAAAAAGAAGAAGATGAAGAGGACTTACTAAAAGCAAAGTTATTTATTTATATTTTATATGCATAAAGTTATTATACCGCCGTTGGCACGGTATAACATAACATATTTAGTTTTTTATTCATTTGTTATTAGTTTTGTTTTGATGAAAAAAATTTAAAATCTATCCAAAGTTTCACATTATGAAATTAAATTTATTATTTTAAAATAAAATTTATTTCTATTTATCTCAAATATGATTGGTTGAAATGTCTCCTCTCTTATTGTGTAATGATGACAAGAATTGACTTTTTTCTACTATATTATTAATTACTATGTACTATATCAATAATTACGATATACAATAAATATAAATAATTTGAAAAATAATATTATATATTAATTACTATGTACCGTAAACACAAATGGTTTGTAATTAAATTCAAAAATTCCATTTTCTCATAGGTGTAAAATATTGAATAGATCATTTTTATGGGTTTTATTTTTTAATTTACAAAAAATAATTAAAAAATCTAAATTTGAAAAATAACATGTGTACAATTTGTACAACTCTCATTATTTCAATCTATACTTTAATGACATGACATGTGTACTATAATATGAGCATTATGAGCATTATATAAACAAATTCACTATCATTCAATATTAAATAAATAATTATTAACTTGTTATCATCATCTTCAATGTCAATTATATATAACCTTTATCTACCAAAGAAATGTTTAATTATATTAAAAAAAATTAATAACAAAAGGGTTAAACAAATATTCATATAACTTATTTTACAAATTTATTATTGTTTCGAGTACATACAACATGATGATGATGATGATGGTTAACGTCCGCTGAGACCAAATAATGATCTATCGGAACATCATATAACACATCATATATCATATTATCCAAACTGTTTTTTTCATTGAACAATGCTTTAGTGTGTATATTTAATTTCACCAAAATTCCACTAATTTTTTTCTAAAAATCTAACCTTGAAAATGTTTGAATCTTTATTTCGAAGTTGGAAATAGATTCAACCCAAAATCTTAAAGTTGGCCTGGACCGCTATAATCTGAATTTCCAAAAAATTCTTTCAAATTCTCTCAAAATCATGTCAAAATTAATTATTTTCCTAACCAACTTGTGAACTCATCCATTATTATATTACCGCTATTATAGACCCACGATACATATCCACACTCAAACAGCATTAACACTACTAGCTAGCAGCATGAATATTGATGACCATTAAGTGTGCGATAACGCACATTCCACACATGTGGACTGCGTAATCTGACGTACCAAAAGCAGCATGAATATTGATTACCATTAAGTGTGCGATAACGCACATTCCACACATGTGGACTGGGTAATCTGACGTACCAAAATTTGATGGCAATTCTTATTTCATGGCCTATTGAATACTTAATGCTGTTTGACATGCAGGTCATTTAATTTTCGCTTTTTAAGTGAAAGCACGCCCATCGATAGGGATCTTAAGAGAGGGAGGGCGAAAGTTAAATGCCCTGCATGTCAAGCTGCATTAAGTATTCAATAGGCCATGAAATAGGAATTGCCAAACTTGATCGTCACGCCGTGGTTGGAATTTCGAAATAAATCTATGGTGTTTTTAATTGGGATAATTTTTATTTTTTTTTATTTTCCGTAGAGTTAGTGTTTGAATCGTTTTTTTGATATCTAAAATTTTAAAGTTTAACAATTATAACTTGGATTCACAAAAATTTTCACTGAATTTTATCTAAACATGACCAGAATTTCCATAGCCTACTAAAGCTAAACCTATTTTGATTAAATTTGATAATTTTAGATTTGCTATCAGATTTCATAGTTTCTTGATCACAATTGTAAGAGAAGAATTTTGGGGTATTTAGTTTTTAGATTTGCTATCAGTTTTCATAGTTTCTTGATCACAATTGTAACAAAAGAATATTGAGGTTTTCTATAATCAATTTTCCGAACTCTACATATAATAAATTTTCCAATTTTAAAATTGGATTGCTGAAATTATTATTAGGTTGAATTTTAAAATTGGATTGCTGGAAATTATTAGCTTGAATTTTAAAATTATAAATTTGGATTGCGGAAATTGAAATATTGTATTGCGGGATTTATTCGATGCATCCTTGCTAAGATTGGCCTTGATGGCAAATGCTGCAGATGGATTATGGCATGTGTGGTAGATGCAAAAAAATGCAGAGTTTTTGTTTACATACCATAAACATGACCAGCGAGGTCTCGGTATCGAATGTGTCGGACTCCTCCAGTTTCATGAAGGCGAGCAAGCATGTGATTTGCATAGAGGGATATAATGGCCGATACTACCAACCCCGCGGTGCCTCCTAACCATCCCAGGGGAACCATTACAACATATGAATATGCTAACACATAGGCACTGCCCATTGAAGTTACCAGAATGAAACCTACTTGGTACCATGGATCTGCAACAAGTTCAAAACGGTTCACTTCAGTGAAATTTAATATATTTACTGTTTATAGAAAGTGAATATATTTACCATCGCGATTCGCCGGTGGCATGATCTGTCTTGGATTCCTCAGGAGTGGGAGTTTCCATATAAAGAGAAAGCTGCTCCTCGCCCATTTTTGCTAATTTCTGCAACAACAGATATCAGCTGGTTTCTCCGTTGAAATCCGGGCAATCATCACAGGCCTTCTCCTCTCACTTCTCTCTGTTTCTCCCCTTCCCTCTCCGGCTATAAGTAGGTGCACGTGTTCTTAGATCGCCGGTCTCCACAACAAAGGAAAGTGGGGTCCCCACCTAAAACAAAGTTATTTACAACCCCTAATTGTGCCCTGGGTTATTTAATTTTCCAAAGGTGTTAGGGAGTTCAGTAAGGAAGAGAATAGATGCTAACTCAGTTAGCCCAAGAGTGTAAGTAGATGAAAGGAAGCTATCTCTGTAATGTTTCACTGAATTTCAATATAGTTCCCAGAATATAATATGTTTTGACTGACAGTTATTACCAAAGTTCTGGTCCACTGATACGAGGGAATCCTCATGCTTTCCTTCAGTTTGAAGGAGCCTGGTTTTTTATATGAGTAGCACATTATCTATTTGGATTCGCTCTTCAAGGCATTGGGCCAGGAGAGAATAGAATAACAGAGCCCATCAGATTTAAAGTAAATGTGCTTATATATATATTAAAATTTCTCCTAAGTGACATGTGTGGTCGATATTTAAAGTTGGCACTGAGAATTTGTTCTCACTCCTGGCCGACCTGCCGGCTTAGGGTTCTCAGCATTATTTCTGTAAAGTGAATAGCTTGGAATCAGTGATTAGCATAATGTTAATTTGTCCAAAATCAGGAAACAACTTTAAAGGCAATGGGGAATAACTTAGTTTCTTTGTCCAAAATCAGAAAACAACTTTAAAGGCAATGGGGAATAACTTAGTTTCATGTGTTTGATATTGAAAAAAAAAAACTCTGAATAACTTATCCAAATTTGGAAAGATGCACGTCTTTTAATGCTTATGTAATTGGAAATAACTTCCTAGGATAAGGTTGAGATTTACAAATGACAGAAAATATTGTTTACCTCCCAGGGCAATGCCAATTGGGTCGTGGTTAGCAAATTAGCAAAACAGTACTTGAAAAGAGTAATGGGAAACTGGCGTGTGTTGAAATTATTGCTTTTCACTGTATTTATGCTCCGCAGTGTTTTTTATTTACATATTTAAATTTAATGATATAAATTCTAATATGCAAAAATATTAAATATTTTATAATAATTATTTTATAATTAGATTTTAATAGTTCATCATAATTTTATAATTAATTTTTAGTTGTTTATCATAAGTATATTTGTATTGGGAATGTATTTTAAATTAATTTATATTTATTTTAATTTGGCGAGAAATTAAATTTTTTGTGATGCAATTATTTTAGAATGAAAAGAAATACTTTTTTAAACGTGAAAAAAAAATTGATCCATCTAGATATTTGCAGGCAGAATTAAGATAGATTTATGTTAATTTAGTTATTAATTATAATTATAATTAATATTTATTTTATTTTATTTTTATTTAATTTTACTAGTCAAAATGTTTATGGGACATGGCATGATATTACATCATCTATTCCATATTGGGCTGGAGAGTGCCTACGAAGCAATTATAATAATCTACAAATTCTAATTTATATTTAGGTAAAAATGTTACCAAATAGAATAAAAACTTGACATTCACTTGTACTATGCAAATGCACCACAAAGTGTTAGAATATGTATTTGCAATCTTTATAATATAAAAGTGCATTAGCCCCTAAGGTTAGTTCAATTTGTCTTGTTAAAGCACCTTTGCTATTCAAAGGTGGGGAGTTCAATTCTCTCCACACTCTTGGGGTCACGCTGAGCCCACATGAAGTGATGTGCTTAGTAGTGATCTCTCTTCGGTGAATATGTTTCTCGGTAGTGTACCATCCATATATATATATATATGAAGAATTATGCAAGCTTTTATCAATTGTATAATTTCAATTTTGGAGATATTTAATTGTTATGGACATAAAGAGGTTAATATCTCACTCACCTCTCCTTATAATAATCATAAAGGAGAGTATCACTCCATGGTTTATGTTGTCAGCTTGGTAGGGATCCCTTAGTGTACCATATATATATACTAAGAATTATGTAAGCTTTTATAAATTGTATAATTTCAATTTGAAATATTTAATTGTTAAGGACATGAAGAGGTTAATGTCTCACTCACCTCTCCTTATAATATCACTCCATGGTTTATTTTGTTAGCAATAGCTTAATCTAATCTCAGTGGAAAAAATTGACCCCATAACCTCCCAATAAAAAAGTGTTTTTAACAATAAAACTTTTACCAATTAAATTAACTCTAAAAATTAAATACATATAATATAATATATAAATTCTAATGAAAAACAAATTTTAATTTAAAAATTCTCATATTTAAACCAAAATTCACCTCTAAACCAAAATTCATATTGATAAATAATTATTCTAACTTATAAATTATTAATACATATATATCATTTGGGTTTAGTACAACTAGTTGTTAATTTATTTAAATCTATTTGTAAAAAAATTTAATTTAAAAAAAATCAAACTAAGATTCATCCCATTAATGGATTGTTCTAGCTTGTGAAATATTAATACACATATATTGTTTGGGGTTTAGTACAATTAAGTGTCATATATATTATTATGGTATATTATCAGGCATTTGGTTAATTTAATAACAATAAGTACATTATTTAAATCCCTATACACAAATTTACATCGGCCTATGGAATTTAGATAATTTTATAATTAACATGCGTGTGTCAATTAGAATTAATTTAAATGGTTGAGAAACTATTAGATTCCCTATCCTTTTTCAAATTTAACTTTGATAATTAATTAAAAAGCACATTGTTAATTATTACTTAAAAGTAATAATAACTTGATCAGAAACTGTCAATGTAATCTAAAGCGGGTATTCATATCTTATCCTAGTGGATTACAGAGACTTGTCGAATAAAATAAACCTAACACTTGTTTCCCACTGAGAACAAAATGCATCACTAACTCTGAGACAAGATGTCATTGGACTCGAAGCCTGTATGGATGATTTGAAGGCTTCTGTGTACAAACTCACTGTTTTAAGGACCAATCCTCCACTTTGGATCATCTCGCTCTTCCATGGAGATTTACCATATGTAGCCTAGACTATAATGGGTATAATGGCTATCAATGTGTTGTGGATCAATCCTTCACATTGGATAATCTTGCTCTTCCATTGAGAATTACTCACTTGACGTGACTATCAGTGTTTTATGGATCAATCCTCCACCATGGATCATCTTACTCTTCTATGGGGATAGGTATGAAACATAAGGTTTATTTTTTAATACATTAAAATGATATACACATTGTGATGGCATGGTTCATAATTAGTTAATAAAAAAGAGGAGTATAATTAAGTTATTAAGAGGAGTATAATTAAGTTATTAAGTTAAAGATAAAAAATACTCATCATATATATTTATTTAAAATTTATAAATATTTGTGATTTGATTTAAGGAGAGGAGTACAAGTCATAGATATCTATAGGTTTATTGGTAGCCTTATGTGACATGAGCTGCCAAGTTTTTCTGAATAATAATAATAATAATAATAATAATAATAATAATAATAATAATAATAATAATAATAATAAGAAGTTATTATTTTAAAAATAATTTAAAAATAAATAATTTAAATATTTATTGAAAATATGATTTTTTTAAATTAGAAATTTATATCATTACCTTTATTTATATTGGCTATTATCTTTGTAATAACTTTTTGAATATAATATTCTTTAATTTTAATTAAAAAAAAGGTTTTGAGAAGTAAATATCTCATATATTATGAAATTTGGAGTAATATCTAATACTTTATAAAAATACACATGTTATAAAATATATTTATTAAATAAACTCTCAGTGCACTCTTGTTTTCATTTTTTTTAAAGAGTTCAAAACTTAATTGCAATAATCCTTGATCCCATACACAACTTGTTGAGTTGGGCTAAAAAATAACTCAATAATAAAATTTTCAATGCCATTGATATCCCAAAATTGTGATTAGGTATCAAAGATGGAAGTCCAAATGTTGTTATCCTTTATCTCTTAGACCCTTTTGCCTTATTCTCCTCTGTCATGGCCTTCTCTAAAATTTCATTTAACTAAGAACATATGCATTGCTTAGTGTTTTTTACAATGACGAACTTCTCTTGAGATTTTCTTTCAAGCTCTCTAGCAATGTTCAACAACAATTTTTCCCGATCTTCCAACTTGTTGGGCTATAATGAAACACACTTTCGTTTTCTCTTCATTACTAATGTTTGTATATTTGTGGAATACTTGGTCATATGCATCTCTATGTTCTTTAATCAACTTCTCCATTGGAGCTATAATATCCTTAGGATTTTGAAGATTGCTCCATATTGAGAGGATCTTGCTTTCCAAATAATATAGCCACTACAACTGTGTCTTATTTCCGCATTCAATTCAAATTTAGCAAAAGACTCTATTGTAGCGGCTACAACCACCCTCCAAAATTTTGCCTTAGCTTCGTTTTGGAGCCTCCCTACCGACCATCCTTAGCAGAATGTCTTGCACTGTCAAGCACATCATCTTCAACTGTTTCACAGAGTCTTATCAGCCTGTGCATGCAATCTTGTTCCACCCCCTTCAAAGGCTTCTTTCCGGTCTTAGTGATAGTTGTTGGTTAAGCAGCTCCCTCCGAGAATTGCGCAATTCTAGAGGGGAACTAGTCTTCCCTCCAAAAATTGCACAAACCCAGCTAGGTGTCCAACTGGGCTCCAGAATTGCACAATTCCTCCTGACAGTCTTCCTCTAAAATATTGCGTAATTCATCCCAGGACAGTTTCTCAACCTAGAAATTCACAATTCTGGGAAGCAATCACTTGCTACTCCCAGAAATTGTGCAATCCCTCTTTGACAACTAGCCCAACAGCTAGCAGAAATTGTGCAAATCCAGCCAGGTAGCCTGTTAGGATAAGAAATTGCACAATACAGTCAAATAGGATTCCTTGAGAAAATTGCGAGGTCTGACCTAGGACAACTGCTCAACCTAGAAATTGCACAATCCTGGGAGACAGTTACCTGTTCCTCTCAGAAATCGCGTAATCCCTCTGGGAAAACCATCTCTACTCAACCTAGAAACTGCGCAGATTTTCATCCTAGGCTCATAAACCAATGCATGTGCCTTCAAGTTGACCGGTTCCCTTCGGGACCGAGCAAAACTGGTTTGCATGCATGGACTGCTTCTCCCAAGGTAGCTTGCAAAGGCATCCCTTGATTAAGGGATCTATGTTTAGCAATTGGAGGTTACATGCAAGGATCATTTCAGAAACCTCCCACCAAGTTTCGCTTTTCCTAGATTTGTGGCATGTGCAACACAACCTCGATTTTATCAAAACTCATCAACCGGACGTTGCAGATCTCATTCCTCACATTGACCTTGCAGCTTTGACATCCCACATTGTATCTAGGAGTCATCGGCACATTCAACTTAGCTGCCTCGGGGTAAGCCCGCTTTTCATGTCTTGCGTGACGTTTTTGTCGCTTTTTGTGTTTCGCCTTGTGTGGGTGTTGTCTGCTTGATTTCAGTGAGTGCTTATTGTCATTTTAATGCATTTAGCTTATAGAAGCACCGTTTCAGTTTTCGTTCGCATCTCACTGTTGTCGCATGCATGACACTGTTTTTTCACAAACGATCGCCATTGCGACGACTCGCTTCACACACATGCATGCTTTCCCGTTTCCTGAATCCTACACTTATCATTTGCATGTATGATCATTCACTCTTGTTTGCACTCATCTCACCATGCATCCAGAATTCTCATGTTTTCAGTCGCCCCTCGGCTGATCCGGGCTGCCTTGGCCCGGATTGTGCCTTGCCCGGCTATCACTGCGCATTTCTGGAAGCGAAGGCTCTTCCTTCCCTCCAGAAATTGTGCAATTATAGCCTAGCAATGACCTCCAGGCTTGCATTGCGTAATTTTTGGAGGCAGTGTCCTGTTGGCCCTAGAAACTGAGCAATGTAGTTTGCTAGTTGCATGTCACTACTAACTGAAATTGCGGATTGCATAGTTTCGGTCCTCAACAGGCTAGGCTGGACTATTCAATGTGTAGTTCTAGTAGTCATTCAGCCTCCTGATAGCCCGAATTATGCCTTGCACAGTTTTGGCAGTTAGTCCCTTGACCTCCCGATGGAAATTGTGCAACCTTCAAGATCGGTCACACAGGTATTTTGCAAGTCAGTGCTCAAGTTTGTTTTGGTTTTCAACTGACAGATTGATATCCATGAGTGTTTCTATGTCTCCAGACATCACAGGTGTTCATCTGTCTCTCGGCAACACAAGTACAATCGCTTTTAGGAGAGCAGAGTCAAAGGACACCATTAAGAGCACAACGTGATTACAACCAAGCAAGTGTCTATGAGCTTGCCTACCTATGAAGACATCAAGTTTTTTGTAGACAAGGACATCAAGATAAGATAGCAACAACATCACAGTGATTAGCACCATCAACAACAACAGAAGGCAACACATCCACATGTGGAAAGTGCAAGAGCAATGTTGTTGATAGCATAGAGGCGGAGCAAAGCTGCAAGTTCAAAATAGATCCACTCATGACGAAAGAAGCTTTGGATATTGAGACTATGAGGTGATGATGTGACACGAGCATCACACGAAGGTAGAGAAAGGAACATAGAAGGAGTTGCATGTGTTGAAGCAACAACTCAAGGAAGAACAGGAGCTGCACAGACGAGAGAATGAGTTACAGCAGGAACAGGTACAATAGGGGGCGCAACATGCACAGACAGATGAAATTGCGCCCATACAAGTTATAGATCCATCCCAGCAACTAGCATGGAGCAGACAAGGTGAGCAATGTTGTTGATCACATGTAAAGGAATTCAACAACATGGATGTCATTATGCGCACGTGTGTGATCCCACCCATTTGGCACACTCACTGAGGTGAAGACAAGAAGCAAGTCCAACTGGATCTGAACACGTATTTTGAAAAGTTGATGCGCACGACCACCTACACATTCTTGGAGATCAACGTAGACACTATGCATTAACATGTTGCCAGTCCGGTTGCACCCAGGACAACCATGCAGATGCTATTAGATGACTTTAATGGAGGAGCCATATCAGTGCACCTGGATGCAACGAAGGCAAGAGTTTGCTTCAGCAAGATGTCACCATTAAACGCACGAACACCATCACGGACGACCAAGCTTGGCATCATCTCACCACCTTCGACCATCACAATGATGTCAAAGAGTTTGTCTCACCACAACGGTCCAAGTGTCAATGACGTCTTACATGGCTTGCTTAAGCCATTTTGTCTCACTTGGGCACATGTGCATTGTAATGTAATGTCTTATCAAGTGGAAGTTCAAGTGTTGATAGTTAAATGTAACAACCATAGAGTAGTTGAAGATTCATGAGGGTAGATGAATGGTCACAAATGGGAACGTCAAGGGTTGCCCCACCATTTTCTATAAATAGTCCCTCATAACTCATTGTAAAGGCTTTTGATTAGCTAAGCTTCCAATAGGAGTTACTTTAATTAAATCTTGGACAATATTGTAATGAGCCTTGGCTTCTCCACTATGTAGAGCTAGTATATCTCTTTGGAGGAGCACACAGTTGTGGCTATAACATTCCGCTATCGAAACTAGTGGTTGGACATGGATGTATTATATAGCTGGAACTTACACTTCTTAATATAATAGAGCCAACATGTTTCATGCATATGTTGTATTGTATTTGAGCCATCTTGAGTACTCTAAATGATATATGTATCTATTTTCTTATGCATGCATGTGTAGTTATTTCTGTATATGTATGTATGAATCTTTCTGAAATGTGTTGTTGGTTTAACCATCACTTTGGATTGCTAACTAACTTTCCTTTTCATTCGCATCTCACTGTTGTCGCATGCATGACACTGTTTTTTCACAAACGATCTCCGTTGCGATGACTCGCTTCACACACATGCATGCTTTCCCGTTTCCTGAATCCTACACTTGTCGTTTGCAAGTATGATCATTCACTCTTGTTTGCACTCATCTCACCATGCATCCAGACTTCTCATGTTTTCAGTCGCCTGTCGGCTGATCCGAGCTGCCTTGGCCCGGACTGTGCCTTGCCTAGCTAGCACTGCGCATTTCTGGAAGCGAAGGCTCTTCCTTCCCTCCAGAAATTGTGCAATTCTAGCTCAACAATGACCTCCAGGCTTGCATTTGCGCAATTCTTGGAGGAAGTGTCCTGTTGGCCCCAGAAGCTACGCAATGTAGTTTGCTAGTTGCATGTCACTACTAACTGAAATTGCGGATTGTGTAGTTTTGGTCCTCAATAGGCTAGGCTGGACTGTGAATTGTGTAGTTACAGTAGTCAGTCAGCCTCCTGATAGCCCGGATTGTGCCTTGCATAGTTTTGGCCGTCAGTCCCTTAACCTCCCGACGGAAATTGTGCAACCTTCATGATCAGTCACACAGGTATATTGCAAGTCAGTCCTCAAGTTTGTTTTGGTTTTTGACTAACAGATTGATATCCATGAGTGTTTCTATGTCTCCAGACATCACAGGTGTTCATCTGTCTCTCAGCAACATAAGTACAATCGCCTTCAGGAGAGCAGAGTGAAAGGACACCGTTGAGAGCACAACGTTGATTACAACCAAGCAAGTGTCTATGAGCTTGCCTACCTATGAAGACATCAAGTTGTTTGTAGACAAGGACATCAAGATAAGATAGCAGCAACATCATAGTGAGTAGCACCATCAGTGACAACAGAAGGCAACACATCTGCATGTGGAAAGTGCAAGAGGAAGGTTGTTGATAACATAGAGGCGGAGCAAAGCTGCAAGTTTAAAACAGATCCACTCATGATGGAAGAAGCTTTGGATATTGAGACTATGAGGTGATGATGTGACACGGGCATCGTGCAAAGGTAGAGAAAGGAACATAGAAGGAGTTGCATGTGTTGAAGCAATAACTCAAGGAAGAACAGGAGTTGCACAGACGAGAGAATGAGTCACACCAGGAACAGGTACAACAGGGGGCGCAACATGCACAAACAAATGAAACTGTGCCCATACAAGTTATAGATCCATCCCAGTAGCTAGCATGGAGTAGACAAGGTGAGCAATGTTGTTGATCAAATGCAAAGGAATTCAACAGCATGCATGTCATTATGTGCACGCATGTGATCCCACCCATTTGGCACACTTCCTGAGGTAAAGACAAGAAACAATTCCAATTGGAGCTGAACATGTATTTTGACAAGTTGATGTGCACAACCACCTACACATGCTTGGAGATCAACGTAGACACTATGCATCAACATTTTGTCAGTCCAGTTGCACTCAGGACAACCATGCGCATGCTATCAAACGAGTTTAATGGAGGAGCCATATCAGTGCACCCGGATGCAACAAATGCAAGAGTTTGCTTCAGCAAGATGTCATCATTAAACGCACGGACACCATCACGGACGACCAAGCTTGGCATCAGCTCACCACCTTCGACCATCACAATGATGTCAAAGAGTTTGTCTCACGACAACGGTCCAAGTGTTAATGACGTCTTACATGGCTTTCTTAAGCCAATTTGTCTCACTTGGGCACATGTGCATTGTAATGTAATGTCTTATCAAGTGGAAGTTCAAGTGTCGATAGTTAAATGTAACAACCATAGAGTAGTTGAAGAGTCATGAGGGTAGATGAATGGTCACAAATGGGAATGTCAAGGGTTGCCCCACCCTTTGCTATAAATAGTCCCTCATAACTCATTGTAAAGGCTTTTGATTAGCTAAGCTTCCAATAGGAGTTACTTTAATTAAATCTTGGACAATATTGTAATGAGCCTTGGTTTCTCCATTGTGTAGAGCTAGTATATCTCTTTGGAGGAGCACACGGTTGTGGCTGTAACATTCCGCTATCGAAACTAGTAGTTGGACATGGATGTATTGTATGGCTGGAACTTACACTTCTTAATATAATAGAGCCAACATGTTTCATGCATATGTTGTATTGTATTTGAGCCATCTTGAGTACTCTAAATGATATATGTATCTGTTTTCTTATGCATGCATGTGTAGTTATTTCTGTATATGTATGCATGAATCTTTCTGAAATGTGTTGTTACCTTCCATGTTGTGATGCATCTTTGCTCGTGTGTTACCTTCTTAACTCTATGTTATCACAGGTTTCTAAGGGGCGCACTCACCTCGCCCTCCATGTGTTAGAACCTCTCATGCACCTTCCTTGACTTACTACATATGTCACACCCTTGCTACCAACAGGGACATCTTACTTGCCTTTGTGCGAAACCGCAGTAAAGACATTATTGTTCGACCCACTACTGGGACTCCTACACCAAACGGTCTAAGGTCTAATTGAGACCTCTTACCGGGGAGATCCCTTGACATGTTGGCAAGTCCATCACAGTCAAAATTTTGGCGCTAGAAGGAGGGCGAGATGACAAGCTAAGTCCTCACATCTATTTTGAATCTCTATATATCTATCATGACTAACTACAGAGTTTCTCTTCTGAAGTGTATGTCTTATGGAAACAACTTCATTATCTCAGAAAATCTCTCGGATAACTTGTCACATAAAGCATATGATGGTGGAGGCCACGTAGCCTTAGTTAGGCACCCAGCCAACATTGTAGGCTGATGCGAAAGACATGGAATATTTGAAGAATACATGACCCGCGCGCTGTTCATCTACGTGCTTCGAGGCCACCCAATGCATTGGTGTGCCACACCGCCTAAAAAATCTATGCATTCTCTTGCTCATCTGGTTGCAGAGCTAGACCGTGCTTTCAATCGCTTTATCTGTAAATCACTCAACCAAGAAATTATGAAATTACGAAATGCACCCGATGAATCCGTTGAAAAATTTTACACTTGCTTCTGTAATTTGGAATACTGATTTTCCAAAGATGAAATTGGTTGGGAAGTTATTTATGGAAGATTTGAGTATCTTCTTCACATATCCAATCCGCAATTCTTGAAATAATCCGAACCCTGCTCAACACATTTTGGTGATGGAGTTGCGCAATCACAGGCAGGCACAATTGTTGTCACAAGTGATTGTCCACCTTCACCTCATCAAACAGCTCCACCACTGCAGAGTGATGTGGGAGATTATGCACACACATCTATTGAACTGTCACATCCTGCCACCCCACCCACTCTTCATATCTGTGTAGATTTGGCTTGCAAGCCTATTGGTTTTCACGTGGATTCATTCATTCAACCTCCATCCCCGCATTCTGTTGATCCTTTGGATTGTACTGTCTTATTTTCTTCCATTCTAGACTCCTCACCTGCTGTGAACGAGGATCAAGTTGTTGACGGAGTTGGTGTTACGAAGCCAACTTGCGCCATCATTCATGATGACTGTGTGCAGGAATCTAAAGAAGAACCCACAGTTAAGGATGACTCCCTTCTAGCCATGCCTCATCCGATCTATCATAACATCCCTTGGGATTCTGCCACTATTGATTTCCCCTGTGAAAAATCATTTCCCGATGTTTCTGCTTTCGATCATTCACAGGACACGTTGGATGTCAGTTTGTCATTACATTGCAGAGAGGACACACCTTCCTCTGAAAATCTGTCCAATCTATCATCTGTCATTTCTAAAAACGCAGAGGGTGAACATCCTTGCTTCTCATCTACCCCTCTGCACAATTCATCAAATCATGAGGATGCTGACAAACATCTTGAATTTTATGATCTTGGTTGTCAAGATCCCTCTACTTCTTCATCCAATCACGATCTTGATTCAATTGTTGTTAATCTGTCTAAGAAACTGGTCTATGATGATCTATCAGTCGACAAAGTCGAAACCCCCAAGACTATCGAGGCACATTCAATACCAATCCAACACTCAAATTTCACTTCCTCCACTTGAACTACACGATCCCATCACTCATGCGTTGGAGGAATCTTACATAGGAAGCACACTTTCACAACATAAGTGGTATAAATTTCTCACATTTGCTTACATGTCACAGTCAAGAAAATGGATACACTCAACATCTACATGCAATGTAGCACAACACCATGGAAAGTCCACAAAGTGCATGTCATGCACTTTCACTCATTTTTGTTCTATGGACACCTGTAAGCTCAGAGTGTGTTTGTCTTCATCGTTATATATTTCATGTTTGCTGGTTTTCACAACTGTGTTGTTCACAAACCATGCCTTCACCAACATGGGTCGACCAATGCACCGGTGGCTGCATTGGAAATATCACTTCACGTGATCCGACCCATGCACTATTAGCTTAGGAGTAGGAGTAGTGTTTTCTTTTGAGTTGTTTGCTTGCATGCATGTTTGCCTCTTTCTTTGTGTGTTTTCTTGCCTAGTTGTTTGTTTGCTTACTTGTTTTTCATACACATTTGCTTCTGCTTCTTTCTTTTCTTTTTGGTTTGTTTGCTTGTTTATGTATGTAGGTTAGTTTCACATGGATCATGTGAGACTCTTGAAACAAGCTGGGTGAAGTAAAAGAGGACTAGTACAACTATCAATACTTCATTATTTGTTGTCCTGCCTATGTATGAAGAACTATTGCCTTCAGCCCATGATACATTAAAGGAAAATACCTACTGTCCGAAGTGAACCTTCATGAAAACACAACGCTTGAGCGCGAACTAGTATCACCTGCTCTAGTCAGTTGTTTTTGGATTAATCCTTGTCAACTCAGTCAAGTAGAGTAAGGTGAGGGGGAAAACCTTGATTTGGTGTTGTTGCCATCAAGTCCAAAGGGGGAGATTGTTGGCATTATGAGACAAGTGTTGTCCTTGATGGCAAACCACACTGATGAGAAATCATAGTGCAGAAGGACAACAGCAAGGAATTGATGATCATACTATAAGAAGAAGAGAAAGTTCATACACGCAGGTTCATTAAGCCCAAGTCGCGTATACACGCTAGTTCACTATATACCAAGTCGCGTATACTCAGGTTCGCTATATACCAAGTCGCGTGTACACGCTGGTTGGCTTCAGTAAAAGCGCGTGTATGTGGAAAACTTATCTTTGGTCCACGACGGTTATTCCTTGGAAGTTGTGCCTATGGTTTTGGACCTTGGTGTCTCGACGGACGTGTTGATCCCTAGTTTTGAAGATGATGGTATTGGATTTCTATGGTTTTGGCCCTTGGTATTGAACAAGGCCTAAGGCTATATAAGGAGAAGGAAATCATTAGGCAAGTGCATCTGAAAAGGCTTGAATATCTGATGAAGTATTAGATCCAGTATGCAGGTTATTGGTTGATGATGTATTGCTTGATCTGAGCTAAGGAGAGATCTCATCGGTTGATGGAGAACAAGATCTAAGGAGAGATCGGGATCAAATGGTTTGAAATGAACTATATTTATATGGTTGATTATGCGTATTTCTAGATCTGCATACTGACGCAATGTTATGTTCTGGGTATAACTGATATCTGGTACAGCTGCAAGTTATGAAAAATTATTTTTAGATCTGTACGCAGGTTGTCTTCAGTAAAACCGCGTGTATACGCGGGTTGCCTTCATTAAAGTAGCGTGTATCTTTTGGAGCTTGATTTTTGGGTTGCAGCTGGGTCTGACTGTTATTGCAGAGTTCTGTAGTCTGCACTGTGTTCTGGTGACTGGGTTTGACAGGTTTTCAGTGGTTCAGTGATTCAAAGATTGTTGATGCGAGTATTGGTTGTTTTGTAATCTGCTATGAAAGTTGAATGAATTGTGGTCTTCAGATTGTAATGTTGTGCTTCAGGAATATCCAGTCTGAAAATGTATGAAAGGTGGTACCTGAAGGAAAGAAGATTGTAGGCCAGCACCTACGTACTAGTATCTTAGCTAGTACAAGAGCAAAGGGGGTTGGAGCTCCCTTCCAAGAAAGTTTGGAGAACGAGAGAAGGTTGAAGCCTTCAGCAGGTTGTAGCCTGCGTACTGGTATAAGGCTGCACCAGTACAAAAGATTGTAAACTGAAGTTTCATATTAAAGAAAGATAGAGACGACTTGCAGCAGGTGGTTTTCACCCACATTGGGTTTCCACCTTATATCATGGTGTTCATGTGTGTGGCTTTTGTGTGATGATCTGTTCTGTTATACTGCATCTGTTTACTCTTAATATGGTGAATAATGACCTGATGCACTTAACTGAAGATAAAATAACTGAATTATAGGTTTTCTGGTTATACGCTGTTTTCTTTAGACACAGTAGCGTGTACACGCTGGTTCACTTAACTGAAGTAGCGTATATGTTTCTGAGCATTGAAAAAGTTTTATTGATCTGATAATACTGATTCACCCCCCCCTCTCAGTATTATTTCCAACAACAAGCACGTTATAGGTATATACAAACTACTTCTCTGAAGGAACAACCTCTTCTGATCTCAATAAGTCGGGATCCCTCTTCCGCCTCTGAAATGAATAAGTGCTATGCACAATTATGAAAAAATGAAAAAAATGAAAAATGAAAATGAACAAGGTGAAAGAAGAGAAAGGCTTCCTGCACATAGAGGTGATGCAATTAACTTTGCTGGGGTAGTGACCAGGCTCGTTGGCAGTGGAGCGATGCTTGTGTTCTTGTGTGACTCCGTTGGGGTACTGTGTAGGCCTACTGGTAGCGGAGCAACACCAAAGATGAAACCAAAACTCTGGCGACTATACTATTTGTGCACCAATATATCCCTCATCCCCGATTGAAACAACTGTGTTGGCTTGATTTGGAATGTGTGTCGACTGACCAAGGGCTTGGAAAATGCTACATCTTACAATCAAGCAAGTGTGGAAACTAAGACAAACAAAGAACTGAACAATAATTTCGGAGGTGTTAGACTTTATTTTCATGAACAAGGTCCATTCAGAGAGCTAGAGTTCAACTAGTGTGTCGCCAAGTGTTGTAGCAGCTACAACTACCCTCCAAAATTTTTCCTTAGATTCCTTTTCGAGCCTCCCTACCGACCATCCTTAGCAACATGTCTTGTACTGTCAAGCACATCAGCTTTAGTTGTTTCACAGAGTCTTGTCAACCTGTGCATGCAATCTTGTTCCACCCCCTTCACAGGCTGCTTTTCTGACTTTGTGATAGTTTCTGGTTAAGCATCTCACTCTGGGAATTGTGTAATTCTGGAGGGGAACCAACCTTCCCTCCATAAATCGCGCAAACCCAACTGTACACTTAGCTAGGCTCCATAATTGCCCAATTCCTCCTGACAATCTTCCTCACAAAAATCATGCAATTAATCCCAAGAGAGCTGCTTAGCCCAGGAATTGTGCAATTCTAGGAAGCAGTCACTTGCTGCTCCAAGAAATTGTGTAATCCCTTTGGGATAAACAGCCCAACAGTTAGCAGAAATTGTGCAAATCCAGTCAGGTGGCTTGCTGGGCTTAGAAATTGCGCAATACAATCAGATAGGATTCCTTAAGAAAATTGCGAGGTCTGACCCAAGATCGCTGCTCAGCCCAAAAATTGTGCAATCCTGGGAGACAGTCACCTATTCCTCTTAGAAATTGTGCAATCCCTCTGGGACAACCATCTCTGCTCAACCTAGAAATTGCACAGATTTTCATCCCAGGCTCACAAACCGATGCATGTGCCTTCAAATTGATCGGTTCCCTCTGGGACCGAGAAAAATTGATTTGCATGCATGGAATGCTTCTCCCAAGGCAACATGCAAATGCATCCCTTGATTCAGGGATCTATGTTTAGCAGCTGGAGGTTACATGCAAGGGTCATTTCAGAAACTTCTTGCCAAGTGTCGCTTTTCCTAGATTTGTGGCATGAGCGTCACAACCTCAATTTTATCAAAACTCATTAACCAAATGCTGCAGAGCTCATTCCTCACATCGACCTTACGACTCTGACATCCCACATTGCATCTAGGAGTCGTTGACACATTCAACTCAGTTGTTTCGGTGTAAGCCCGCTTTTCATGTCTTGCGCGACATTTATGTCACTTTTTGTGTTTCGCCTTATGTGAGTGTTGTCTACTTGATTTCAATGAGCGCTTGCTGTCATTTTAATGTATGTTAGCTTGTAGAAGCACTGTTTCAATTTTCGTTCGCATCTCATTGCTGTCACATGCATGACACTGTTTTTTCACGAACGGTCACCATTGTGGTGACTCGCTTCACATACATGCATGCCAAGGATAATTTTAGGGGCGAATGTTCGCCCTTTGGCGAAATTAAAGGGGTTTTAAATTTTTAGTGGGCGAATATTTTGTATCATAGTACATTTTTACAAATCACCTCAAATAGCCCACCTTATTTTAAGGGAGAGGGTAAAAAAGGTAAATTTAGCCCTTGAAATTAGGACTTACAACCTTCCATTCGCCCATTTTCAAGAATAGGTTTTATTTAAGTGAATCCATTCGCCCATTTTCAAGAATAGGTTTTATTTAAGTGAATCCTATGGGCCAAATACCATATTTATAAAAGAGGTATGGTAAATTAATAAAAATATAAATAAATGAGAGGTATGGTAAATAAATAAAACATTTTTTATATTTACTCCATAAGCCACCTTATATACATGTAAGGGTGTAAACAAATAAAAATATAAGTGGAGGTATGGTAAATAAATAAAACGTCTTTTTATACTTACTCAAAAGGCATGGTAAATAAATAAAAATATAAATAAACTAGACGTATCGTAAATAAATAAAACCTCTTTTTATATTTAGTCCATAACCCTTGTTCTATTTATGAAGGCTCAAGAAAGAGGTTTTATTTAAGTGAATCCTATGGGCCAAATACCATATTTGTAAAAGAGGTATGGTAAATTAATAAAAATATAAATAAACGAGAGGTATGGTAAACAAATAAAACATTTTTTTTATATTTACTCCATAAGTCACCTTATATTTACGAACACTCAAAAAATGGGTTATATTTATGTGAAACCTATGGCAAAAATACTAGGGACAAATACCATGGACTAGATTGTTATTAATACCATGCAAAAAACCATTATTAACCCTAATATTAGAATTAATAAAAATAAAAATGGCACATGGTATTGACCCATGGTATTCACCAAAATGGCACATGGTATTGACCCATGGTATTCACCTGGAATGTAGCCTATTTAAATGGGGGAATTAAACCAACATGTAGCCTATGCTAAGATTCACTAGGACTTTACAAAGTTTTATTATTTAGTGAAAAACTCGCCAAGATCTTACAAGATTTTATAATTGAGTAAAATATTCGCCATGCCTGGTGAGAGATTCGCCAAAAAATTATATATACATATTATATTATTGATAAAATCGCCTTTCATTTTTCCTATATACCATGGAGATTCGCCCATTTATTATATTTATAAATTTAGGGGGGTTCTTAAAATTTTCCCTGATGCATGCTTTCCCGTTTCATGAATCCTGCACTTGTTGTTTGCATGTATGATCATTCACTCTTGTTTGCACTCATCTCACCATGCATCCATACTTCTCATGTTTTTAGTCGCCCGTCGGTTGGTCTGAGCTGCCTTGGCCCGGACTGTGCCTTGCCTGGCTAGCACTGCGCATTTTCGGAAGCAAAGGCTTTGCCTTCCCTCCAGAAATTGTGCAAGTTTGGCGCAAAAATGACCTATAGGCTTGCATTGCGCAATTCTTGGAGGCAGTGTCCTATTGGCCCTAGAAACTGCATAATGCAGTTCGCTGGTTGCATGTCACTGCTGACTGAAAATTGCTCATTGCGCAGTTTCAACCCTCAGCAGGCTAGGATGGACTATGCATTATGCAGTTCCATCTATCAGTTAGCCTACTGACAGCCCAGATTGTGCCTTGCACAATTTTGGTAGTCAATCTCCCAATCTCCCAGTGGAAATTGTGCAACCTTCATGATCAGTCACATACGTATGTTGCAAGTCAGTCCTCAAGTTTGTTTTGGTTTTCGACTGATAGATTTCTTTCCATGAGTGTTTCTATGTCTCCAGGCATCACAGGTGTTCTTCTGTCTCTTAGAAACACAAGTACAATCACCTTCAGGAGAGCAGAGTCAAAGGACATCATTGAGAGCACAACGGGGTTGCAGTCAAGTAAGTGTCTATGAGCTTGGCTACCTATGAAGACATCAAGTTGTTTGTAGACAAGGAAATCAAGATAAGATGGTAGCAGCATCACAACGAGCAGCACCATCAGAAGCAGTAGAAGGAAACACACCCACATGCGGTAAGTGCAAGAGGAAGGTTGTTGATAACATAGAGGTGGAGCAAAGTTGCAAGTTCAAATTAGATCCACCCATGACGAAAGAAGATTTGGAGATTAAGACTATGAGATGACGGTGCGACACGAGCATCACGTGAAGGCAGAGAAAGGAACAAAGAAGGAGTTTCATGTGCTGAAGCCTCAACTCAAGGAAGAATAGGAGCTACACAGACGAGAGAATGAGTTGCTACAGGATCATATACAACAGGGGGCACAACATGCATAGACGTATGAAACTGCGCCCATACAAGTTATAGATCCATCCCAGCATCTGGCATGGAGCAGACAAGGTGAGCAGTGTTGTTGATTGCATGCAAGGGAATTCAGTGGCATGCATGTCATTGTGTGCACACATGCGATCCCACCTATTTGGCACACTCACCGAGGCAAAGACAAGAAGCAAGTCCAACTGGTGCTGAACATGTATTTTGACAAGTTGATGTGCACATCCACCAGCACATGCTTGGCGATCAGCGTAGACACTATGCATCAACATGTTTCTAGTCCAGTCGCACCCAGGACGACCATGCGCATGCTATCAGATGAGTTGGACGGAAGAGCCATATCATTGCACTCGGATGCAACAAATGCAAGAGTTCGCTTCAGCAAGATGTCACCATTAAGCACACAGACACCATCACGGATGACCAATCTTGGCATCAACTCACCACCTTCGACCATCATAAGGATTATGGATTTGAGACTTCTGCGACTTGCATTCTGTGTGGTTGCATCTTCCGGATTCATCGCATCTGTTGTTTTAGTGCATCGACGTTTCGAACCAGCCACTGTGGTTCATCATCAGGATGAGAATAATTGAAGAAGTCAGTGATGGGTGATGGTGAATAAATAGGTAAAGGTAAGGGAGAGAGCAGAGCCGACAGCATCCAGGTTAATGTATTGAGAAATGTATATGTTGCTTCATATATATTTGATTTAATGATTTGTTTTTAATATGTATTGATTGATTTTAATATATATTATATATTGATTTTAATATATATTATGTATTGATTTAATATGTGTTATGTTTATTTCTTTTATACTTTTATATGTTTCTTTTTTGTTTGATATTAATGAGCTAAGATATGTATTTAATGATTTAATATTTTATGATATATGTGTGTATTTTGTTTTGGTGTATATTATGTTTTTGATTTATATAATGATTAAATATATGTATTATGTTTTGATTAAATATATGTATTATGTTTTGATTTATATGATGATTTGATATATGTTTTATGTTTTTGTATTATTTAAGATATAAATTTATTGATATAATATGTGTTAATATGTTTTTATTTGTTTTGAATAAATTTATTGATTTAATATGTATTAATAAATTTATTGATTTAATATATATCATGTTTTTGAATTATATATTCACAAATTTATTGATGTAATATATATTCTGTTTTATTGATTTAATATGTATGTATTGATATATTATGTTTTGATTTATATATTAATTCAATATATGTCATGTTTTGATTTATATGTTTTTTGTATTATTTGTGATATAAATTTATTGATTTAATATGACTTAATATATTTATTGATTAAATGAATTTATTGATTCAATATGTATTAATAAATTTACTGATTTAATATATTATGTTTCAAGATATGTATTAATAAATCTATTGTTTTAATGTGTATTATGTTTTATTGATTTAATATACATTAATGTGTTAAGATGTGTATATATTGATTTATTATATTATGACATATATATGTGAATTTTGATTTGATGTATATTGTGTTTTTTATGATTTGATGTATATTGTGTTTTGATTTATATATTGATTTATCTATTATGTGTTGATTTATTTGTTGATTTGTTATATATTATGCTGTGTATTTATTTGAGATGTACATTTGTTGGGTTAATATGTATTAATCTATTTTTATTTTTATTAATTAAATAAGTTTATAGATTTAATATGTATTAATAAATTTATTGATTTTGTATGTATTTATTTTATTTTAATATATTATGTTTTGCATTATTTGAGATATTTGATTTAATATGTTTTCATATATATATATATATTGAATTAGGTTGTTATTATATATATATATGTATATATATATATATATATATATATATATATATATATATATATATATATATATATATATATATATATATATATATTTATATGTGGAATTTTATTAGGGAGTTAAATTAATTTGATATGGTGAAGGGTATATTGCAATGTGCAGGTGAGGGAAATGGATCAGACAAAGGGATGAAGAGGGAACGGGCTAGGAAGAAGCAGAATCCTCTATTATAGTGGGAATCCAGTTATCGCTTATCTTCCAACCGTCATCGCGATTTAGGTTATCAGGGTGTTTTCTTATTTCAATCGCTTCTCTGAATTTCCTATGGTGGTAATGATCAATTTTGGCCATGACACAGGAGTCTTCTATGCAAATGTGGTGATTGGTTTTGCTTGAGTGTTCAGCTAAGGCAGAGGTTTTGGAGCGGTTGTGGTTAATGTCTGCAGCATGTTCTTGAATCCTTGTTAATATAGATCTCCCGGTTTCTCCAATGTAAGACTTCCCGCATGAACAAGGGACCATGTAGACCCCTTTGTGGTGCTTAGGGTCAATGGGATCTTTCACTGATTTAAGGCATCTACCAATAGTTTTCAAGGGTTTGAAAGTGGTTTTTATTTCTTGATGGAATCTGACTGGTTGTTAAGGTGTTCAAGAAATTCGTTTAGTTTTTCTTTTCCATGAGGCCAAATGACATAAGTGTCATCAACAAATCTTTTCCACAATTTGGGTTTTAGGGGAGCAGACTCAATGGCCTTGGTTTCAAAATGTTCCATGAATAAATTGGCAATGATGGGAGATAGGGGTGATCCCATGGCCACACCACATGTTTGTTCATATATATCATCTCTGAAGCTAAAAAAGGTGGATTTTAAACATACTTCAACCAATTTTGCTGTGCTGGGGTCAGTGATTTTGTGTATTACCTCCATGGCTTCGTTTATAGGAATATTGGTATAAAGGGCTTTTACATCAAAGCTCACTAAGATGTCTTCTTGGTCTAGCTTTATTGGTTTGATTTCTTTAATGAAATGGTAGGAATCTTTGACAAAGGAGCTGGTATTTCCTACCAAGGGTTTAAGTTTTTTAGCCAGATGTTTCGCCAGGTGGTAAGTGGGGCCACCAATAGTGTTAACAATGGGTCTAATGGGAATGTCTTCTTTGTGAATTTTAGGAGCCCCATAAATCCTGGGGGTGTAGGGGTTGGTTTCAATCAGATTCTTCATGTTTTGTTCATTGCTTGCTTTCACTAGGTTGTTGACATTCCTGGAAATCTTCTTTATGGGATTTCACTAAGATGTCTTCTTGGTCTAGCTTTATTGGTTTGATTTCTTTAATGAAATGGTAGGAATCTTTGACAAAGGAGCTGGTATTTCCTACCAAGGGTTTAAGTTTTTTAGCCAGATGTTTCGCCAGGTGGTAAGTGGGGCCACCAATAGTGTTAACAATGGGTCTAATGGGAATGTCTTCTTTGTGAATTTTAGGAGCCCCATAAATCCTAGGGGTGTAGGGGTTGGTTTCAATCAGATTCTTCATGTTTTGTTCATTGCTTGCTTTCACTAGGTTGTTGACATTCCTGGAAATCTTCTTTATGGGATTTCACTAAGATGTCTTCTTGGTCTAGCTTTATTGGTTTGATTTCTTTAATGAAATGGTAGGAATCTTTGACAAAGGAGCTGGTATTTCCTACCAAGGGTTTAAGTTTTTTAGCCAGATGTTTCGCCAGGTGGTAAGTGGGGCCACCAATAGTGTTAACAATGGGTCTAATGGGAATGTCTTCTTTGTGAATTTTAGGAGCCCCATAAATCCTAGGGGTGTAGGGGTTGGTTTCAATCAGATTCATCATGACAAAAGAACAGTCCACGGACAGCAAGGCGCACGAAAACATGGTGACAGATCCCGGACACAACGAAGGAATTGAAATAACGCTGGTTCAACAACAAGGCAGCATTATAAATAACCGAACTGAACCGCAACAGATCATGACAAAAGAACAGTCCACGGACAGCAAGGCGCACGAAAACATGGTGACAGATCCCGGACACAACGAAGGAATTGAAATAACGCTGGTTCAACAACAAGGCAGCATTATAAATAACCGAACTGAACCGCAACAGATCATGACAAAAGAACAGTCCACGGATAGCAAGGCGCACGAAAACATGGTGACAGATCCCGGACACAACGAAGGAATTGAAATAACGCTGGTTCAACAACAAGGCATCATTATAAATAACCGAACTGAACCGCAACAGATCATGACAAAAGAACAGTCCACGGACAGCAAGGCGCACGAAAACATGGTGACAGATCCCGGACACAACGAAGGAATTGAAATAACGCTGGTTCAACAACAAGGCAGCATTATAAATAACCGAACTGAACCGCAACAGATCATGACAAAAGAACAGTCCACGGACAGCAAGGCGCACGAAAACATGGTGACAGATCCCGGACACAACGAAGGAATTGAAATAACGCTGGTTCAACAACAAGGCAGCATTATAAATAACCGAACTGAACCGCAACAGATCATGACAAAAGAACAGTCCACGGACAGCAAGGCGCACGAAAACATGGTGACAGATCCCGGACACAACGAAGGAATTGAAATAACGCTGGTTCAACAACAAGGCAGCATTATAAATAACCGAACTGAACCGCAACAGATCATGACAAAAGAACAGTCCACGGACAGCAAGGCGCACGAAAACATGGTGACAGATCCCGGACACAACGAAGGAATTGAAATAACGCTGGTTCAACAACAAGGCAGCATTATAAATAACCGAACTGAACCGCAACAGATCATGACAAAAGAACAGTCCACGGACAGCAAGGCGCACGAAAACATGGTGACAGATCCCGGACACAACGAAGGAATTGAAATAACGCTGGTTCAACAACAAGGCAGCATTATAAATAACCGAACTGAACCGCAACAGATCATGACAAAAGAACAGTCCACGGACAGCAAGGCGCACGAAAACATGGTGACAGATCCCGGACACAACGAAGGAATTGAAATAACGCTGGTTCAACAACAAGGCAGCATTATAAATAACCGAACTGAACCGCAACAGATCATGACAAAAGAACAGTCCACGGACAGCAAGGCGCACGAAAACATGGTGACAGATCCCGGACACAACGAAGGAATTGAAATAACGCTGGTTCAACAACAAGGCAGCATTAACCAGAAAGAAATAGATAACGCTCAGCCAGAAACAACAAATGGCAGAACTAAACCTCAGCAGACCATGACAGAAGAGCAAACACCCGAGAATGAGAAAAAAGTAAACGTAATAAACCTCTCAAACACATACATTGATGAAGTCACTATAAGTCTGCTTGAAAAAGGTCTGAATTTTGCAATTTCGCCTCACACCATCCCCAAAGACGATATAGTATGCAATATAGAATATGGGATTAAAGACATGCCTGACAGCGTTAAAGAAGTCATCAGACAAGATTGCTCCATAATCCTCAGAAAAGCCAAGCCTCCCAAAAGCAATATATCAAAACAAGAATACCTGGCTCTCAAAGCTTTAAATCAAAACCCTGACATTGTGGTCCTAAAGGCAGACAAAGGGGGAGCCACAGTTATAATGAACACTGAAGACTACAATGAGAAAATGCTAGACCATTTAAACAACAGCGGCTGCTACATCAAATTGAAGAAAAATCCCATAAAGAAGATTTCCAGGAATGTCAATAACCTAGTGAAAGCAAGCAATGAACAAAACATGAAGAATCTGATTGAAACCAACCCCTACACCCCTAGGATTTATGGGGCTCCTAAAATTCACAAAGAAGACATTCCCATTAGACCCATTGTTAACACTATTGGTGGCCCCACTTACCACCTGGCGAAGCATCTGGCTAAAAAACTTAAACCCTTGGTAGGAAATACCAGCTCCTTTGTCAAAGATTCCTACCATTTCATTAAAGAAATCAAACCAATAAAGCTAGACCAAGAAGACATCTTAGTGAGCTTTGATGTAAAAGCCCTTTATACCAATATTCCTATAAACGAAGCCATGGAGGTAATACACAAAATCACTGACCCCAGCACAGCAAAATTGGTTGAAGTATGTTTAAAATCCACCTTTTTTAGCTTCAGAGATGATATATATGAACAAACATGTGGTGTGGCCATGGGATCACCCCTATCTCCCATCATTGCCAATTTATTCATGGAACATTTTGAAACCAAGGCCATTGAGTCTGCTCCCCTAAAACCCAAATTGTGGAAAAGATTTGTTGATGACACTTATGTCATTTGGCCTCATGGAAAAGAAAAACTAAACGAATTTCTTGAACACCTTAACAACCAGTCAGATTCCATCAAGAAATAAAAACCACTTTCAAACCCTTGAAAACTATTGGTAGATGCCTTAAATCAGTGAAAGATCCCATTGACCCTAAGCACCACAAAGGGGTCTACATGGTCCCTTGTTCATGCGGGAAGTCTTACATTGGAGAAACCGGGAGATCTATATTAACAAGGATTCAAGAACATGCTGCAGACATTAACCACAACCGCTCCAAAACCTCTGCCTTAGCTGAACACTCAAGCAAAACCAATCACCACATTTGCATAGAAGACTCCTGTGTCATGGCCAAAATTGATCATTACCACCATAGGAAATTCAGAGAAGCGATTGAAATAAGAAAACACCCTGATAACCTAAATCGCGATGAAGGTTGGAAGATAAGCGATAACTGGATTCCCACTATAATAGAGGATTCTGCTTCTTCCTAGCCCCGTTCCCTCTTCATCCCTTTGTCTGATCCATTTCCCTCACCTGCACATTACAATATACCCTTCACCATATCAAATTAATTTAACTCCCTAATAAAATTCCACATATAAATATATATATATATATATATATATATATATATATATATATATATATATATATATATACATATATATATATATATATATATATATACATACATATATATATATAATAACAACCTAATTCAATATATATATATGAAAACATATTAAATCAAATATCTCAAATAATGCAAAACACAATATATTAAAACAAAATAAATACATACAAAATCAATAAATTTGTTAATACATATTGAATCTATAAACTTATTTAATTAATAAAAATAAAAATAGATTAATACATATTAACCCAACAAATGTACATCTCAAATAAATACACAGCATAATATATATCAAATCAACAAATAAATCAACACATAATAGATAAATCAATATATAAATCAAAACACAATATACATCAAATCATAAAAAACACAATATACATCAAATCAAAATTCACATATATATGTCATAATATAATAAATCAATATATACACATCTTAACACATTAATGTATATTAAATCAATAAAACATAATACACATTAAAACAATAGATTTATTAATACATATCTTGAAACATAATATATTAAATCAGTAAATTTATTAATACATATTGAATCAATAAATTCATTTAATCAATAAATATATTAAGTCATATTAAATCAATAAATTTATATCACAAATAATACAAAAAACATATAAATCAAAACATGACATATATTGAATTAATATATAAATCAAAACATAATATATCAATACATACATATTAAATCAATAAAACAGAATATATATTACACCAATAAATTTGTGAATATATAATTCAAAAACATGATATATATTAAACCAATAAATTTATTAATACATATTAAATCAATAAATTTATTCAAAACAAATAAAAACATATTAACACATATTATATCAATAAATTTATATCTTAAATAATACAAAAACATAAAACATATATCAAATCATCATATAAATCAAAACATAATACATATATTTAATCAAAACATAATACATATATTTAATCATTATATGAATCAAAAACATAATATACATCAAAACAAAATACACACATATATCATAAAATATTAAATCATTAAATACATATCTTAGCTCATTAATATCAAACAAAAAAGGAACATATAAAAGTATAAAAGAAATAAACATAACACATATTAAATCAATACATAATATATATTAAAATCAATATATAATATATATTAAAATCAATCAATACATATTAAAAACAAATCATTAAATCAAATATATATGAAGCAACATATACATTTCTCAATACATTAACCTGGATGCTGTCGGCTCTGCTCTCTCCCTTACCTTTACCTATTTATTCACCATCACCCATCACTGACTTCTTCAATTATTCTCATCCTGATGATGAACCACAGTGGCTGGTTCGAAACGTCGATGCACTAAAACAACAGATGCGATGAATCCGGAAGATGCAACCACACATCATAAGGATGTCAAAGAGTTTGTCTCAACATAATGGTCTGAGTATCAGTAATGTATTGCATGGCCTTCTCAAGCTATTTTGTCTCATATGGGCACATGTGCATTGTAATGTAATGTCTTGTCAAGTGAAAGTTCAAGTGTTGATAGTTGAATGTAACAATCATAGAGTAGTTGAAGATTCATGAGGGTAGATGAACAATCACAAAGGGGAATGTCAAGGGTCACCCCACCCTTTGCTATAAATAGTCCCTCATAACTCATTATAAAGGCTTTTGGTCAGCCAAGCTTCTGATAGGAGTATCTTAGAGAAGTCTTGGACAGTATTGTAACGAGCCTTGGATTCTCCAATGCCCAAAGCAAGTATATCTCTTTGAAGGAGCAGGGGGTTGTGGCTGTAACGTTCCGCTGTCGGAACTAGTGGTTGGACATGGATGTATTGTATGACTGGAACTTACATTTCTTAATATAGTAGAGCCAACACATTTCATGCATATGTTGTATTGTATTTCAACTATCTTGAGTACTCTAAGTGATATATGTATATGTTTTCTTATGCATGCATGTGTAGCTATTTTTGTATATGTATGCATGAATCTTTTTGAAACCTATTGTTGGTTTAGCCATTACTTTTGACTGCTAGCTAACTTGCCTTCCATGTTGTGATGCATATTTTCTCGTGTGTTCCCTTCTTAACTCCATGTTATCTCAGGTTTCCAAGGGGTGTACTCACCTCACCCTCCATGTGTTAGAACCTCTCATGGACCTTCCTTGACTTACTGCATATGTCACACCCTTGCTACCAACAGGGACATCTTACTTTCCTTTGTTCGAAACTGTGGTCAAGGCATTACCGTACGACCCACTTCTGGTACTCCTACTCCAAATGGTGTGAGGTCTAATTGGGACTTCTTACTTGGGAGATCCCTGACATGTTGGCGGGTCTAACACCATTAATAGACTCTACAATTTCTTTCCCTTTATCTACCTTTATTTGTTCACATGTTTGAATAACTGTAAATATATTGTGTGTACACATGCTAACCATGAATACTTGTTTTCTAAATTCTCTTGAAATTGTGCAAATTTATTGGTAATTTGCTACTGCATGGTGCATGTTGTGACAATACACTTAGTTAGGGAAAATACCTTAACCATGATCCCTTTACAGGCAAATATTGGTAACTCAAGAATGGATTGTTGTTTATATGAAATTTGTCCTTCTAAGTTTATGATATCATCATCCTTAACACATACCTCAAGGACATTATACAAATGTATCCAAAGATAAAACCTAGAGTTAACTATGCCCAAAAGCCTATCCTCCCCATCCTTCCCAATTTGAATCAACGTGTTTGGAACTTTTCAATACGTGTCTCTAAATCGATCCCTATGGATTGGAAACTTCCTTAAGATTTCTTTAAAACTCCAAACTTTTACCTCACAACACTTGGACTGCATTGTGTAGCTAAATAAGATTTTCTTGCATAGAAGTAGGTAGAGTTGCCTCAATAGGGGTAGTAGGAAGCACTAAATATACATCACCAAATGTAGCACTAGGCCATTTATGCTCAACTACTATTCTTGCATGGCTTCAAGTGAGTTCTTGATAATAATTTCCAAGTCCTTAATGTTGATCATCTAATTCTTTCAACATTTGAGATACATAAATAGATAAATCTTTAGAATAAATAGTATAAATATTAAGTTCTCCATGTACGATTGATTGTGAGATTTCATGAAATGTAGAATCCTCTTGGGTCATAAGGGCCATATGATGTATTTGAAACATCCTCCATTGAACCCTTTGGCCATAAAGGATCTTTCTAGTAGGGCTTGGAGAAAAATATGCTACTCTGTCCCTAATTCATTGCCACTCTATTCTTAAAGAGGGGAAACAAATTCCTTTATTGTTTCTTTGGTTTGTGAGATGAACACAAAATTATCTAATTGCTGGGAAATGTCTTTATGAATCTTTTTTTGAACCCCTATGTGTGAATGTAAATTGTCAACAATATTAAATACCTTCTTAGGAAAATGAGATTTACCCAAGGTGTCTATTATTTATTTCTATTGTTGTGATTTCAAAATCAAATCTTGTTCTATTTTTCTTGTTGCTACAACTATGGGATATATGCTAACTATTTTGGTAATAACTATTCTTTTACTAGTAACTTGGATTGACTTGGTCTATGGACAGTCTCCCTAGGTCTTGAAGTTGATTGGACTTGTGTATTAGTTCCTTTTCCATGACTAGATGTTCTATTTGATTGTGATGAAATGACAACATATGTATTTTTCCTTTTTTTTGGTAAGTCTTATTGCGCATGTTGCATCCCCTTCCTCTTGTCTAGAATTTTCCTCATGTTCCTTCTCTCTATATTACTTTTTGCTTTGTCAGATGGGGAGACTCTTAAACATTTTATTAGAAGTAAGCGTTCATGTGATTCCATTCTATATCTTTTCTTGTTGTGGGCTTCTTTCACTTGTGTGATCTCAATTTCTAGGTCAAGTTGAAGGCACAAGTTCTTATGACATCATGTAACTACACTTTGAATATCATTCCTAGAACTACAAAATGATAACACATATGCTATTTCTTATGGATATATGTATGAGATTTCACATAAATATTATGCGTTTCAATCTCAAAATAAATAAAATCATCTCATTTTTCTATATATATTATATAGAATATGAAATTATTAGATAGTTTCATGTATTGTCCTAATATGCTAATGTTGAAAAGAAAATTTTATATATTCCTAAAATCATTTGTCTTTGTTGAACAACCATATATTGAATTTGGGCACTGGGAATGATTCTTTGACTTTTGTGTCAAAGAGTTTCCTGTTTGACGCTTCCCGTTATAACACATCCAAAAGTAATAGAATCCAACTGTAGTGAAAATCATAACCATGTTGATGCACATCCAAACATTATTATACAAATTCATCTTAAAGGTAGAGAACCTAAGACAACTTGATTCTCTTTGTGAACCATTTGGCTACATGGACCACTGCAAAGTGGCATATCATTCTTCCTACACTTGCAGACGAACTTGAAAGCCAAAATTTGAGTTGTAAATCACACTTTTAGATCTTAAATGATTAGAATTACCATGTTTCTCATGCCTCTTTGTGTTCGATATTTATCAAACATGTCTTTGGTCATGACATTTTAGGACATTGTCACCTTTATGATATCCTCTACCTATTGTGCTAAAATTGAAGCACAATATAAAACATTTAGATTGACAAGACATGCACAATTGAGCTACAACTAGCTTCCATGTAACCTATTACGGAAAACCCTAACACAATAATAAATTGATATACTCCATTAAAAATAGGCCACATCCAATAAAAACATAATAGAAAACTTATATAGTTTCTTCTCCCATGCCTTAGACTCTCTTCTCTCATTATTGGATAATATCTTCACTTTATTGTAATAGTCAAATTTCAATTCAAGAAACTATGTAGCATATTGAATATTTAAATCAACTACTCTACAATGCTAACTTTCCCAAGTAATGGCTCAACAATGTTTACCTTCTCATGAATTTTACAATTTACATTTTCACTTATTTATGTGCCTTATTCTTTGGATGAGCTTTGCACTTAGATGTCAAATTCACCATGGAACTCACTAACAAAAAATATGCTTTTCTAGTTTCCTAATTCTTTAATGTAGGTTATGAAATCATTAATGTTGTCCTCAACTCCTTCTTTATTACTTATAGAACTTTAAATAATGAACCTAGTAATTATTATGCACATGGCTCATATTAATGTAATGCACTACTAGTTTAATGTCCATAGTGGGTAGTTCAAATTATGACTATTTTTTATTCTCATTGCATTCTTTTTTATATGGTGTTCTTTGATATTCTTCCATGACCATTTCTTAAAACTAATCTCAAATCACCACCCTTGCATTTCTTCTTGTCTTAATCACCTAAGATGTCAACAAGAGCACCCAATTTTATATATTTTCCAAATATTAGTACATTTGTTAGTTTCATTATTATGACACTACCTATGAACCACCGCGTTTTAATAAAATGACAAATATGTACTTTCAACAAGCTTTGGAACTGAACAACATAAACTATAATTACTTTACCATGATAAAAAATCATTCAACCACTATTAATCCTACCATATTAAATGTGTTTCACTTATACTAGCAAATCATTGGGCCTCTAGTAGGCTATATTATGACCTCATTCTACTCCATTATCTAAGTCATTCATTGTGTAACCATCAATATTTATTGACTTTACTATGCCAACTTCTAAGATGTATGCAATCTAAAAGGGTCTAAGCTATCTCATCCTTAGTTTCCCTAGATTTTCCAAGAATTTATTGGCATAAAGGAAAACTAGTCATCTAGGTTTCCAACACTTTATAATGAATATATTAGTCATGCAAAGCCTTTTGTACTTTTTTACCCACTATCTAGTTTGATCGTACAATAACACAATTTTATTCTAACTCCATGAGATCCTCTATCCTCATCTAAAGACACTCATCATTATTCATTTATGTAGCTGCTACAATATGTAAACTATGATAAAAAAAACTCTAAGGACATCAGTACTCCTCTCCCTTGCACCAATGAAAATAGAGTATTCTTTGTCAATCTCTTACATGTGGACTTGCATTCCCATAACACTAAAAGAACACACTTATCTCAGTGATCATGTTCCACATTACATATTTTTTTCAAGGCATGCTCTAGAATCTTATTAAAATCCTCACCTCTTCCATTATCCCATGGATGATATGTTATACTTTTTTTATGTTGAACTTAGTTTAATGCTTTAATTGTGGTACTAATGAATTCTATATGTTGAGTGATCATCAAAAACATTAGACAACCAAACCTCCTTATGATATTATGAAATATGGAACACAAAACATTTTAAGTAATTCAATATTTTACAAACATTGATTCATCCTGACTGTTATGCAACCAGCTCACAAAATAGAAGAAAATATAGATCAATGACTTAAAAATAATTCTCTTCGAGGGGGCAACCTCCTTTACATTACACAAATGAAAAAATCTTGGATAATACAAATGACAAAACCTCCTTTCTATATATAGGAGTCTAAGGGGTCACAATATAATCAGAGCTGACATAACAATAATAATGTAAGGGCACAACAATAACAATAGTGTGCTTCTATGGGGCACGACAATAACAATATGGGGACAACATGGGCATAACAATAACAATAAGGGGATACAATGAAAATAATAATAAGGGAATACACTAGTATTATAGGGACCTAACATGCCCCTCTCCTTCAAAAAAGTGTTGTCCTCAATGCTTGAGTATTTCTGGATGCTTCTGTATAAAATTTTCATCCTCCCACGTGGAATATTTAGCAGGTAAGTTCTTCCACTTGATGAGATACTCTAAAATTGATCGATTTCATAGTTGTCAGGTTCTTGTTTCAGTGACTGCTTCAGGGTCCAATAGGATTTTTCTTTCCTCATCAAGTTTTGGCAATATTGTTTGAACTGGGAGCTTGTCACCTATAACCTTATTTAAGCATGAAACATGGAAACTGGGTGCACTCGGGAAGATGCGGGAAGTTCCAATTTGTATGCCATAGTACCAATCTTTGCAACACCTTGTACATACCATAATAATTTGGTGATAATTTATTATCCTTCTTAGCTTGCTTGAGGGAAATTTGTTTGTATGGTTGTAGTTGTAGAAATACCCAGTCACCTACATAAAAACTTCTTTTGTTGCGATGTTGATCGTTCTATTGTTTCATTCTATTCTGCGCTAAAGTCAGGTTATCCTTTAAGAGTTGGAGAAATTTTTGTTGATGCTCGATGTGATCTTCCACTTCTTGAAACTTAGAATTTTCTCTTAAATATGATGTGATGGACGGTGGATGATATCCATAAAGTGCCATAAATGGGTTCATTTTTGCTGAAGTATGGAAGGAAGTGTTATACCACCATTCAGCTAGAGGTAACCATTTGACAGATTGTTTCTGTTTATAAGATAAAAAACAATGAGATATCCTTCCAAACATTTGTTCACTATCTCAGTCTTCCCATCAGATTGAGGATGATAAGATGAGCTATGAGCTAACTGAGTACCGAGACAGGAAAATAGAGGTAACCATTTGACACATTGTGTCTGTTTATAAGATAAAAAATAATGAAGATATCCTTCCAAACATTTGTTCACTATCTCAGTCTTCCCATTAGATTGAGGATGATAAGATGAGCTATGAGCTAACTGAGTACCGAGACAGGAAAATAATTATGTCTAAAAATTTCTAGTGAAAATAGGATCTCCGTTGCTTACAATAATATTTGGGTTTCCATGTAGCTTTTGAATTGTTTTAATAAATGTAGTAGAAATTGTACTGGCTTTAAATGGATGAGATAATGCACAAAAGTGTGCATACTTGGTAAGTCTATCAACTACCACCATGATGAAACTCTTTCCTTCGGACTTGGGTAAACCTGTCATAAAATCCATTGAAACCTCCTCCCAACATTGACTTGGAATGGATAAATGTTGTAATAGACATGGGGTCTTAATTGTCTCAACTTTATTTTGTTGACAAACCAAACATTCTGCCACAAACTTTTGAATATCAGATTTAAGGCCATCCCAACAAAATTCCTTCTTAACCCTGTGTTAAGTTTTTAAAAATCCTGAATGCCCTCCTAAGGGACTTGTGTGAAATTCCATCCATGTTAGCTTCTGTTACTTTTTGTGAGAGTGAAATTTGTTGCACTTGGTCTCGTAATTTTGATATATCATGTTGTATTTCTTCCTCTTCTTAATGAGTCATGCTAGAGATTTCAGGTTGCTTACTAGGTGTTTCCATTTTCTTTCTTTGGGGAATCAATTAATGATAGTTATGCTTCACTATGCACTTTGAATTCCTTTGAACTAATTTTTCAAACCAAACTTATGCAAAATTAAAAAAAAACTACACACCTTTTTTCACTTTGTAGGAGCTCGATATTGAAACTGTTGTATCTATGCAATTTCGAAGGCCTAAAATTTCATCCTAAGGTATCTCTCTGAGTCCTCTATCCAACCCAACAAGTCTGATAAATCTTGGATTCTCTAAGAAATATTTATTCCAAATCTCCCACGATGACCTGATTATAGACTAGTTCAGTAAAGCGAACTTGTATGAAGTGCTACGTGTCACTATTTTGACCTTCATACCTTGAAACGATACAAAGAAAACTACAATCCGTCTTCTATTTGTACCTTTTTACGAAATTGCAATCTGATGCTCAGGGAGAAGGTTATGACGATTTTCCCGAGGTCACCTGTTTGAGATATAATTAGGGAGCCTACAAATACCCTAAATTCCTTGGATCATATCTTTGAAACTAGAGTGAGACAATACCTATAATTCGTATCCAAGGTTCATACAGATTTAGTCTCAAATGAGTTTTATTTCAACTTCTGAAACTTTGTGGAAACAAATTTATAGTGAAAATTCCACGATGACCTATTTGAAGCAACGAAACCTTAGAATCCAAAGCTCTGATACCAAATGTTATAAAACCAGCTCACAAAATAGAAGAAAAGATAGATCAATGACTTCAAAATGAGTCTCTTCGAGGGGGAAACCTCCTTTACATTACACAAATGAACAATTCTTGGATGATACAAATGAAGAAACCTCCTTTCTATATATAAGAGTCTAAGGGGTTACAATATAATCAAAACTGACATAACAATAATAATGTATGGGCACAATAATAACAATAAGGGGCTACAATGACAATAATAATAAGGGAATACAATAGTATTATAGGGACCTAACATTGACACATTAAATATGCATCATAATGATAAAATAACACATGCCAATCCTACATGTTGGCGGACTGATTGGATCAAAAAATATATGGCCCATTTCTCAAATGGTTCCAATGCCACCATACAAAACCAAGGAAACTCATCACATATAAATTATATTCCTACACATTGATTAACATCAGATCATTTTCAATTCTCCTTATGTCCTAAAGTAAAGAAGGGAACCATAATTTTATGCACAACACCTTCATTATCGTCTGTTTCCTTACATTATGACCTGTTGTGGCCTTTTTTGTGCTTCAAATAGAAGTGAATCATATTCATGCTAAACATACATTTACACATAATCCCATCTATGCCAAACTTGTAGAGTTGTACTACAATGACTTGGATGATTTATTGTGCAGGTTTCTAACTATCATTGTTGTGCATGCATGTAGGCCTTTCCAATTGTTAGAAGCATTGCAATCTCCTTAAATTTATCTAGTATAACCTCAACATGAAATAAAAATGCATTAGGTAAGTTATCATCAATATTACCTCCACTTTGCCTTGATTCTACTCTAGACAAGTGATAGGGTCCCAAATTATGCTTCCCAAGCTTAACCACCACTATAAAATCATATTCTTACAATAATAGTAATCATTTATGAATCCCCCTCACCCCCACCTGACCCCCAACACTAGCTTGTTCACTAAATATTTCAGCTTGGAGTGACTAGTGTAAAACTTAAATGCATTACCTAAAATACAGTGCCTAAATTTTTGTAGCGCATGCATCATTAAAAGCCCCCCTCTCTCTATAGTTGCATAATTCCATTCTACATGAAAATTTTCTATTAGAAAGGGAAATAGGATAATTAATGTTACCTTCTTTTAGTTGTGAAAGACCTATAATAATGTGATTGGTGAAACACCTACATGTAAGTCTACCTTCTTTTATTCCTTCATATCTATTTACCAATTCCAAGTCTTGAGATGTCTAAATATCAATGTAATACTCTTTTCCACCTATGCCCAATTTTGTAAATTATCTATGTGTATTCCTTAAAAATGAGCAAGTGTTCCTTTCATGATTATACCCTTTTTTGATAACTATTTTTTCTCATTGTTCCTACATCATCTCTAAAAATATAATAACTAACACAGTGTTGATCTAAAGATGATCTGAGGTTGTCATTGATGTCAACCCAAGTAGCACCAGGGGCTACCATGATCTTGCAAGGGAATTTTGACTTGAAAAATTACTCTATTTTGAGTCAAAGATCTTCTAGATAGATTCTACTCGTCGATATGTTTCCGTTGATATATGGCATGCCAAGTAATTCTTCACGGTTTGAGAGATATTCATGTTTGAAGTTAGTAACCCCAGTTAGTGGGCTAAAACCCTATGGGGTTGTGGCATGGCACTCATAATTGGTTTTGGTAATTGAATAGTCAATAATTAATAATTTTTTAAGCTCCTAAAATCCCTCCAACATTCTCTATAGAAACCCCTCTCAACTCTATAAAAAGAAATCTCATATATCCTCCAAATATAGTGATCATGGAATTTTTGCTATAACTTCATTTATGCGAAGTCTTAGATTCTGAAATGAAAACCCATTTGATTCACAATCTTGATGAATGTCATGACAAAATTTCAGATCTTGGTTCGCTATATTTTTGGAGATATGATCTGTGGAATTTAGGGTTTTTGTAGGCTGCCAAATTTCATCTCAAAGAAGTGACCTTGGAAAAATCGTCATAACTCTCTCTCTGAGAAGATGATTGGAATTCTGTAAAAAGTGGAAGATATTGCACGGACTGTAGTTTTCTATGTATCAATTTCAGAGTCGAAGTTGGAAAAAGTGACACGTAGCTCGTCGTACAAGTTCGCTCTACTGTACAAGTCCATAATTAGGTCATTGTGAGAGATTGGGCATAACTTTGTATTAAAGAGTCCAAATTGGGTCAGACCTGTGGTGTTGGAAAGAAGACTCAGAGGGATGCTACAGGACCGAAGATCACATGTTTGGGATTTGAAATTGTAGAGATACATCAGATTAAATATTGTGCTCCTAGAAGGCAAGAAATACTAGATCAAATGTTGTCAAGGGGTGCAAAGGACCAGTCTTTCTAGGGTAACAAAGAGTAAGATGCAACAAAATGATGTAGTAGAGGTAAGCTACATGTAAGTATCTTCTGTATATGCATGTTCATATCTTAATTGGATTAGGTTATTTTTATTCTAATTTGTTGTTTTTGTTTAGCACTGACATATGCTTTGCAAGATGAGGTAAGTTTTGCTATTATCATGTCATGGGTATTTCCTTGAAGACTTTTTGCAGCTATTATATATTCATCAATAGAAGACTCAATGCATAATCTAATGTTGTGAAGAATGAGAAAGAATATCATGAAAAGAGCAACAATCAAGGTGTAGAACAACAACAAGAAGTTCACCACATGAAGTCTTCAAGTGGGCAACACTATATACAGACATTGTAAAAGTATCATTGTACAGAGTCATTGTAAAAGCATCTTTGTAAAGTTCTACAAGTGTCTATCTACCGAGAGTTGAAGAGGCAGTGTCAGGAGGTATAGGATCATCATTAGGTGGTTGTGTCATAGTTGGGGTTATGGTAGTGTGTCTTATTCTTCTACATCATTCTATATCATTGTAAAGTGGACCATTTTCCCTGGTACGGGAGTCAATTCTTATTTTATTCTTCTATAGGGTGGTAGGATGGTGCTAGGCTGGTGCATGAATTAACCAACAGGTTCAAGCCTGTGAAAACTTCAGGGTGGTAGGGTGGTGCTAGGGTGATTTGTAGCTCATTGTTTGTTGGGGCATCCATTTAGTTGACTACTGAAGAATCTCGGGCGTTGGAGTGTCCATGCAGCGGGAGCTGGAGAAGAATGCTTTTCTAGATTCTAGGAAGTTGGAGCTTTCTTTTCAATTGGAATTTAAGATTAAAGAATTATTAGAAAAGCGTTCCATGGTTTTTGACCTAGAGGGGGTTTTCCACCTAAAATTTTTGTGCCTCCTATGTTCTTTTATTCACTGTTGTTACTGCATAAACATTAATGATAATTGAAGATTAACTAATGCTAAAAAAAGATTTAAAAGTGCTAATTTCTAAGGAATACGGATTCACCACCCCCCTCAGTGTTTTCCAACACACAGTTCCATTAATCTCAAGCAATCACACAACTCTATCTATATCTAATGCATAGATTTCTCCATGTATGCACCTCTTTTGCTAGACATCCCATAATTTTCTATCTATCCCCTACCTAAAGCATCGTTTGAATCTATGTCATATCAAAAAATTCTTCTCCAAATCATTTCAACATTTGTTGTCAGGTTGATGTAATCTTACTCCTATATAGTGATATTATAAATATCTTCCAAAATTTATCTTTGCACATAACCATTCACAAGTTCTACATATCTTTCTCCTTTGGAGGGAGTCCAAAGGAGAAACCACTCTAAGATCCTCATACTCAAGGGACATATTTATGTGCTTAATATTTAATATATAGTCATCATCAAATGTTAGTATATTCCTAACAAAGCTAGGTTTGGGTCCTTCTCATCCATAATCTCAATCACCTTATGGTTTTCACACTATCTATGTTTATCTCCACATCTAGTACTCTTTTAATGGGGAGAATCCTATATTGATTTACTTGTCTTAACTAGATGGGTGCACAAACCAACTTTGGCTTCCCCATCATCTCCCATCATTTCTTAGGGAAGATGTTCACATTGGATCTAAGATCCAACATTAAATCATTCATTTTATAACCTCCCAACACCATGATCATCTTGAATTTCTTTCATACCCTTCTTCTATTTCTTCTCAACTTCTCTCATGTTACATTCAAGAAGGGAAGATAAAATGGGCTTATAATCCTCAAGTATTAGAAGCCACCTTGATAAGATGTTTGTTAATCTCATAGATATCTTTTGATTAGTGAATAACTTAGTACAACACTTCAAAAGTCACTAACTTGACTAACACTCTCATCCTCTAGGCTCGTATTGGTTTATTCTTCCTTCTCATAGCTAGGTGCACTCTATAACATCTCCATAATCATGCAAGAACTATGTCTATCTTCCTACTTTGGATTTAATTTGGATGGGTGCATATTTTCTAATCTTCAATGTCAATATTGCTTCTACATCCAACCCAGTTCTTATGCTAGCTCTCGTTACTACATTCACTTGCATAGTGCATCCATATTCTTTACAAAACTCTATTATCACAATATGCACTTTCTTCTATTCTTATTTTTTTTCAAGTCTACTCCTTTTGTTATATGGTATGTACTCTAACAATAACCATATAGTAAATAGGGTTTAATACAATGATGTGCAATATTATTATACTTCTCCATAGTTGAAATATGTTGGTCTTCCCATTCCCCCATATTTGGCTCATCCTCTTCCTTTGAATCCCCCATGTCCTCTTCTTCCATTATCCTCTATCCCCTATACTTGATAGGAATTTGCAATGTTTTTATTCATTAGCTATAGTGAGATATGGTTGTCACATCATGTCCTATACTAATTTGAAAAATTGGTAGAGTGATATGTATGTTATAATTTGATACTTTTGTAGCATATGAAAACAACATGGTTCATGTCTCCATTTTCCATAGATTTTACATCAATCTAGATCATACCCCAAAAGTAATGGGGTTGGTGTGACTATGCTAGTAATGTTACCTATCAATGGGCATTAACTTTTAATGTGCTCCTATGTTCTACCTAGAATGCACTAGACATTATTGTGCACTAATTTTTCCTTAGATAAATTCTAGAATTTGTTTGTAAGCAAAGCAAGCTAACTCTAAATCCATGTCATTCTCAATGATGGCTCACCACCTCCAACTATGGATTTCATATGCATTTCTGTCTCGAAAACCCTCTCCTAAGAGTTGATCTTTTGTTGTATAAGAGGAATGCAATGTGAGGCAACAATCTTGCAATAAACTATTCTTTATATTGGAGATCTTATATTCACAAGGTTAACTTGCCTAGTCCTTAAACCTTCAATCAAGTCTTAGACAAGTTCTCCAACCCTTTACTTAATCTGTTTAAGCTTTACCATATATTATTGTTTTGGCTAAAGCATTTGAAACTCCATTAATCAAATCAAGTCTTAAACAAGTTCTCCCACCCTTTGCTTAATCTCTTTAAGCTTTATCATATACTATTGTTTTATCTAAGGCATTTGAAACTCCATTATTAAGTCCCTCTTCATTTCATAAAAATCCTTGTTTAATTTACATAGGTATTAACATTTTATTCCACATACCATTAAAATGTATTATCTATACCTTTCTTGCATCATTTGAAATCTTATTCATCATCCAAATGACTTCACATATCAAATAGTGTTTATTCAACATTGTCCTTCTCATAAGCATTAAATTTACTAATATCCATATCATCGGCATGATATACTTCAATCAATTAATACATGATACTTCTATGAACCTTTTTAACTTTTATATTCTATTAAACTCCCCCTTAAACAACATGCATATGAGGGGTGATTCAAAATAAAAGAGTATCTTCTTCAATTCCTTATGTGCTAAATCCAAAAGGCTCCTCAAGTCCCATGTGCCATTAGAAGCTACAACCAAAGGGCTTCTCAAGTCTCATGTGCTAGAATACCTCAAAAAGATATGTTAAATTTCTTTTAAAATTCGATATCCACATGCAACAAACTAATGATAACGATAACGAGTAGATTGTCAAACATTGTAACATGTGCAAAATTGATGAGAGTATTATAAAAGTTATGCGAATGCCATCAAAATTAATGATAATGCCAGTCATAGAAACTCTATAAATAGTAATAACAAAATTAATATACTATATAAAATTTTAATTTATTTTTAAGTAATTAATAATTTATGTTTTGGTGGAAATGATTTACGCTGGTGTAATAATTAATATTAATTTATATGATAAAAAGAATATTTGTATTAATAAATTAATATATTTTTTGAATTTTCGAAATGTGAAGCAACTATAATAATATTTTGGATGGGATATAAGTTAAATATATTATCTTGTAAAAATCAAATGTAAATTTGGCAAATAATAATATTTTTTTAATCCTATAATCGAAAATTTGTGATTATATATATATAATCGAAAATTTGTGATTATTTCCGAACATGTACACTGATTTCAACAAAGAACTGGTTCTACTTTTCTCTCACATTTTATATTATTTTATACTTAGTTGCAGCACCGCTATATATCCCTTGCATTTTTTTTTTTAAATAATTTTGCCACTCGTTTATAATCATTCTCGTTGCAAAACAACATTGCCTCGTAAGGCGCAGTATTTGGTTGATTTTTTAAGAGGTAAAAATTATTATAACTCAATTATTAATAGAAAATAAAGAAAATTATTTTTGAACATTGTTATATTCTTCATTTGAAAATGAGTTTTATTTATTTATTAAAAATTGTATTATTTTTTAATCAGAAATTGGTTTGGTTAATTTTGAGAAAATCTAGTTAGATCTAATATGTAAGTATAAGTTAACTTGATATTACATGAAGATTAAGGAATTTCGATTGATCGGTCCTTGAGAAAAGCAACAAAAACCAAACTCCAAAGACAAGAAACCCTAAAATTGACATTCCCCACACAATTACTATTATCATGGAAATTGAACTCGGGAATGATCATGGATTTTTCCAAAGGTTCCCTTTTCCTTTTATCATACAAAAATCAATCCTTTGTGAGGTGTGATCAGGAACACATGCAGATGATACAATGATTGTGTTTCCTTGAGTTAATTCCAATTCGCGGGGTCTGCAATTGTAGCTTCTTCCTTATCACTAACTAAATGATCTAATTCATGGAAAGTTTGTATTTGTTTATTGACGAACCTAAGACCATAGTTGTGTCTCTTGTGCCTCAATTTGAGGAGTGGACCCAACCTCTAAAGGATGAGATGGCACTACATGTGGCTAAGGTGAGGCTCAAGGACTTGATTTAGCTCAAGAGATTTTTTGGTGTCAAGTGTTATCTGGTGGGTTTAGTGTGGATTTCTTGGATCCTATTGAAACTTTTGGATCTTTCGTGTGATATCCCTTAGCTAAAATGTTTTTGTATTTATATGTGCATAAATTCATGTCTGGTTATGTGAATTAAATCGGAAGACATTGGAAAAACCTTAGAATTATCAAAAATATTTAATGTTGATAATAACTGATAGTAAAGTTGTTTATTTTTATTTTGTAAATAAAGAAAGATCCAGGAAATTAGTGATTGGGTACAAAATGGTTGGAAGAGGAAAATGTTGCAATTTAATTATGGAAATTTATTATTATCTATCAATAAGTCCTAGACATTTAATCTGTGGGATTAGACTTAATTAAGGAATTATGATATCAACCAATTAAATGTTTCCTAGAAGACATGGAGTTGTCCTCAAGAGTGGGAAAGAAGAGCTCATTAATGAGCAAATGACTACTTGCCACCTGTTGGTGAGGTGGAGGTAGTTATTAACCACCAAAAGAGTAGTAGATGGATAATATCTATTGATTTTTTACATTCCTCTACCTCATTATCTAAGAGAGATATTGAAGAGGAGCAAATAGTAGAGAATAGAGAAAATATTTGCAGGTTTGATTGCTTGGGGGGACATTGGTTGTGTAGCAGTGTCATCGTTGGGAGGAGCCAGGTACCTTACCATTAATTTTCTACTTGTTTTCAAGCCGATATCTCTAACTTCTATTTCTATTTGTTTTTAAAAAGAAAATAATTGAATTTGTGCTACATTAGGTGTAGAGAAAAAGAAGAAAGTTTTATGTTTAGGCTAGACTATATATTATTTATGTAGGATGTAAGTTGAGTTAAACTATGTAAATAGACAGTAGAAAAAAAAGTCTCTTGCAAAGTTATGGAATATTATTCTTTTAATAGAATTGCTAGTCTTACAGTTATCATGAATTGAAAGGTTTTTAATTAACAAAAAATATGGTCGGTCATATATATAGTAATACTAAGTTATTTTTATAGACTGTAAGAGTAGATTATTAATGTAAATAATTAAGTTAAAGTAAGAAAGAAGATGTGTGCGTGTGTGAGTTTTGTAATTTAGAAATCGAGAGAGAATATTGTAATTATTAGCACATGAATAACTTTATCAATACTCATAAACATAATAGATTCGGAAAAAGAATATTTGCTACTAAGCACATAGCACAAACTAACAAAACACTAAGAATATAAACGAACCATAAACATTGTAACAAAAATGACTATTCGTAAACAAAATGAATATGTGCAAATGGCTTATATACAAGAGACAACCATAACTCAAGTGATTGAATATACATATATAATATTACATACAAAGATGACCCAAATAAATATTTGTAAAGTTTTAAAACGATGATAAAAGGATTGTTAAAGTAAGCTTGGAAGCACACATTTTTAGAAAAAATATTTATGAATGTGACAGTTCATGGTAGTAAAAATCCATAACTAAATATTAGTACAAAATACCATATCCATCTAGATAGTTATTCAACTGGAGGAATTTTTTTAACACTAACAACAACAAAAACAAAAACTTTGTCATCATACACTGCGTTCATAAGCAAAGAACCCGACCTAGTGAGCCTCGTCGAACAATTAAATAGTTGCATAGTCAAACATCACCAAAGAAAGAAGCCATTTGTAGGAGCAAGTACTTCAGGATTTACACTCAATGAGAATAGAAATGTAACATAAATAAGATTCGAAGAAAGAAAAATTTATAAATAGAAATCACATCTGGATAATTTAGTAAAGAAAGGGAAAAAACGTTTACCTTCAGTTTAATATTGAACCAAGAATGATCCTTTTTCCCCTATTAAGAAAAATATGGACAAACTAGAAGTAGAAGAATCTATCTCAAGTAACAACATAGGAAGGGTCGAAATAGAATATTTGAACACTTGTGTATAACATTTTCTATTAACTAAAACATATAGGAATTAATAAGAAGTCGAGCATAATAATAACAAGGCTATTACATAGAAACCAGTTCCATTTTAAGAAATATATATATATATATATATATATAATTAATATTTTAACAACTGAGAAGCACAATAATATTCTGGATATGAAATGAAAACATTGGTTTCTCATGAGAAAAACATTATAGATAAATAGAGAAAGCTTTACGACCACAACTTATGAGGGTAAATAAATAACCATATAACAAGCCTAATTGTCCATAAATCAAATAAAATTCAAAATTCCAGTTAGGGTATATAAATATATATAGTGAATGAAACATGAAATATTGTCAAGAGGTAAACACAATGATTCTTTGTTGTCAATAGATATGAAATGGAACATGAAATCTAGCCTATGTTTATTGCAATACACTACTATGGAGAGAGTTGGGAGAGCCATGGTGCATGACAACAATGAAGGGACTACAATATATGAAAGAGATATAGGGTATTTAATATATTCAAAGCATTGGTAGTTTTGTGAGTTATCCTAAACAACAAAGTACCTAGAAAAACAAAAGTCCCAAGGATGTTATGCAATGGAGACAACTTTGAAAGATATTGTAACTAAAATAAGTAGAAGCATGTTGATCCAAACAATATAGAAAACTAGAGTATGCGCAATGTATCGCATGCAAGAAATATAATCATAATCGGAGAAGGTGTACAATGAATTGAAAGATAGTAGTCTTTGAGCATCTTTGAAGGCTCCATGTACTAGGGAGATGAAGTGACATTATAACAAATATAACCCTATGTGTAGTGGTAGGGATGATGTGGAAACTAATATACTTGGTCATGGGAGTAAGCTAAATGAGAGCCTAGAGAGACTAATTGAAAATGTTGGGATGTGACTGAGCCCAATAGTGTTGGCAATGTGTTCCTTGAATTGAGGATGCATCTATTCTAGTGTATTATTCCAATGTGGCCATCTCTAATACACTTATATGAAAATTCAATGTCTAACTTTACAACTAATAGGGGACTATGGCTGAATATATCCTTGTTATATAGTTTGATGGTGATGTGTACCCAATAGAAGGGATAGTGAGATGATTGTTTGGAGAACCATGGTTGAGATCTTGAGTTGGGAAACCTTGAGAAGGTGCAACTAAGGCTTAGATAAAATATGTCAAACATTTTTCAATGTGGATTAGAAGTGGTCATGTTGCAATATCTAATATGTACCTATGTATCTTTCTAAATAGAGTGGGCAACCTATATAATAGAGCTTTAGTTGTAGTTATAACCATGAGAGATGTATGCTATGTTGTGTTTAGATGCATGATTAAGACAATGTCGTTACTAAAAAAGAGAGTATAAGGTATGATGATTGGACTTTCCAATGCATCAAGCAGTATGTATCTATGTTGTTATGATAAAGATACCGTCCTATAATATATGAGGTTAGATGTTGAGAGGTATGTTATAATGTTGGACCATGTTGGAGTGTTACTAGAGCATCAATTATGCATATTTTCATGGTGCCGAGTGAATGCACTAAAGTAAGGGAATGAAATTTCTAAAAAGGGAAGTGTAGAATGAATTGAAGAGATGGAACTAGGGAATTTAAATAATAGATAGCATAAAAGGTCATTATAAGAAGGATGAGGGTTTTAAATAAAGTGATAGATACCATGGTATTGTAGTGAGTGGGTCAAGGTATATGTGTTTGTGCTAAAATATATGGATAGTGAGGATGGTTTGGAATGAGGATTAAGAGAGAGAGATTGTGAGTAAGTGGAGGTGTTATAGTAGTTATAAGAAGAATACATAAAGAGAGACATTTATGCAATAGTGGTTGCTAAAATGCACCATGGTGAGAAAGAGGAATGATAACAATGATTAATTTATATGAATTTTTGTCTTTGAAGAGAATGCAAGCATTATTGTGAGCATCATAAAGAGCCATATATTGTTCTTGATATGGGAGGCTTAGGATCATATAGATATAATAAAGTGGAAAGATGTTAAAATTGATGATGTCTTTGAATGGTTGAATGAAAAAAGTACTACAAATGTCAAAATAATTAATAGACAAGGGTCATGTTATAGTACTTCAATAAGATAATGTGGAGATGGATAGGGAGCTATGAGAAATTGTAAGAGCTACACAAATTCATAAGATATGAGGTTATTTTGAGTACCATTTTTTAGAGTCATGGTTGTTAAATGGTCTTTAATCTAGAAATTATGAATGAAAAGAAAGTTGGGAGATTGAATGGTATTGTTTTGGGTCATGAGAAGGAAAAATGGGTTTGCTAAGGGGGTCTTTAAATGTATAGTTATACTAATCGATATGAAAGGCTTTGGATGCATATTGAAATTTTAAATTATGGTAGTATGATGTAGAATCTGTAGATTGTAACCCTATACAATTAATTGTTGCAAACAAATTCTTAATAAAAACATAAAAGATATAATGGCACACACACAAATTTACAATGGCCACTCTCTATAACCAAAATGCTTCCTTTATTGCATGAGTAGCCACCAAAGATACTTCCTTTGAATTAACAAAGTTTCCTAATTTTCAATCTCTTTTAATTTCTGTGCCCAAAATGAAATTTACTGCACCAAGATCCTTCATGTCAAATTTAGAATAAAATTGGGTTTTCACTTCTTGGATGCTATTATTTTCATTCCCAATTAACAACATATCATCTACATACAAGAGAAAATAAATAATACGATCACCAACTAATTTAAAATACACATAGTGATGTTCTTTGCTTCTTTTGAAACTAAGTCCCAGTATATATGTATCAGAATTTTGATACCACATCCTTGGTGATTGCCTAAACCCATACAAAGACTTTTTCATACTACATACCAACTCTTTATTACCCCTCATACCAAAACCTTATGGCTACTTCATATAGATCTCTTCTTCTAGATTCCCATGTAGGAATGTTGTCTTCATATCCATCTATTCTACCTCAAAATCAAAAGAAACAAAAATAGATCAAAGAAATCTAATAGAAGCTAAATTTGCAACAGGAAAAACAATATCACTAAAGTCAACTCCTTGCACTTGGAAATAAACTTTTGGTACTAATCAAGCTTTGCATTTCTCCACTTTGTCTTCTACATTTAGTTTATTCTTAAACACCAAATTGTTGCCAATGGGTTTTCTTCCAGTTAGCAACTCCACTACATCCCAACCATCATTATTATCCAAGGCTTCCATTTTTTTAACTATGGCCTTTTTCTATAGTTTTCCATTTTCTAAATCCACTTCCTCCCTAACAGTTCTAGGATCATCATCAGTAATGAAAAATGCAAAATTTGAACAAACATTAGGTGGTGTATACCTTTTTGTTTGCCTTCTCTCTAGACCAATATCCTCAAAATCGGAGTATTTGATTCCTAATCTTATGATTCTTGTTCTTCTATAGATTCTATTTATCATCCTTTATTTCAAACTCTATCTTCTACGGTTGTTTCTCCCTTGTAGGACTTCTTGTTTGATAACATCTTCTACTTCTGTCTAAACTGTACAAAACCTTATTTGTTTCTTTGTTCCAAAGCTTGTAACCTTTTAAACCATCATTATAACCAATAAATATGCACCTTTCATATTTTCTATGCAACTTAGTTTTATTTCCCTTTGAAACATCTAAATATGCATCACAACAAAATACCCTAAGATGTGTGAGAGATTTTTTCTTACTAGTCCATACCTTGTGTTGAGTCTGATCATCTAATGCTAATGAGGGTGATGTATTTACCATGTAGCATGCAATATCCATTTCCTCTACCCAAAATTCTTATCCTAACCCAACATCACTAAGCATGATTCTTGCTTTCTTCATCAACACCCTATTCATCCTCCCTACAAATACATTTTGTTGAGGTGTGTAGGGGGTAATATTCTATTGTGTTCTACCAAAATTTTTATAGAACTCTTCAAATTCATTCCCACAAAACTATCCACCATTATCCATCCTCAACACATTTATTTTCTTATTTTTCTGATTCTCTACTAGAGCCTTAAATTCTTTAAATCTATCAAAGACTTCATATTTCTTCCCAAGGAAATATATCCATGTATTCCTTGATATTTCATCTATAAATGAGACATACTAAACATATTTACATAATTATGGAATCGACACAGGTCCAAACACATCACTGTGTACTAGTTGCGATATTCCCTCTTCCCTCTTAGCACTAGAGGAGAACATCACTCGATTCTGCTTCCCATATAAGGAATGTTAACATAAGTCAAAGCCCGAAGAAAAACTAGAGATACATTGAACCATACCATTTCCATGCAATACTCAAAGACCTATCTCTCTAATGTGTCCCAATCTTTGATGCCACATCATAGTCTTTTCTTCTGAAGTTGTAATAACCAAACTATCCTACAAGTTTGGTAGAGAACATAAGAGAGTGATGCACTTATATTCATGTGAAATATTAATATCAATAGATAACAATTGACTTAACACCATTTTTTGAATTTATTTATATGCTTTTTCACCAAGTCTCCTAACTTTGTTCACCAGGAACTTGGAATGACACAAAGCCCCTAACTTGTCCCATAAATCCTTTGGTACAGATTTCCCTAATACATTCAATACTATTGAATCTAAGAGACACAATCATATTTTTTTTTTTGCCTTCTAATCCAACTTTGTCTAGCCTTCTATTGACATCCCCATCGGTGCAATACTTGGATTCACATCAATCCAATAATCTCTGTCCACCAACAAGTCTTCCATTTTGAGCTCCCATAGCTAAAAAAATTTCCCATTGAATTTCTCGATCTTTATCTTTGAATTGCTTTCCATTTCTTTTCACCACAAGAATCACTCCTATAGAACTCCCATTATAATAGGGTCCAACACAGGCTCGAATGAATCCCATTAGCCACAAAAATGCTTTATTTTTTGAGGTAAAAAATGCTTTAAGAAAGAATATAGCACATACCCAATAGAATGTGTTTTTATTTTATGGAAATTTCACCATTGGTTTAGGATAGAGGATGAACAACCAATGAATTTAATGTTTTGAGGGTGATCTAGAGAAGGCGACTTGCTAGGATTAGGGATAGCTATGGGGTTTGGGTTGTGAGAGGACCAGAAAAGAAGGAAAATATCTACTTTGTGTTTAATAGAAAAGGAATGGATAAAGGCTTGGTTAAGAGTGCTACTCTCAATCAAAGAAAATTCATAGAAAAGGGATTAATAACCAAAATTAAAGTTGAGAATAATTACTCAGTCATTTCTTGAATATAGAGTCAATTCATATTGTTGTGAAAGTCTAAATATATCATTGTACTACTTCATTGAGAACTTGAAAAAGGTTGTAACCACCTACACATGTGGTTGAATAAATGCCCTGTAGGTAGAATCATTATCTTATTTATTCACAAAAGGAATTTCAATTGGTGATGGGATTTGAAGCAGAGAAGTAGCATCATCATTGAGTTTGAAACATAATTTTGGTGCCCTGAATTATAATTGCCACCAAGTTTGAGTGATCCCTTATAAATGGTGATTAACAAGGAGCAATGTTTGAACATTATATCTATCTCGAAGTAGGATATGAGGTTATATATCCATGAATCTAAGATATCTCCATCAATTTTTTCACCATATGCCTATAAAGTAATTCTTGTATCTAGCTAAAAAATGGAAATATGAAGTTTATTTCTTGAGTATTCATGGAGGTTATTTTTTATTTCTTTAATTGATTTATTTAGGGATGAATCCCCCTCATTTTATAGGAATTTCTATGTGAGGGAATAAAAATATGTTTATTTTGAGGGAGGGGAGTCTAAAAACCCTAGCGCCTAGAAGACCCTAGAACAATAGTGAACGAAGGCTCAATGGGATAGGGGAAGGCAACAAGAGGGAATGAAGTAATGATTTGGGTAGGGAGATATTTTCCAATACAAATCTAACTAAATGTAAACCAAACAAAATATTATTAAAATAACCTAAGAAAGCTTTAAGTGAGATCTAGGTGGGAGGATGATTCTCCAAAGTAACCCTGCAAAATTTTTCTTATTGCAACAAGGTTTCCACTTTAAATCTAGATAAAGTATATAATAGCTTGATAATCATCACTAATGTAGATCTTGGTGGGAAGGAACACTTCAATATAAACAAGTCTAAGCATATACTACAAAAACTAAGAGATTATGTGTGATTGGGGTAGAGAGCATGAAAACTAAAAGCATGAGTCTCGATGATCATTGTCTAATTCTTTAATACTAGAAGACGACAATGAATACCTATCAAACTAGAAATCATTATCATGAAAGGGAAACATGCAACTTGAAGCAACAAAGATAAATAACAATAGATATGAAGAAACTATGAAAAGGAAGCACACGACTTAAAGCAATGGATAGAAATAACAATATATATGAATAAAAACAAGGAAAAATGGCCTAATTTCTTCATCCTAACTAATAATCCTATATAGGACTACAATGGGTCCACACATTGCCAAACACAACATAAAGGATGGAAAGGTGAAATTGCATGCTTACACCTCTAATACAAGTTGAAAGGTGGAACTGCATGCTTACACCTCAAATAAAAGTTGAAAGGTGGAATTGCATGCTTACACCTCAAATAAAAGTTGAAACATGGAACTACATGCTTACATATCAAGTAAATTTATATATATATATATATATATATATATATATATATATATATATATATATATAAAACCTAAAACCTAAATTATATATATATATATATATCATTTTTATAATTATTATAAGTAAACGTTATACTTTCTATGTACTTTGGTGTGCTATATTTAGTGGTGGAGTCTTTTGAACTTTTGACATGATGTCTCAAGATAGATTTCTATGCTAAGTGTATTTGTTTCATGCTTTATTTTAGACATTGAAATTAACATTACTAATTTGTATTGTGTGCCATCTGTGAATTTGGGGTACTTCCTATGAATTTATCTATAAGGTGTTCCTTTGAACAAGTTCTGTTAAAATTATAGGTGAGGCACAAGGATCCACTTAGTAAACCCATGACATAGCACATGCATTCATGGGATTATAATGAATACCTCTAATTTTAATTTGAACTTCCACATCTTTTATTATTGATACACCCTCCCAATGCATCTTTCCAAATAAAATAACCCCTTGTTTTCGCTAAATATTGTAAGTACCATTTTAGAGACATTTTTAATACCACTTATTCTTTCTACCCTACTATATTGGTCCAAATATTTTGCATAAATACCTAACATATACTTTAGAAATGTTGTTTAGCATATGGTACTTGAGGTTTGAGTCAAACTTATCAAAAACTAGGATATCATTTAATTTTTGGACCATTCTATCAAATTTGTGGTTGTTTTTACTGTTTGTTCAAATCTTTTCGTGGTTCATTGAGAAAATTTATAAGTACAACTACTAGATATATATCACCCCCATCCATCATTTTTTTCACTTCCAACTAGAAAACTTATGAATGTAGATCTCTTTACATTGGTAATTCAAGTCTCATTGCAACTTACTTCCAGCCTCTTGATAATTCCAACCATATTAGAGGAAATTTCAGCCTAAAAGTGTCATCCTAAGAAAAAGTAATAAAATAATAGGGAAACAATAGAATAAGAGTTATAAATTTTGGAGGAAAAAGAAAAAAACTAATTTTTTAATTATATTTTTGGTTTATCTCCTTACATGTTTACTCAAATTTCAAGTGTAGACACTCGTTGGATGCAAAATTACACATTTTTTAAATCTATCTTCAATTTTTATCAATGTGGGTCTTCTTAAAAGTACGTGTAATGCGTACTCGTTGGATGCAAAATTTAACTTTGCATCCAACGAGTGTCTACACTTGAACTTTGAGTAAACGTGTAAGGAGATAAGTTAAAAATACAATTAAAAAAGTAGTTTTTTAAATTTTCCCTCCAAAATATTTAGATGCATTTTTTCTTTTAATTTAAAGGATTTTGATTAGTTTACACATTATGTACATGAAAATTTCATGAGCACTTTTAAGCTAAAATTTTCTCTAATAGTAAAAAATGCAAAAATACTCCAATACTAACATTTTTAAATTATGTAAAATTCTAACAACGCCCCTTACTTTTGATATCCTTATAATTTCAATCCATAAAAAAATTATACCTTATCAAAAACCAATACAACTTTAAAATGAAATACTTGGTATGAATACCTCCTCATTATATAATTTCTAGGTTAAAAAAGAGTTACAAACTTATACAAATTCTTTAATCATATAAATAATATCACCATATATATATATATATATATATCCTTTCATTGAAAAACTTCTCTAATCAAAATTCTATGGTGATTGTTGTCCTTCTCAAACAAACATTTGAATATATAAGTTAGGTTTGGATGAATTTCCTCTTCTATTATGTTAATGTTTCTCATTTCCACTTAGCTCTACACCTCAAAATTTTACTGACATGACAACACCTAACCTCTCTTCTTTTATACACTAAAATTTTTAGTTAACTAACTTGTCTACTAAAAATGTATGTACTCCTAATTTAATATAAAAATCTACTCAATCCTTAGTACCAACCAATTTTATACCATCCAATATATTAAATTATATTTAACTTTTTCCAAGTAATCCCAAAACAAACCCACTTAATATGATATCAGTTAAATATATGTGCAAACATATATATAAATATAAGTTTCACTCATGTGTCTAAAAATAGATATAAAGGGACATAAATTTACATCCTAATACTCTAGGATAGGTCGATATACAATGGAACAATGGTATCTCTCGAAGGCATAAAGAGACACGTTACAATCAAACGAAGAAAATTTATAGGGAATGAGGAGGGACATTAGGTGGCATAAGGAGGTTGCTGGTCTGTTACTCTAGTTGTACTTGTTCATGTCAATGAGAATGCATTATAGTCACACTAGCCAATGCAACATTTTGGATAATAATGTCATACTCCAATACTATGGTAATTGAGTATTAAATATCTATAATCATCTTTTTTCTTTACACGATATGTCATTTATATTCATCTTTGTTCTTTACCATGTGTGACATTCTTTTTTTCACTATCCCATTTATTTATATTTATAGAAATTTTCTTCCCATCACTCTTAACATATTATTGTGATTTTTTTTTTAATATATATAATTAAAATATATAACTATTTAATATATTATTTTAGAAAGAAAATATTTTATTTAAAATATTGACGCAGGATTAAACCTGCAAACCCAGAATCAAATTTAATCTAATGAGTATAAAATACTTCTCAGAAAAAAACTACAAATCCTGGCAATTTCACAAAGTTGTTTACACACCAACAGCGAGATTCCCCTTAAACCAATGGCGCCTCCATGAGACCGACTCATCAAACTGAGGTCCTAACATTGATTCGAATCGAGCTTTCGATTCAATCCTTTTATTCAAGGTTCGATACATACACAGATTTCACTAATTGATATTAACTGGAGAGGATTTCAAAACCTCTGTTCCAAATCGAACTGCCCCTTCCAAGCCATAATTATACCACAATCAGAAATGGTTTCGCTCCATTAATAAATTGCCGACACTTATAGTTTTGACACCTCTGATCCAATACACCTTTTGAAACTGCGCCTTTTATAACCATTTAAACAACGTTGAACACATTTCAAAATAGTTTCATACCTATGTATATATTGCAGCAACACCTGATCTCGTTCAACTTACAACACGCATATATCATAAGCCACCGCTCAAACATGTCACTAACTGTCGACCCTGTAATTAAATCCACGCAGAGTATTCCTTTCTCAGGCTTGTTCCTTCAATCAAACCCTTTTACACTGGCGTTCAAGTCATCTTTGACTTCCCTCTGAAACACCACCGTTCGATCTCCTCCATTTAAACCCCTCTTATAACACTCCTTTGTTATTACGTACTTCTCATATATAAGGAGCGTTTTGCAGACAACATTATCATAACCATGATTCCAAGTTTGGATTCAATGGGCAGAAGGTCAACAAAAATGGTTTCCACAACAATTGTAAATAACAGAGATGCTGAACTACCACGATTTGGTCAAAATTTAACCTAATCTTCTTCAGTGATCGAGCTGGGCGTTTTCACCTGGGAAATCCCTTGCTTTCAATGGTTAGGTTCCAGATTTCACAAAGAAAACTAAATAACTGCTCAAAGTGAACTTTCTTCCTCAGGGACTGATTCCATAGGTTTCAGTTTGATTTTATAAAGAAATTCGGATCCCAAAGAGATTCGAATCTATTGACATCATGTGGAACTTAGATTGCATGAATAAATCACTTACCTTAAGTACAACGTCAACTATGACTACACCCCCTTTGTAGCTTAATGCAGACTTCAATTCAAGAATTGAAAATAATGAGATCCCCAAACCCTCACGAATTTATCAACGTTGTCAATGCATTTTCCCACAGCAATTTAACTCAAGACTTAACCACGCCTTGTTACATAATTGGGTTGTTGGGTATTTCCTCCATTAACCAGCACTCAGGGTTCGATTCAATACTTGGATCTGTTGTATTGATCCACACAAGACTGATTATTGCTTCCTGCACATTCTGGATGACCATAAATTGCTCACGCAGAGTATCACACAATTTCCGCACAGAAATTTCGTTTGCTTTCTAGGCAAACTTCCAAACAACGATTCCACAAAAGAAAACCCCAGAATATTTAGTAAAAAATGATCTCATCAATATTGCTCAACGCAGAGCAATCCTCTCACAAACAAGTCCACAATTCAATGCACTCAACAGGATTCAATCCAATATCACATCTATTCAATCTATTAAGTGGGTTTCCAAACATTCTACTGGAATCATATATTCCTGTAGTCATTTACCCCCGGAAATATCCAGCCATAACAATTCAGACATTTAGCACCATTCATCATCTATATAGGAACATAGATATTTACTTCGCATTGACAGAGATATTCACATTTCCAACTTCCAAAGCACATAAAACTGTATTTCATTAACCAGTTTCAAATATCTACAGTACTTGGCCTGATTTCCAACATGGGCACGCAGCCCTGGCCTTTCTCTCCACATTCCACACTCACCTTCCCTTTTTCACTCAATTCTAACTAATTCCCTCCATAATGCTTCTCGCTCCCCTCTTTTTTAACACAAAAGAGATTGCGTATATACTCACTTAACCATCTCCTCCATATTTGGAGATCTTAATCTAAAAAAACTGGATTATTTGGCTTGATCTCCACGCAGGGAAGACCACTTGCCATTTATCTAATTTCAATTCAGAATCAAGCCACTCTTAGCTAATTACATTTAATTGAAATTAATACAAGATTAACAACCAAATCTTCCTTCAAACTTGTATTAGCCACAACATGTGACCATTCCATCACATTTTTGGCTAGGTCTAGATGCTCCTGCATCAGACTCCCAAAGTTTAAATTAACCATGATCTCCTGATCATACATTTCTGGTTTGTGTCCTCCCGGATCCCATACTTGATTTGATAGCCTGTTCTTGATTACTGCTGCTATTGTTTGTCCTTCAAGTCTCTGTCCACTATGTGGTAATGCATCACTATTTGCTGCTGTCCTTTTCACATACCTTGCTGCTGTTTTGCTCACTTTAATTTGCAATTCTTCATTCCTTGCTGGCTTCCTCATCAAAAGATTTGACTTATACAAATCTGCTATCTCATCTGGAAGTCCTCTCAAAAGTTCTGTATCATCTTTACTAACTACGTTGTTTGCAATATTTGTCTTTAATCCTCCTGCACTCTGGCTTTCTTCAAGATCAATGATCTTCAATGACTCAGTGTATCCTTTGAATTCAAAAATTCTTTTGCCATCCTCCTTAGTCTGCATATGACTATGAGTAGTCATTTCTTCAACAGTCTTCGATAACTGTTTGTCTTTCTTCAAGTTAATGTGACCTGCAAACACACAACAACCTTTAGTTTTCAAAATACAATACCTTCCATTTTCTTTTGATGCTTCAAGCACCATTCCTCCATCATAGATCTTTTGGATTTCAGCTGATCCTTCTTGCGGTGACTTCAAATCAATATGAATTTGTTCTAGTTTCCTGAACTCATTCATCAGTTTGCCATTCAACCTCCGTTGCAATAGCTTCCACTTCACCCTTTTCTTCAGTCTCCATCTGTAATTTCGGTCTTCACTTATCTTTCTTTGTACTACCAGACCAATTTCTAGTTCTTCATTCTGCTGCCAGCTTCTATACTTCTGCAATTTAATGCTTTCCTCAAATTCATTCTCATGTAGCTGATCATTCCTTCCAAATTTCTGATTACTTCCATCTTGCTGAGTTAATATTTCTGTCTCCTTCATGCCTTTGAGGACATAACTCCCTTCTTGCTCCTGATCTTTCATCTCACCTTCAAATAATCGCTGCTCAATTTCTCTAATTTCAACATCATATTTATTAATGCTGTCTTCCACACCTTTTCCTCCATCAGGTTCTGTAGGCTTTGTTTTTCCTTTGGGTTCTTCGAGTAATCTTTCCAAGAATTCTATCTCCTTGTAAAATCTCCCCAGTAGATCGTCACAATTTGCCTTCTCAGCTTCATTATTTTCTTGGCAATCCTCCTGAGTTGACCTGTTTTCTACATCATCATATTGCAAGCATCTTTCATTAATTCCATTAAACAAATTTATCGGTTTACCTTTTTGTAGTCCCACCATGGAATTGTCTTTAGACTGCTTATCTATATCAACCTCATCTGACTGTTTCATACCAAACAGGATTTCATCTATGAACTCCTTCTGTTGCAAATGATCAACACCTTCTTCTTCTAAAAAGGATTCTTCATCATACTTTACCTCAAGAGGTTCATTCTTGGTTGTGACAATTTCAATCGACTGTCCATCATCCTCTGCATATCCTGCAAACATACACAAACTGTAAGAATCAAAATCACAAGGCTTTATTGCCTCATCTGCTTCCTTTGTCAGCATATCTTTGAATTGTTTTGAACTCTGCCAGTAGTCCATGAGATCTTCAGCTGACCTCTCATTTTCCTCTTTCCCTAACATCTCACCCTGTTCTGGTCTGCAAATGGAAACTTCCAATTCTACCTCTGCTTCTCTGAGTTTCTCTGATTCCTCTTGAGCACTCAATATCTGCTCAATCTTTTTCAATTCTTCTACTATCTCTGACTTCACTTGTTGATTTCTCCTCTCTCGTAGCCTTGGCCACTTTACTCTTTTCCTCATGGTCCAAACACTTTTCCGCAGCATCTTCATCAATACCCCAATCTGGAAATCTATCTCAGCTTTCTCTCGGTCAAACTCTTCTTGACTCATCCTCATGCCATTTGCTTTGGCATTTTTCTTTCTGCTGTGGCTCCCTTGTGAACTTCTACTATGACTATCTGTAGTCATTTCCTGCTCCTCTCTTTCCATGAGCTCTTCGCACCTCTGCATCAAGCCTCTGCAACAGTAAGTCCTCCTTACTGCAATCTTACCTCACTAAGCTCTCCTCACTCAGTCTTTTGGTAAGCACAATCCACTATCTGGAATCTTCTCCTGAGCAACACCTTTGCTCTCTCTAGGCTTCTGCAATCTCTCACCCTCTCTTTCGAAGACACTTCAATTGTCCTCTCTGTCCAATCTCTTGTTGGATTCTACAGGTTCACTGCCACTCCTAAGGACTTTCCTTATTCTGCTTTTAAGAACACATCTGGTTCTTCTCTCTCGGCTTTTCTTGATTTATATTGCTGCAGTCTTCACTCTTTCTGATGCTGTCACCTCTGCTTTGAATGGATTTCCTCACAGCTGCAATCTCGTACTAAACTTCATTCAGAAAACAAACATATTCAATTTCAACAGAGCCAAGCTCTGATACCAAAAATGACGCAGGCTTAAACCTGCAAACCCAGAATCAAATTTAATCTAATGCGTATAAAATACTTCTCAGAAAAAAACTACAAATCCTGGCAATTTCACAAAGTTGTTTACACACCAACAGCGAGATTCCCCTTAAACCAATGGCGCCTCCATGAGACCGACTCATCAAACTGAGGTTCTAACATTGATTCGAATCGAGCTTTCGATTCAATCCTTTTATTCAAGGTTCGATACATACACAGATTTCACAAATTGATATTAACTGAAGAGGATTTCAAAACCTCTGTTCCAAATCGAACTGCCCCTTCCAAGCCATAATTATACCACAATCAGAAATGGTTTCGCTCCATTAAGAAATTGCCGGCACTTATAGTTTTGACACCTCTGATCCAATACACCTTTTGAAACTGCGCCTTTTATAACCATTTAAACAGCGTTGAACACATTTCAAAATAGTTTCATACCTATGTATATATTGCAGCAACACCTGATCTCGTTCAACTTACAACACGCATCTATTATAAGTCACCGCTCAAACATGTCACTAACTGTCGACCCTGTAATTAAATCCACGCAGAGTATTCCTTTCTCAGGCTTGTTCCTTCAATCAAACCCTTTTACACTGACGTTCAAGTCATCTTTGACTTCCCTTTGAAACACCACCGTTCGATCTCCTCCATTTAAACCCCTCTTATAACACTCCTTTGTTATTACGTACTTCTCATATATAAGGAGAGTTTTGCAGACAACATTATCATAACCATGATTCCAAGTTTGGATTCAATGGGCAGAAGGTCAACAAAAATGGTTTCCACAGCAATTGTAAATAAACAGAGATGCCAAACTACCACGATTTGGTCAAAATTTAACCTAATATTCTTCAGTGATCGAGCTGGGCGTTTTCACCTGGGAAATCCCTTGCTTTCAATGGTTAGGTTCCAGATTTCACAAAGAAAACTAAATAACTGCTCAAAAGTGAACTTTCTTCCTCAGGGACTGATTCCATAGGTTTCAGTTTGATTTTATAAAGAAATTCGGATCCCAAAGAGATTCGAATCTGTTGACATCATGTGGAACTTAGATTGCATGAATAAATCACTTACCTTAAGTACAACGTCAACTATGACTACACCCCCTTTGTAGCTTAATGCAGACTTCAATTCAAGAATTGAAAATAATGAGATCCCCAAACCCTCACGAATTTATCAACCTTGTCAATGCATTTTCCCACAGCAATTTAACTCAAGACTTAACCACGCCTTGTTACATAATTGGGTTGTTGGGTATTTCCTCCATTAACCAGCACTCAGGGTTCGATTCAATACTTGGATCTGTTGTATTGATCCACACAAGACTGATTATTGCTTCTTGCACATTCTGGATGACCATAAATTGCTCACGCAGAGTATCACACAATTTCTACACAGAAATTTTGTTTGCTTTCTAGGCAAACTTCCAAACAACGATTCCACAAAAGAAAACCCCAGAATATTTAGTAACAAATGATTTCATCAATATTTCTCAACGCAGAGCAATCCTCTCACAAACAAGTCCACAATTCAATGCACTCAACAGGATTCAATCCAATATCACATCTATTCAATCTATTAAGTGGGTTTCCAAACATTCTACTGGAATCATATATTCCTGTAGTCATTTACCACCAGAAATATCCAGCCATAACAATTCAGACATTTAGCACCATTCATCATCTATATAGGAACATAGATATTTACTTCGCATTGACAGAGATATTCACAGTTCCAACTTCCAAAGCACATAAAACTGTATTTCATTAACCAGTTTCAAATATCTACAGTACTTGGCCTGATTTCCAACATGGGCACGCAGCCCTGGCCTTTCTCTCCACATTCCACACTCACCTTCCCTTTTTCACTCAATTCTAACTAATTCCCTCTATAATGCTTCTCGCTCCCTTCTTTTTTAACACAAAAGAGATTGCGTATATACTCACTTAACCATCTCCTCCATATTTGGAGATCTAAAATACATATTTAGAATTCCTATCTTATCTTAATCTAAAAAAACTGGATTACTTGGCTTGATCTCCACGCAGGGAAGACCACTTGCCATTTATCTAATTTCAATTCAGAATCAAGCCACTCTTAGCTAATTACATTTAATTGAAATTAATACAAGATTAACAACCAAATCTTCCTTCAAACTTGTATTAGCCACAACATGTGACCATTCCATCACATTTCTGGCTAGGTCTAGATGCTCCTGCATCAAATATTATTAAATGAAATATAATTATGTTAATAGACATGTTTATTTTAAAATAAGAATTTTATAATTTTAATTTAATTATTAATAATTATCGAGTGGAGGGAAAAGATTTAATCTCTATAGAATAATTTAAAATCTTTTTAATAGTATACACAAATTAAAGGTGGAATTTTATCTCTAAAGTAGTTGTCTTTTTTCCCCTTTTAATTAAAAAGATTAATTAAAAAATATCATATAAACAAGTGCCATATGAAGTGAATTATAATTTTTTGGGTATGTGGTATTGATAGGTCATGGTATTGCTACATTGTATAATAACAAAGATTCTTTATCAATTGGAAGTCCATAATAAGGTGGGAGTAAATTTCCATGATTAAAAATATTTTTCCATATTTTTGAATATATATGTGTGTTTAACTTATATATTGAATATTTTTATAATTAATAATAATAATAATATAGTTATAATTTAGTGACTTTTTATGAATTTTTTAATTTTAACAATGCTAGATATATCATGAAGTAAGCATTTTGATGTCTCTTATCTCATGGATTGATGTCTATTAACATTTAACATGGTAGGAATTTAACCTCCACATAATATTTATTCTTAGTAGTAATGACAAATTAAAAATTAAGATTTATTTCAAAAATAGTTATGTAATTTATTCCTTTTAATTAAATGAATTAATTTAAAAAATATCATATAAATATATTATATGAACATGAATTATGGTTTTTGGAAATGTAGTATTAGTAAATGATAATATTGTAGTATTAAAATCTATTTATTAAAAAATAAAATACTAATAAATCTCTATAATGAAAAATAAATAAATTTAATTTAATTTTATATTTTAATTAATCTACCCCACATAAAATATATCATAATATAAACATATCTGTAAATATTTTGATATATTTATTAATTATTATAAATTGATATTTATTAAAATTTAACAATTATTTAATTTATATTGTAAATAAGTAATATTGCAAATATGCCACACGCTGTTGATGGCCGAATGTGTCTTCCTCTCGATGTTGTTAGCTGTTTCTCATTTTCCCGTACTTTTTTTTTGTAAGCTGAGGCGATACTCTATTTTTCCATTACTGAAAATAAAAGACATTACAGATATAGGCAGGTCTCACCCCGCCCTTAAGGGAAACCGGGTTTCTTGACCATCTGAAGTTTTTAAAAGACATCCAAAAAAAGTATATTGCCAGTCTATCTATCCACGCTAAATACCCTTCTATTCTTACTATAGTCAAACTGTATTTTCTCTGAGTCATTAACATCTAATATTCCAAAAAACAAAATAGAACTATATAAAAACCTCCTTGCAGCAGCTCCATCTTCTACTGATTCATTGTATCTAGCTTGGGCTCCTTCTCTGCCTTGACTCCCATTCCGCTTGCTTTAAACATTTGCAGAATCTCGTCCATCTTTCTGTCTTGCATAAGTAGAGTGACCTGGATATTCTTCAATTCCTTTTTCATGGTGGGGATTCCTTGAGCCAATTCAACCATTTCCATGGCCACCTGCTCCATTGCTTTGGCCAATAATCGTTTCATTCCCCAGTAAACATGTAACGATTGTTTATACAAGGACATTCTTCCTCTCATATGCCCCGGGTCAGGGAGGAACCGCTCCCAATCTTCCATTTCGGGGTCTGAAATCTCCTGCATGGCTTCTTCCTCTAAGTGGTCAATGATCCTTCTGATATTCGGATTTGTATCGTGGTAATACGCTTCTTCTGCTTCCTGTAGTTTTTTCCTCATGTCTTTCTTACCTCTTTTTCTGCCTCTGACCTCACTAGTTGTTCCCTCCTCGTGTTCCGGTCTTTCGCCCCTACTCCCTCGTCCGCCTCGTCCTCCAGTCCCCCCTCTGCCTCTCTGGTTAACGCGCCCTCGCGTTCCTCTGCTCCTTCCTCGTCTGCCAACCTCCTCTTCTTCGTCATCTTCCTGACCCTCTTCCTCGTCTTCCCGGTCTCCCGTTTCAGTCTTGTGCCCCTTCCCCTTACGTTCGTTTCCACCCTTCGCTCGTTGTGGCTCCTCATTTAAAATGTAATTCCGGATGTCAAACTCTTCCTCCGACTCGTCCGGGATGGTAAGATAAATCTTCTGCAAGGTTTCCTCTACTGAGCTCTTTCCTTTCTCTTCTGGATTTGCCACCTTGCTTCTCGTCCACCTTCCTGCTCCCCTGTCTTGGTTCTCTGCCATTTTACTTGCCTTCGTCTGTTGCAATTTCGTAATTCTCCCCCTCACTTTGCTTTGGTTCACTCCTGGTTTCTTCCTTTGCTTCGTTCTACTGCATGCAGACCCTATCTTATCCCTGCTCGGCCACCTTTTCTTCTTGAAACTTCTTTGCTGCCTGTCCTCTTCATTAATACGCGTTCCATTTTCTCTATCATGATGGGAAACGATCGCTGTCTCTCTGACGATTCCACCTCTCGTCCTCGGTACCTTACCCACTTTCCTCCTTGGGATGAGCATCCTTCCCGTGGGTTGATTGATCTCACCCTCCATGACTTTAGCTTCATATACTTGATCCTGCAGACACTCTGAGCGATCATTGATTACTCTGTCCTTTCCCCTCCTTTCCATAATCGGGAGGCGTCTAATTATTCCTTTCCTGTGCGGTCGCTTCATTATGATCCTGACTTAGCAGATTATTTAACTCATTCCAACTTGGATCATCCTTTAATGATGTCCAGCTGCCATCCACTATCCTGTTCGAACCTTCACTTCCCCAATTGGCCAATAGATCACCTGCGCGATTTCCAGTTCTTAATACATGATTTATTATTGTATATTCTATCCTACTCAGCAGTCCCTCGATATCCTGTATTATCCCTGCTGTCCTCCAACTCTTCGCTACATGATCCCATCTCTTACCATTCCTTAATTTCCTTAACATATTGATCGTGATTTGGGAATCTCCTTCGATTTCAAGATTCATATACCCGTTTCTAACTGCTATTCGGAGTCCATGGTGTACTGCCCACAATTCCGCTTCGTTGTTCGTCATTTCCCCTCCCCATTCAGCATACACCCACCGTGTATTGCCTCTGCTATCTCTGAAAATGCCTCCCAGACCTGCTTGTCCGGGGTTACCCTTTGAGGCCCCATCGAAGTTTAATTTAATCCGTCGATCCCCAGGAAGTCTGAAATGGTTGGGGCTCTGCATGCCATTTCTGGTTCTCCTCTCTGTATTGGGGTAGATCATCGTAAATTCCATATTCAGTTTTGAGACTATTCTCTGTTCCTCTGGGTTCAACTTCCAATCTTCTTCCTCCCAAACTTCAGACAAAACCGTTTCTTTAATCGACCTGCATATTTCATCCCAAATTCTCGATTCTTGACAGCTTTTATCCCTGAAGATTCTTCGATTTCGCTCTTTCCAAATCTCCCATATTACGAAATCTACCGCCAGATTCTATATTCTCCTTACGACTTTGCTTTGGAAATTCCCCTTTCCCCATTGAAGCAGAGTATTCTTGATGTTATCTGGATCCCTTTTTGTCATACCAAAGAGTACCCTAATTTCTTCCCACAGACTCTGAGTATATAAACATTTGTTCAATAAGTGCTCCTGAGTTTCTATTTCCTTGCTACAGAGATTACATCTTGATGGTCCATTCATTCCTCTTTTCTGAATATTGTCCCATGTCAGGATCCTCCCTCTGCACACCAACCATACAAAATATGTTACTTTTGGCCACCATTTTCCTTACCAAATATTTTTCCATTCCATTGGTTCCTCCTCTCTTTCCTCTTTCGTTGCCCAGTAGTATGCTTCTTTTACTGTAAACATGCCCTTCATCGTTTTACCCCATCTAAGGATATCCTTACCTTCTCTGATCTTGATTTTCCTCGATTCTATTTCTCTGGTATACACTTGCCCAGCCTCCTGACTTATATTGTCATCCCATTCCTCCGGTCTTTTCCAGACTCTCCATATGTCATTTAATTCTTCTCTTTTCCAATAGTCCCTCACATATTCCATTCCTGCTCTTTGCGCTTTTTCTTGGACTTCATGAAGAGTTTGGATCCTATCCAGATTGTCACGCTGTTGCCAACCTTCCTCCCAAAATCTTGCTGAGCTTCCTTCACGGATTTCCCAGAAGGCAAGGTTCCTAACTATATCCCTATTTCTACTTGCTAAATCCCAGATTTGTGATCCTCTTGGAGTTTCCTCTATTCTTAAACGCCCTTCGGTTGTATCAGGCATGCCATATTTTTGGTTCCATATTTTTTTCCACACATCGGTTCCCCCCTGGACCCATCTCCACCATAGTTTCGCCCCTAAAACCTTATTTACAATTTCAGGATCTCTTACTCCGAGGCCTCCTTCCTCTTTCCTCTTGATTACATTCTTCCATGAAACCAGAGTCCATTTCTTCTGTTGCTTGGGACCCCCCCATAGAAATTTTCCCAGTATTTCTCTCATTTTGGAAAAAACTCCTTTGGGAGCAGCCATAATGGACAGATGGTATATGGGGATAGATAATAAGACCGATTTTAATAGGACAATTCTGCTTGCAATATTCAGCAATCTGAACGACCAACTAGCTAATCTTTTCCTGATTTTTTCCAACAAACTCTGCCAATTCTTTATTCGGTTAGGGTTTATATCCAGTTGGATACCCAAATACTTAGTGGGTAACTCTCCCTGTCTAAAACCTAGAACTCTGGTTAAATGGGCTTTGATAGCCTCAGGCGAATTAAATATGAAAGTACAAGATTTATCGTTATTAATCTCCATACCTGATGCGCTCATGAAGACTTCTAAGACCTTCTTGAAATTTCTCACCTCCTTAAGCGACGCTTCTCCAAATAACATCAAATCATCAACAAACTGTTGATGTGTGATGATCAGATTATTCCCCCACAACCTGATTCCTTTGATTCTCCTTTCGCTTACTTCCTTTTTGAGTTTTCTACTTAATCCTTCCATAGCCAAGATGAATAAGAACGGAGAAATTGGGTCCCCCTGCCTAATTTCCCTGGTGGCATTAAACGTATCTGTAGGAATACCATTTTCCCGTACTTTTAACTTCTATGTGTTATATTATATTTCCTTTTTAAAATTAATATATATACATGAAATCCATATTTTTGGAGTACTTTTATTATGTAAAGATATATATATATATATATATATATATATAATATTTTTTATATAAGTTTATTTATATTATATATTCATATTATATTTTATAATTATTAAATTGATATAATATATTTTTCAATTTATATATATTTGTAATAATCTTGGTGAAAATTCCATGTAACAAAAGTTAATAAGCAAAATAAGACTAGGGTTAAGGGACATGTATTTCAAGCTGAATGTTGGGCAAAGATATCCTAGTGAGAATCACTAGATGTGTTTATGGCTAAAGAAATCGGCGGCATCAAAATGCAAAAAAGGACATTTTGACACATTTATTTATGAAAATAAAGGAAGTTAGGAGAAAAGTAAGGTGAAATGTCATAGGTTACATGTGAGGAGGAAATTGAAGGAAAATAATGGAAAATGAAGAAAATAGAGGCCTCATTAATAAAAATGCTTTTGAGGATCAGCTGATAAACCTTTGGTAAGTTCAATTTTGGAGCTCAATCATTATTCTCTCTCTCTCTCTCTCACACTCTTCAACACTTAGAGTTTTCTTGGAGCACTCTAGCTTTGGAGCAAGGAAGGAAAATAAAGCAAAGAGGAAGGAAGGAAAGCAAGGATCAAGGAAGGAAGAGTAGGATCAAGTAGCTTTAGCAGGAATACTTGTAGGTAACATATTGCATGTGTGATTTCCTAGCTGGTTTGACATTCATGGCTTTTCATGTTGGTGTATGGTTCTCTTGTTGTCGGTGGCATGGTTTTGTCAGGTTATGACAGTGATTTTTAGCCTAGCCTTGCCTTTTTTGGATGCCATGGTGTGTTGGGATGTTTATCTCAGTTTTGAGCTTTGGAATTGTTGGATGGATTTCAGAATCTGGGGCGGAGGTGGTCTCAAGGTTCATTCCTAGAGGCTTAGGAATCTCTTGACTGGTTTTGGCAGGATACACAGTAAATTCTGAGGGAAGAGTCTCGGTTTAGGGCCTAGTGATCGGATGTGGATTGTGGTAAAGCCTAAGAGGATGGTATCTTGGTTTAGGGCCTAGTGAGTTGGGATTGGATCACGGTAAATCCTAAGAGACAAGGAGACAGAAAATTCCTCAAGGAGAGTGATGGATTTCAGATGACATTACAAGTTCGGTTCGATTTTGTGATCGGAGTACTAGTTTTGTGAGCGTGGAGGTGGTTTAACCTCTGGATTCCCTTATTTTTTTGGATTGGTTTATCCATGAGATCCCACATTCATGCTTAGAATATGGCAGGTTGGTGACTGGTTGAAAGAAAGATTTGGTTCAACCATGTCTACAATCAGGTGGTCTGTGGAAGTCCCGAACCTGGTCGAATTTGCCTATGATTAATGAAAGCTAAGTTTTCTTACTTTTGTACTTGTTTATATGTGGATTTAATGGTTGTTATATCTCTGTCATTTCCATGTTTTTATGTTGGTTATAAGCATGGTTAATTGGCTGGTTCAAGTCATGGTTATTTAATGTATTTACTTTTAATTGTTAAAGTGATGGATGGAAGACATAATTGATGTCATAACAGTTCAAGGAGAAGGTGGTGATCCTTCTTGTCATATTTCAAAAGAGTTTTTGGTCATTCATTCTCTATCTTGTATCATAGATCTATAGATTGCATTGATGAAAAGTGTTTGACAGAATGTCAGTCCCAGTTAAGGATGGTCAGGCCTAGTCTTGAAGTTGATTTTTGGTTTATTAGTCTTATTGTGATGTCTTTGATGGATTCTCGAAGTTACAACAAGTTCTGGGCAGTGGACGGAATTTTGGGCTGGAAAAGTGCCTTAAATCCTGCGGATGCTGGCATGAGTCTATTGGGAAAAATCCCTGGACACAGGCATGTAGGCCTGTGAGAGCATCCATAGGTACCTAGACGTTGGCATGCCCATAGCATGAGGGTTTCCATAGGTTAAGAGGTATAAAAGGTCAATGGGACCCAGCGGCAGGATGCCTGAGTGGCTGGGATGCCTCCTGGGAGTGTTTTTGTTGATGTGGAAGGTATGATTGATGTGTTTCTGTTGATTCCTTTTCCTTAAGGTCACAAAGGAGGTTGAATCATATCATAGTAGCCTCTCGTCACATGTTAACCCCTATTAGACAGTTACTTGGGTAGATATGGGAGGACGGTGGTTGCATATTAGTATCAGAGCGTGGTTGTGCTCTCCTTGGGTGAATGTGTTCATCATGCATTCATGTCGGTTGCATGTGTGTTAATCATTCTTGTGGTCTATATGCTTGTTTCATATGCATGGTGTCAGTCATGGTTGTAGTGACGTCGCAATGTGAATGAGGATGTTGTTGTTAGGAAGCATGTTGTCATGAGTGTATGATTGGTTACATGTTGTTTGTACTTGCGTATTGTCAATGTAAGTTGGTATGGTTGTGTTTTCGTGCATGGGGTCATGGTATGTGTAGTTGATATGTTCATGCATTGATGACTAGACTCTAGATAGACTGATGGTTACATGCTTATATGCTTATGTATCATATGTTTATATGCTATTATAATTATGTGATACATGTATCATGCTGATTTGATGATCTTGCAAATGATATATCCTCCCAAAAATATTCTAAGGTACGTTGGTTTATTGTGATTTGGTTTAGCTAACATAATATTTCTTGTAGGAAAGAGATAAAAATGGCTAGCAAGATGGTAGACTACAAAGACTCTCCCTATGAATCAGATGAGTAGTGTGGGGTTGGGCACTCTTCTGATTTGGGGGATACATTGAGAAGATTAAAGGAAGAAATAAGGAGTTGTAAGGTAGATAATGACAAAATCATGCACTCACAAGAGAAACAAGCAGAGGTTAATGCAGGACTGCTTTAGAGTTTGTCAGAATTGCAGCAACAAGGACCACTTTAGATCAGCCATGAGCAGGAGGACAAAACTGATGGGGCATATAGAAGTAGGTCTTATGGTGGCCATAGCTCAGACAAAGATGACATGATCAGAGATGGTAGGTTGTTGGACACTCTAGATAGGAGACGTGATGGACACATGTACTATTCTAGTTCTGGTTCAGACATGCATCATGATCGTCATCATTATCATCCTTACAGGAGGAGTGATAGGGGATACTTCACAGATGAGTTTAAGAAAGAAAAGACACCTACCTTTGATGGATAGATGAATAAATAATAGGATGTAGAGGCATGGTTTCTTGGTATGAGGAAGTTCTTCATATTACATGAGTATTCAGAAAACATGAAATCAAATATAGCCACCTTCAATCTCAAAAGTAAAGCAGATATTTGGTGGGAATATGTGAAGAATGTTAAAGGTATACATGAGGATGATTTGACTTGGCATGAGTTTGAGAAGCTCTTCAAGAAGAAGTATTTGTTAGACATATATTTTTATGACAAAGCTAAGGAGTTTTATGAGTTGCGAATGGGTTCCATGACAGATGATGGGTATACTAGCAGGTTCTTGGAGTTGTTAAGATATGTGTCTTACCTCAAAGAGGTGAAGGCTAAGGTTCAAAGATTCATCAGTGGACTTATAGTATCCCACAGAGAATGGATTGAGTTTCATGAGCCTAGATCATTGGAGGACGCCATCCAAAAGTTGAAACATTGTTATGAGCTGTCAAAGCGCAAAGTTGAGCCTAAGCATGACTTGAAAGGAAATGATAAAGCTAAAGGAAAATGGCCACCAAAGCGAGGAAGAACTCAATATGCAAGTGAGAAATAAAATGTAGTCCCTTACAAGAAGTTCAATGCAACTAAGAGGGGACATGGAGATAAGTAGACTAGAGGCGATAGTAGAGAACCATTGCAGTGTTGGATATGTGGAAAGGATCATCATAAGAGGGATTCTCTGCAGTATCAGGGTGGTAGAACCTAGATCTATAGTGCTCAGAAGGAACATGAAATTGGTGTTGTTGGTCATAGAGTTCCTCAGATCTACGCATCTATGGAAAAAAAATAGGCGGATCATCAGGCATCTATCATTAAGATGGAAGGTAAGATTTGTGATCAAGTTGCTTATATTTTGTTTGATCCTGGATCTAATTATAGTTATATTAATCTTGACATGGTGGATAGGTGTGGTTTGAGAAAAGAAGTGCATGCAGAATATTGGTTAGTATAGTTTCCTATAGGTACAAAGAAGAGAGTTCACCATTGGGTAAGATATTCTGCATTTGAGTTAAATGGTATGCCTACAACAACATATTTGATTGTAATAACATTAGGATCGTATAATATGCTTTTGGGTATGGATTGGATGTACCTTCACAAGACCAAAGTGGATTGCTGCGACAAGGCCATTGAGTGTGTGGATGATAGTGGGGAAAAGATAACTTTGCAGGGGAATAAGAAGCCTACATTAGTGAGGATGGTTACTGCTATGCAGGCGAAGCGTAGTTGTAGAAAAGGTTGTGTGATGTTTGCAATACATATATCTAGTGACAAGGGAAAACATGTTGAGGATGCAAAAATCTTGAAGAGGTACCCTGTATTGCAACAGTATCATGATGTGTTTCCAATAGAGATCCCAAAGTTACCTCCTCAAAGGGAAGTGGATTTCTTCATTGAGTTAATGCTAGGAGCAACACTAGCATCAAAGGCACCTTATAGGATGAGCACTCCGAATCTAGTAAAGTTGAAATTGTAGTTAAAGGAGATACTTGACAAGGGATACATTAGGCCAAGTGTATTTCCTTGGGGTGCACCAGTGTTGTTCGTAAAGAAGAAATATGGTATTCTCAGATTTTGCATTGATTAAAAGAAGCTGAACAAGGTAATGATCAATAATAGGTACCCATTGCCGAGGATTGATGATTTGTTCGATCAGTTGAAAGGAGAAACAATGTTCTCTAATATCGACTTGAGATCGGGATACCATAAGGTATGCATCAATGAAGAGGATATCTTCAAGACTGCGTTTAGGACCAGGTATGGGAATTATGAGTTTGTTGTAGTTCCATTCGGGTTGACTAATGCTCGAGCTACATTTATGTGTTTGATGAATAGAGTGTTGCGTCCTTATCTAGATAAGTTTGTTATTGTATTCATTGATGACATATTGGTATACTCTGAAAATGAGGAAGAACATGCTGAGCATTTAGCAGCACTTTTGAGATTGCTAAGAAAGCATCAGTTGTGTACTAAGCTTACCAAGTGCATCTTCTTTCATACAGAGTTGCATTACTTGGGACATGTCATTTCCAAGGAAGGCATAATAGTAGATCCAAAAAAGATAAAGGCCATCAGGGAGTGGGAAGATCCTAAGAATGTGGATGGGGTGATATCATTCATGGAATTGGCAGGTTACTATAGGAGGTTCATCAGGAACTTCTCACGCATCACATATCCTATCACATCAATGCAGAGGAAAGGTAAGAAGTTCGAATGGACAGAAGAATGTGCAGCTAGTTTTGAGCAGCTCAAGTAATTGTTGACACATGCACTAGTACTAAAGATTGCAAATCTAGACAAGGAGTTTGTAGTGTTTACAGATGCTTGCAAGAGAGGACTTGGTGGAGTTCTCATGCAAAAAGGACAGGTAGTGTGCTATGAGTCACATAAGCTAAATGAGCACGAGCAGAACTATCCGACGCATGGTCTTGAGCTAGTAGTGATCATACATGAATTGAAGATGTGGAGGCACTATCTTCTGGGAAGGAGGTTTGTATTGATGATCGATCACAATGGGTTTAGGTATTTATTTGACCAACCGAATCTAAATGCCAGGCAAGCTAGATGGTTGGCCACCCTCAGTGACTTTGACTTTGAGATCAGATACATCAAAGGAAAGGAAAATGAGGTTGTGGATTCTCTTAGAAGGAAGGTACATGTAAATCATATAGCGACTGTGAGATTTTATGGGACAAAGTTACATGATAGGATCTTGTAGGAAGGACAGCAGGATGACAAGTACATGGAGATCATGCACAGGTTATAACAGAGTAGAGGTACATGTATAGGTGCAAGTACAGGCATAGGTATAGGTATAGGTACAGGTACATGTACATGTATAGATATAGGTACATGCATACGTACATGTATAGGTACAATTATTGGTGATCAGGATGTAGACTATTGCCTCACGATGGATGGTTTGGTGAGATTCAAGGTTAGGATCTATGTGTTGAATTGCGGTGAGCTCAAGAAGCGTATCTTGAGGGAGTTTCATGTGAGGCCATACTCAGGTCACCCAGGATATCATAAGATGTTTATGATGGTGAAGAAGTTCTACTATTGGCCGAATCTAAAGAAGGAAGTGGCAAATTTCATGGCTAGATGTTTATATTCTTAGCAGGTAAAGGCAGAATGTAAGCATCTAGGTGGTCTACTACAACCTATTGCAAATCCGGAATGGAAATGGGAGGTCATATACATGGATTTCATTACAGGTCTTCCGAGGACAATGAGACAACATGATTCTATTATGATCGTGGTCGACAAGTTGAGCAAGGTAGCTCACTTCATTCCAATGAAGACTACATATTTAGCTAGTTAGGTGGCACAGGTTTTCATCAAAGAGATAGTGAGATTGCATGGTGTTCCGAAAAATATTATGTCGGACAGGGATGCAAAGTTCACTTCCAAGTTCTGGAAGGAACTATTTGCAGGTTTGGGTACAAAGTTGGCTTTCAGTACAACTTATCATCCACAAACAAATGGAAAAATAGAGAGGGTCGATACGATCTTGGAGGATATGCTGAGGATGTACGTGATGCACCAACATAAGAAATGGGAGGAGTATCTTCCATTAGTTGAGTTTGCATACAACAATGGTTATAAGAAGTCATTTAGGATGAGTCGTTTTGAGGCATTGTATGGACGGAGTTGTAATACTCCCATCAACTGGAGTGATCCAATGAACAGGGTACTTATTAGACCAGATATGTTCGCAGACATGGAACAAGAAATGCAAGTTATAAAGAAGAATCTAAAGGCAACACATGATAGACAGAAGAGTTATGTGGACCAACATAGGGTATTCAGGGAGTTCCAGGTTGGGAAGCATGTGTATTTGTGCATCATGCCTAAGAAGATCTCTTTGAGGATTGGTTCATATGCTAAGTTGGCACCATGGTATTACGAGCCTTTTGCGATCTTTGAGAGGATTAGACTAGTGGCCTATTAACTTGCACTGCCTCCAATAGTGAAAGTCCATGATGTTTTCCATATTCCATTGCTTAAGAGCTATATAAAGGATGTTTATCATGTTATTGATTTTTTTGTATTGCAGGTGGAGCAAGAAGGAAAGTTATATCTAGAGCCTCAATGCATATTACAGCAGAAACATCTCATGCTCAGGAACAGAGCCATAGAGTAAGTTAAAGTGTAGTGGAAGCACTTTGGGACTGAATAAGCTACATGGAAGATGGCGATCAGATGTGGGCCATGTATCCTTCATTGTTTTCCGGTTGAGGCAAAGAAGTTTTGGTTTGATGTTTGGTATATGTTGGCATATGTTTTGTTTATGTTTTGGTATATGTATATATATGGATGTAAATACTGCCATGAGCTAAGTTATAAAGCTCCAATAAGCGATATGGTTGTTATCTTTTCATGTTGTCATGATGTTTTGATTTTGAGCAGGTCTTTCATTGTAAATATTGCAATGGGATAAGTTATAAAGCTCCATGGGAAGTATGTTTTCTTTTCAGTGGTTTTGATGGGGTCTTGGTGTGGTTTAACACCAAGGACAATGCTCCCCAAGGGTGAGGGTTCTGTAATAGCCTTGGTGAAAATTCCATGTAATAAAAATTAATAAAGGAAAAATAAGACCATGGTTAAGGGACACGTATTCCAAGCTGAATGTTGGGAAAAAATATCCTAGTGGGCATCACTGGATGTGTTTATGGCTAAGAAAATTGGCAAGGGCAAATGAATTAAAAGGATAAAAAGGCATTTTGGCACATTTATTTATGAAAATAAAGAAAATTAGGAGAAAAGTAAGGTGAAAGGTCACTAATTGCATGTGAGGTGGAAATTGAAGGGAAATAATGGAAAATGAAGAACATAGAGTCCTCATTAATAAAAAGGATTTTGAGGAACAATTGGTATACCTTTGGTCAGTTCAATTTTGGAGCTCTCTCATTATTCTTTCTCTCTTTCACTCTTGGACACTTAGAGTTTTCTTGGAGCACTCTAGCTTTGGAGCAAGGAAGGAAAAACAAGCAAAGGGGAAGGAAGGAAGGCAAGGATCAAGGAAGAGCATGATCAAGTAGCTTCAGCAGGAATACTTGTAGGTAACATATTGCATGTGTGATTTCCTAACTGGTTTGAAATGCATGGATTTGCATGTTGGTGTATGGTTCTCTTGCTGTTGATGGCATGGTTTTTCCGGGTTATGATAGTGGTTTTCAACCTAGCCTTGCCTTTTCCGGAAGAAATGGTGTGTTGGGATGTTTATCTCAGTTTTGAGCTTTGGAATTGCAGGATGGATTTTAGAATCTGGGGCAGAGGTGGTCTCAAGGTTCATTCCCAAAGGCCTAGGAATTCCTTGGCCAATTTTGGTAGGATACACAGTAAAGTCTAAGGGAGGAGTGTCGATTTAGGGCCTAGTGATCTAGTGTGGATTGGCGGAAAATCCTGAGAAGTTGGTGTCTCCTTTAGGGCTTAGTGATCTGAGATTGGATTGTGGTAAAGCCTGAGAGACAAGGAGGTGAAAAAATCGTCAATGATAGTGATGGATTCCGGATGGCATTCCAACTTTGGTTCAATTTTGTGATTGGAGCACCAGTTTTGGTGTGATCATGGTTTGGTGAGGGTGGAGGCGGTTTAACCTCTGGATTCCCTTGCTTGTTTTTGGATTGGTTTATCCATGATATCCCATATTCATGCTTGGAATATGGCACGAGGTTGACTAGCTGAAAGAAAGATTTGGTTCAGCCATGTCTATGGTCGGGTGGTACATGGAAGTCCCTAACCTGGTTGGATTTTGCGATGATTAATGAAATATAAGTTCTCTTGCTTTTGTATCGTTTATATGTGGATTTAATGATTGTTATATCTCTTTTATTTCCATGGTTTTATGTTGGTTATAAGCATGGTTAATTCACTGGTTCATGTCACGGTTATTTAATGTATTTACTTGTAATTGTTAAAATAATGTCAGTCCCGGTTGGGGATGGTCAGGCCTAGCCCCAAAGTTGATTTTTGGTTTATTAGTCTTATCATCATGTTTTTTATGGATTCTAGAAGTTACAACAAGTTCTAGGTAGTGGCCGGAATTCTGGGCTAGAAAATTGCCTTAAATTTCACGGACGCTGGCATAGGTCTGTTGGGAAATTTCTTAGGATGCATGTATGCAGGCCTATGGGAGCGTCTAGAGGTCAAGAGGTCTAAAAAGTCAGTGGGGCCCAGGGGCAAAATGTCTTAGTGGGTTGGGATGCCTCCTGGGAGTGTTGTTGCTGATGTGTTTCCATCGATTCCATTTCCCTAAGGTCACCAAGGAGGTTGAATCATATCATAGTAGACTCGCGTCGCATGTTTACCCCGATTGGTGAGTTACTTGTGTAGATATGGGAGGAGGTTGGATATATATATATATATATATATATATATATATATATATATATATATATATATATATATATATATATATATACACACACACACACATATATACGTTACATTATTGACTTAACAAAAAACTACATATCTACTGATACAAATATCTATTGAATATTTATCATTCATATAAATCTATATAATAATAATCCATAAAATTGTATACTATTTTCATATATATATATATATATATATATATATATATATATATATATATATATATATATTACATTAATAATACATTAACATGAAAATATTAAATATATAAGTTTTATTTTTTTTCTTTCTACTAGCTCTCTATGCATTTTAGTTTTTGTAAAAATTTTCAAAATAGTTACATTTTCATTTATAAATCTATATTTTTAAACAATAATGAGTACATGCCATTATTCTACTTGGTAGAACCAATATTTTATAAATGTCACAAGGGCTGACATGTCTTTATAGACTTGAAAATGCACTTGGGACATAAATCATGAACCACCCCACTTGAGCTAAGTTCCTCTGACTATATTTACTATAAATATTAATACTAACATTATAATTATTATAAAATTATTGTTAAATTTTGGTTTTTTTTTTTCTTGCATAGGTGTGTTTATTTTGAAATAATATTTCCAGAATTTTGATTTAATTATAAATAATTGTGGATGGTAGGGATTTAACTTTCACAAAATATTCTACAATATTCATAATAATATACACAAATCTAAAGTTAAGATTCATCTTTAAAGTAATTATGTTTTTTCCCCTTTTAATTAAATTGATTAATTAAAAAAATGTCATATGAATAAGTGTCATATAAAGTAAGTTATGGTTTTGCTATGGTATGGTATTGATAAGTCATGGTATTGGTTCATGATATTATAACAAAGCCTATATTTACAGATACAAAATTTCTATGGTAAAAAAAGCTTAGGTCACCATGGTTAAAAATATTATTCCATGTTTTCTTAGAAATATATGTTTAAATGATATATTATTTATAATAATAATAATAACTTATTTAGTTTTTATGAATTTCTTTTAATAATAATAATAAAACATATAATGAAGAAAGTGTTATGATGTTTATTATGGATTTAATCATCTCAAAATTTACTAATTTTATGATTTTATAATCACACTAATTTATCTTAAGTTTACTTGTACTCTTCATTGAAACTTCAAAAACACCTCTTTAAAATAACAAATAATATTTAGATTGTTCTGCAAACAATTTTTTTAATTGTTCTTAAAGAAACATTTGAACTCTGTTGGAAAGAGGTCAAATTGAGGTTGATGTTATATCCTTCATTGCAGATTTTGGTTTCAATAAAATCATAAAGACCAAGTATCACATCTACCAGAATTATGTTAGGCACACGAAAATATTATATTGGCATGTGAAATTTTTTTCGCACAATATTTATATGTTGGAAGTAATGCTTCCATGTGTATGATGTGATCTACATGTCATTGTGAGTATTCCAAGATGTTATTCTAGATGTGGTTCTTTCCCATGTGTATGAGTTGTTGTTGTGTTGTGTCTTAGTCATAGATCCATTTTCTTAGGATCTAGATTTGTTGAAGTCAGTGATTTGTATCCTATATATATGTAACATTGGTAATCAATAAAAACATGAAGTGATTTGTGTGTTATAATGCGCTCTCTCTATTTTTCTAACATAGTATCAAAGCAGGTACTCGCTTGAATCTCTCAAGGAAGGGCCAAAAATATGTGAGGGATCATGAGTGTTATTGTTTTTGTACATATTAATATAGATGTGTGAGAATTTGTTTTTAGTGTGTGAATTTTTTTTGTGATCTTGTGTGTATAGATATGTTTGTTTGTTTGCAGCTTCTTCAAGCATTTCTGGATCCTTCTGTCATCTTGCTATCTGTAAATTTTTGTTTGTGCTTATCTGCTCAGAACTTGCAAAGGAGTTAAATTCATGTTTGGATGGTTTTGTCAAAATTGTGTGCACTGTCATATTATAAATCTGCAAAATCATGCCCACAAACTGTACATGCTACTGCATGTATCTAGACCTGAGATCTAGATATGAGATCTAGTGTAGAGGAGTTTCAAGTGGCTAGTGATAAATGGAAAAAGTGTTAAAATTGGAGGTAGATCTCAAATTTTTGCTTCTGTGGGGAAGAAATCTCTACGCCAGATGTTTTTGTTGCAATATTGTTTCGATCTCAAATTTTAGAGTTTGCATTTTAAACATATTGAGTCTAGTCAACTCAATATGTGAGTGTAAGTTTGTTGGAATTGACCACTCTAACAAATGCTTTGTGAAGACGAGAAAACTTCAAGATAAAGATTGAACCAAATGAAAAACTTTTGACCTGTGCTAAGGAGGGACATGGTGACTTGTTTATGCTTGGATGACAGCTGATAGTTTGATGATTATTGAGTTTGTAGTTGTGAGATGTCTTTGTCAAGTAGTTTTCTATTTCTTTCAATTCTAGTTATAAAAAAGGTTGATGGTTCTTAGACTAGAAGTCCCGGTGTCTGAAACATCAATTCTTGTGTTAGTAAGGTCAATTTGTTTGATCAAATTTTGAACGCATTCTATATCTAGACCTCCATCCTAGCAACTGATGGATAGCCGAAAGCGAAATATCCGACAGATGGTAGTTGGTTCATAGGATGGTTCATTACTTGACAACTCTTCTCATGGAAGCCCCGACGAACCAAGCTGTCAATATTGTTGATCTTGCAAAGTTCATCAATGATGGTCAAAGGCAGTTAAATTTTAAATGGAGGTCAAGTGACAACTCGAAGATGTGGTAGTGAAAGAGTGGTGTTTGCGAGATTCCAGAGTGGATGTGAGTTCTAATAAAGATCAGTTTGACGAAGATTCATTTATTGTTGTAATGTGCGTTTCTATATTTGTCATATAAACATTAAGGGAGGGTGTTGGAAGTAATGTTTCCATGTGTATGATGTGATCTACAAGTTTTCATTGTGAGTATTCCAAGATGTTATTCTAGATGTGGTTCTTTCCCATGTGTATGAGTTGTTGTTGTGTTATGTCCCAACCATAGATCCATTTTCTTAGGATCTAGATTTGTTAAAGTTAGTTATTTGTATCCTATATATATGTAACATTTGTGATCAATAAAAATATGAAGTGATTTGTGTGTGTTATAATGTGCTCTCTAATTTTCCAACATTATAGGCATGAGTTCAAGGTTAGCAAATCAAGATGGGCATAGTGAGCATCTAAGTTGATTGAGAAACAAAAACACTTCCTAATCATCCTCGATTTATAGTTGGTTAGACAACGTTGTGTGAAAACGTTAAAGGAACATTGCATTCATGTTTATAAAGGTTTATAGATTTATGGATATCTGAGGCCTGGTTTTTTACATGGTAGGCTCTTTAGTTTTATGTTACTCTGCCTTCTAATTTTGTTGACATGAGTTTCTACATATGTGAACTTTGCTTTTCTATGGTTTATTTTTAGTTCTCTTTGTGTGACATTGCACCATTTTTAAAAATTGACATTTACATACAGAAAATGACTATTACATACTCTGTATTGGTTTTGCATTTTGATTTTCTACCTATATGAACTTTGCTTTTCTATGGTTTATTTTTAGTTTTCTTTGTGCGACATTCCAGACCACCCTCTCAAATAAGTAACTAAAAAAGTCACTTAACGTACCTTTTTTTCCACTTTCAATTCCAAAATGAAAATTCCTAATCTCGATCGCCAAACTAGCAATATAACGCATTTTGATTTCATAAATTGGGCTTTGCAGGAAGAAAACCCGGCCGACCTTAACATTACCGATCGTCATGAAATGACCGGAAAAGACCAGAATCAGTCAGAAGGTAAGGTATGGAATACTCTTTCATCACTCCGAAATTCACAATTACATACAAAGAAAAACTATTACATACTTCGTACAAATTTTGCAATTAAATTAAATTTGAGGGGTGCCAGTTTTAATAATAGATAAAAAAGTTGATAAAATAATATCACCAAAATTGTGATAACATTAAAATAAATTACGCTTAAAACATTTTTGTTATGACTAATTTAATAAAGCATCGCGTGCAGAATACCTTTCAGAAATATCAATCAGATTGGAGACCGTGGTTCCACTTTGGTAAGCTTTTGTTGGATTGTGTGATATTTAGATCATTAAAAATTGAAACTAATCATCTAAATTATTTTTTTGTTTATATGTGCTTAAAGAAATCAACTATCTAAATTATTTTTCGTTTATATGTGCCTAAAGAAATCAACTATGACTTGGTCCAATTTTACAAATTAGTTTTTCATTTAACATTTAAACTAATTTCTATTTAAAGTACCATTATAAACCTAACTAACAAAATATATTTATTATCAGTTTCAACTTTTCATTTCCATAGCTTGTTTTAGTTCTACACAATTTTGATAACAGCAGTGGATAAAAAAATAACTTTTCATTTAACATCTAAACTATCTTCTATTTAAATTTAGACTATAAACAAAAATATACATGAAAGAGAGTGATTAACCTGTATTGATATATTATTCTATCTTCATTTCTAATGTAGGTGGCCACAATATTTCAAGTTACCTATCGGTCCAGTTATAAAGTTGTCAAAGTGACCTATGCCAACCCTTTTATATATATAGTTTGGGTAACATCAACGTGACAGTAGGTCTTTATACGCTTCACTTTAGGAACTGAAAATAAAAATTTATGACGAAATCTTAATGTTTAGATTTGATTGACATGTATATAAAATATTTATAATTGAAAACATATCAGAACTGATCCTTTGTTTCCAAAATTGTTTAATTATTCTTCCCATGAAAGCTGACAATCGCCGATTACTCTTCCCACGAAAGTTGACACTGTCCAATTTTAAAGTTTTCTAGATCAAAGGTGAATGATTGTAATTTTTTACGAGTTGATCTGGCCAATCATTTGTTTCTTAAATTGTTTTAAGATTATTTCTTGTCAACTTGTTTGATAATACTTTTAGTAAAAGTTTTCAATATCAATTTTTTTGATTTCGGGGCAATATCAAATACAATTACAAGTAGAAATTTGTTATGATGGACATATTTTATGTGGAAAAGATGATGTGGGTTGTGGTTGGAATTAGTTTTTTAGAGCTAGCCTTGAATTGGAAAGAGGACCAGTGTTTAGGACATCTTAAATGAGTACTTGTAGATTTGTAAGAGTTGTCACTTACATTCAATATTTAAATTTCATGGAAAAACAATGATTCAGAGCCCTTCTCGAGAAGAAGTATGTAACCATCAAACAAAAAATCAATACATGGAAACATTAACACAACTATATAGCGGCCTTCATCACATGGGTTTGCAGCTTAATTAATCATTGTAGTATACTGAACAGAGGAATCAAATTTAGGAAGAAATTCAATACACAGTGCTTGTCTACAAGAATCTTGTATAGTAAAAATCAAAATGAAACGAAGAAAGCAGAGATTAAAAATGGAGTGCAAAGATACATAGTATGCTCTTTAAGGATTTGATTTTCATGTCTATACAGGCGTTATACATATATATTTGACTTCAATGAGTCCAGACATTCATGAGAAAAACATCCAATGATACTTACGATACAATCTGAGAAGAAAATGAAACACATATGAAGACACATAGCCATAACACATACTATAAACCTAGGTGAGCTGGAATCACCAAAAACTTGTATTAATTTTCAACAGAACAATAATACATCCATAATGCACAAAGCTTCTCTATTGGAAAGAAAAAATATCACAAAGTTTTGAACCCTTTTAGAGTCTCTTCTCATAGTCTTTATAGGGCTCCAGGAGGAAAACCCATTACAAAAATATTCCTTCTTGATTTGGTTTCAGAGAGATATCGTATCAAAATTAAGCGTACCTCATAGCACAACTGTCTATAATAAAAAAAAATATCTGACTGAGGAAATAAAATAGTTACATGAAAGTAAAAGTAAAAATGTCATGATTGACACAATTTGCAATATTTTCAATGCTTCTAGGAAGGAGGTGGTGGCTGCAGGGGTCGATGATTTGGATCATAGGTGGATTGATGAGCTACAGACACCTCTGCCATAGTACTAGATTTGAGAGAGGAGACTGGAAGAACAACTGATGTGAGATCTTCAAACTGGTGAGGTCTGAGTAGTCCAACCTTGCCCTAAATAGCATTTTTATCAATCCAAGCAGCTGAAAGTCTTTCTTAAGATAATTGACTACTTTTCTCCCCTTTAGAGTGGCAATCTTCTCATGAGAGGAGTCTACTCTTCTTTTGGCCTCCACTAGTCATTGTTTGTACTGATCCCAGGGGCTTAATTCACCCAATTCCCAACAGTTGGGCAACCATTGCCTTATCAGCGCTTCAAACTCCTAATTGAAAGCATCCACCTTCCTTGCCACAACTCCCAGGCATTCTTTGGCTCTCACTCTGTCTTCCTCCTTTCGGATCATCTTAGTAATTTCCATGATGGCCCCCACTCTATTCACCACATCAATATGCCTCAACTCACTGAACGGTCTTCATTCACAAAATTGATGAACTTTTGGGCAATCCGGGAGTTCTTTACCCCATCCTCCTTAGCTGTCATGATGGCGTATTCAAAATTTTTAATTCTGTTCGCATCATGTTTATGAACTGCCAGTTCTTTTCCATCTCCTCAATAATCTCATCTCATACTAGTTGTTTGGCCTATAGTAGTGACATGTTCCTTTTTAACTTACCCTTCAACTCTGAGATGTATTGGTTGGCTTCTTGTAGGTCCTTGCTGAGGATCTCAACATTAGGCTTGTTGATCTCTACTTGTTTCTCCTTCTATGCCAAGCTTTTCTGGGTAGTTTCTAGATCTCTTTGTACCTTTTTTAACACCCCCTCTGAAATTTGGAGTTCAGTAAGGGTCTTGGTTAGCTGCTTAGTAGGATTTTGGGGGTCCACAGGGATAATGACCGTGCACATGTGTTAGTCAATCTTCTGCTACAACTCGACTATTGTTTGCTTGAGGGCTACGACCTCATTGTTCTTGCCAATGATCTCATTGGCTAATATCTCTTTTTTTGCCTCTACTTACACTAGCTCCTTGGTCTGAACATGTTCACTGCTTGGAATCATGAGCTTGTGTCTTAGCTCTTGAATCTCGGTTTTGGAACCCTTGAGTAGAGTCTTTACAACTGACCTATCTTTAGCATTCACCCCAATCTTCACCACCAGTTCCTTGAAGTTTTCATTTTGTACATGGAGAGCATGAGAATTGGCTTTCTCTTACTTCAACTTGTGTGCAACTTTCTCCAGTAGTGTTTCTTCCTTGCTGATAGTTAAGGCGTTCTTATCCAACTCGTTGTATAGCATTTTGCCAACCTGCTTGTGGAAACTGATTTTGTCTGGGAGGGGAATACTTGCCATATCCAAAGACAAATCCAGAGTTTTGAATTTGGATCCTCAGGGCAAGTACTGGGCTTGATGATGCTGTAAGGAAAACATCATTTGATTCCTCTCCAAATCCATTGTGGCCGACAGCCTGGTGTGATATGGGGATGAATGAGATTCTACCTGTTGTTGCATATCCTCAGTTACTTTCTTATTGGTTTCTTCAATGGCCTTGAATGCAGACCAACTTGACCTTAGGACTTATGTGCTAGCAATTGCACCTTAAACAACTACCCATGAAGAAAATGAGGCAACAAACTGAGACAGATCTTCTAGTGAGATATGAAAACCTAGTTGATCTGGACCTTTCTCCACTAGGCTTGTTTCCAGCTCTTCTTCTTCTGCCTCTTGAGTCTTAGTATTTTTGGATGATGAAGCCCCTGTCATCTCGGTATCTGTAATCTAGCCCACGAGCCTCTTTTGTGCTTTTCCTTTATCCATCAGAGTTTTAATCTCTATCTCTGTGTCAAGAGGCCATGATTCAGAGTTAGCTTTCCATTCTACCTTAGGTTTAGACTCAGGCAAATAAGTCGAATCCTTTATCTTTTCTCTTCTTTGAGCAATGACACCATGAGGATCATAGTTCCAAACCTCTCCTATGCCAAAATTAATCTCCTTGAGCAAGGCCTCAACAACTCCAAAGGCCTCTTAGCATTAACAACAAAAGGGCCCCCAAACATTCCTAATTTGAACAGATGCCCCTTCTTTACAGGGACAAAGTGGAGTTGGTCTGTAGTTAGACTTTGCCTAATGAACTCTAAAGCTGATATCTCATGGGCATGAACACATGTAGGTGGTAGGGGGGGAGCTCACACCCATAGATTATGATCTATGTGTGGTCTTCAAACAAATACGAGTCTCCCACCCTGGTGGTCTTACTGAGTTGGAGGAGCTCTTTTTGTTGGGGGATAACTCTCGAAGGAGGCACACCATGAATGATCCTATAGGCGATGGCCATGTAGGTGGATATAAAATATGAAAAGTCCATAGAATCTAGTCTTTTTCTGATAGCCACATCCCAATTGAACACTGAGTTCCTCTTCTTGTCCCTAGAGACCAAGTTTAGGCCTAGACACTCAAATTATTCAACATGAGAGTATAGAAAAATGTAAAACAACAAGGAGTAGTATCTGAAATATGAGGTAGTGGAGAAGTGATGCATCTGGAACCTGATGGCTTCAACCAGGTAAGATGGGATGTGTAGCACACGGTCAAGCTGCAACATTTGCTTGAGGAAGCCTAAGGTGGCTTGATTGGCTATAGTGGCATCTTCTTCTCACAGCATATGAGCAATAACAGATAGGATAGGTTGAACTGGGTCTGCAAAGAGGGAGAGAGAGAAACTATTAGCAACAGGTAATAAATCTAGTCCAGGGGATAGGATCATTTTCAAGAAGGGTTGTTTCTCAATGGCTAGGAGAGTGGAGTAATATTACATCAAGGTAGTGTTAGTGAACTACATTAATTATGGGGGAGAAGGTTACATCAAGGCCTTATGAATCAGGACTAGGGTGATTTCTAGGATCTTTACCCCTTGGGAAGAAATGAAATAGTTTCTCTTGTCGATGTATGTCACTGCCAGCCAGGAGACAAACTTTGGTAAGTAGTGAACGATGGGAGAAATATGGTAGCACACGCATGAGTCCACCACTTGGAAATGGTCTTATCCCCTAACATATTGGTCAAAAAGGTTAGCTTAGAGTCTTGCTAGGTCATAGGAGAAGGCTGTGTCAACGATTCGCGCTTCCATATCCATGAGGGGGTCAAGGCTTGGCGAGGGTTTAGGTTTGTAGTTTTTTGGAGCATTTGGGAGTTTGGAAGATCATGAGGCAGTCATTTCTCGATTTTTTAAACTTTTACCCTGTGGAAAACATGGAGTATAGGTGCATAGATTACTTGGTCACCAAAGATGAGGACAAAAACGACACGGAGATGAGCTGTCGGGGCGACAAGGGTGTGAAGATGGAGCTCTGAGCAGGTCATAGGTGGGGGGAGAACTGTGAAGCAACGAAGGAATTTTGAAATTTGAGCGAGGGAATTCATTTTTATAGGAAGTGGGGGCCAACATTTGGGTGACATCATGATGATGTCATGGGTTCGGACACATGTTGCAATGGATTCAACAATGAGGGGTGAGGTGGAGAATAGGAGCGGGGAGGAGGATGGGGTTACTATTATGAACTTCATACTTTACCTTTATTGTGTCGATGAATGAAACCCCGACAATGAGCATTGTCTCCACCTGGTTCCAGAGGTCGAATAGCTGTGGGAGAGGGATCTCTTCATCCCCCTTGAAATAAATCTCCACCGTTGGATCAAGAGTTGACTATTCAACTTCGGAGGGAGCAGAGATATTTATCATCTGCATAGGTTTTCCCCTCAGACTTCTTCCGGAAAGCGACAAGGTGGAGATGGAACATGATCTTCCTGAAAGTTGTGCACTTTTTACTGGTAGGTTTTCTCCAAGGTCCTAGGGTCTGATAATGGCTTTGTGTGCTTATCATTTTCCGCCACGGGTCGCAAGGGGAATAAATAGAGAAGGATGACATTCAGGTCCTTGAGAGCACATCCCTTTCCTTTGATATGCAATCTATTTCCCCCCAATCTAAAATTTAAGCTTCTTCTTAGGTCCTCCTTCCCAAACATGAACCCTGCTGCTTGGCCTTTGCAAAAGGGGCGTCTCCAAGCATCACTGCAAGGAGATGTAGAATAGGTGACAATAAGGCAAATGATATGTGAATAATTTAAGGAAAGCCTTCAAGCATTTATAGATCTTGTTTGTAAATATTTAATATTATATTTGTTTTTTTTTAAATGTAACAAGTGTTTTGAGATCTTAGATGTGTTTTTTCTTTTTAGTCCAGGGAGGGCCATAGTTTTGTCAGGCTATCAAAATCCTTTTACTTCAAAATCTCTTACAATAAATTACTTTTCTTATTTCCATCACCTTTGTGGTTAAAACTGGTAGAAATTTCATATTTATTTTATTTATTTAAAACATAGAATATTCTTTCTTTATATTTTTGAAATTTGAAATATCAAATTTTTTTATTGGTGCATTTATATGATTTGCCTTAAATATTTCTAATATGATATTTATTTATTTTTAATGGTAAAAAATGATTAATCATTTAATAACATGATTTTTTGTTGGGATTAGAGGCATATTCTACAACTTAGTGTGAATAAAATGTGAAATTCCTTCCATACTCAAGCTCCAATTGACATGTGTTCCTTTAAAAATAAAAAAAAAACAATATCAATGATTATCAGGCTCAACAAAAGCTAGAAAAAAAATGGTACTTTGAATACCAAGGTAACCATAGTAAGTTAAGATCAATAGTTTTCCATCCACTATAGTGTTAACTGTATTACCTATACATCAAAGAATGACATTTTGGCCTTAGCGAGAATAATGTCTTAATTATTAGCCCTTCTTCAGTCAATATACAAGCATAATTTCAAGAATTCCATTGATGCATACAAAACAAGATCTTATTCAATAGTAGCAAAGCTACAACATACCTCTGTTTAGTCCCTGGTTCCATTTCTAGTTTATCCAATTGAATAAATTGAAGTAGCTATTAAAGAACTCGTCAAAGTGAACCCAAAACACCCTAAACTAGAATCATTGGTATTCGAATCAATACCAAAGAAAATAACCAATAAAGGTGGGCCAAAATCCTTCTTGTCCATGACCTTATTGCATAGCTCCATGTTCTTCTAGAGTTATATACATTTGATAGAGTGAAATCATTACTAGTCCATATAGAAGCGTCTACATTTGAAATAGAGGAAGTTGACTAAGTAGATATTTAGCATTGGGTAATTTACTTACTACGATAGAGAAAATTCAATTCAATTGATACTCATTACCAATTTATTATTGTCCAATCAATGGGGCTTTACCTATATAATTTTATTTTAACTAGAAGAAACAACATTCAATCATGAAACAAACAATGATTGATTTGGAAGAGAAACAAGGAATAGTAATTGGAAAACTCATTATACTTTTGATCTGAACACTGCAGGTTCAAATAGTTTCTCCTCTTCTAGGGAGATCCAACTTTAAGTATGTAACACTTTGTGTTGGATTTTCTTTGATTTTATTCATGAAAATAACTAGAATTGTATGAACTTCATTGAAATTGATCCTTAAACCATAATTCATAGCTCCTATGTAGAATCTCTTCAAAGTATCATTAAATCATAGCTCCTATGCATAATGTCTTCAAAATATCAATAATAGTTTTATTTCCTTTATGGGAATATTCTCGTCTAGTACTTCCCTAAACATCAATATGCCTTGCAAATTTTAGTGTTTGTTCAAATCCTAAATTATTTTAGAACATTGATTATATGCTACTACATTGTTTGTGTAGGATTCCTTCCACAACTTTGAAATGGCCAAGATTCCATGTTCACTACTTCGGCCAAGGGACTACCATATGATGGTAATAGGGGGTGAGTGTTGTTTGGAGTCTAAAAGTTAGATCATTCACAATAAAATGGAACAAAAAATATTTCAAAATAATACACAATATTTACATGGTAAAACCATTCTCGTCAAGGAAACATTCATGGGAAAGGCAATTAAGTTTTATTCTTTAGGAGAATTGTTACATTCAGGCTTACAATACAACCTCCTCATATAAAGTATATGAAGTAGGTATTGTTACAATAATTTTGGTAACTATATATTCATTCATAAATCTTAATAGCCACAAAAACATTTACTTGAGTAAACATAAAACTTACATTTACTAATTATTTTCATATTTTAACAATCTCCACCTTGACAGGAATTTTCCTAATGCCTTGACAATGTCTTATCACCTTTTCTACAAACCAAGAGAAGCAAAACACCATCACAATTTCTCTATCAACACTGGTTTTGTAAATATGTATGCATAGTTTTCTCAAGTGTGGACCTTTCTTAGATATACTCCATATCCATTGATAACTTGTCTTACAAAATGGTACATTATATCAATATGTTTGGTCTTCCTATGGTAAACAGGATTTATAGCCAAAATTTTGAATACTTTGACTATCACAAAATACAAATACGTTATTCTACTTTCTCCTAAGTTCACCTTGAATCCCCTTCAACCAAATCACCTCTTTACAAGCATGTGAGACGACAATGTATTATGCCTCTATTGTGGATAAAGAAACTGTTTCTTGAAGCTTCGACATCCAACTGATGGATCACCATACAAGAGTAAAGACATTTCCTGAAGTGGACCTCCTATTTTCCAAATCACCTACATAATCCGAGTCAACATATCCGCAGACGTAATATTTACAACCATTAAAGGTGATGCAATAATCATTTGTTTATCTAAGATATTGAAGCATCCATTTCGCTGTAGCCCAATGCCCTTTTCCTATATTTTCCATGAACTTGTTGGCAACACCTATTGCATTAGGTCTAGTACAAACCATCGCATACCTCATAACTTCATACTGCACTAGCATATGGTACACGAAAAATAAACTCCTTTTCTTCTTCATTACTAGGGCATAAGATAGAAGAAAGCTTAAAATGGGAAGCGAAAAGGATATGAACCAGTTTCACATTGTTCATCCTGAACTTCTCAAATATTTTCTCTACATACTTCTATTTTGGAGACCCGATCTTACCATTTTTCTTGTCTTTGTGTATTTCAATGACCAAGATTTAATTTGTAGCTCCTAGATCCTTCATATAAAATGTTCTAGCCATCCGAGCCTTCAATATGTTTATCTCTTCCATGCCCTTACCTGCAATGAGAATATCGTAAACATACAACACTAAGATAATGGATATGTCATTCAAACTTTTAAAGTACACACAATGATCAAACTCACTTCTAGTATTTCTTTGACTCATCATGAAGGCAAAAAAATTCTTATATCATTACATATGTGACTACTCCAGGCCATACCATGATTTCTTGAGCTTGAAAACTAATCTTCCATTGCGATGTTTCACAAAAACTTCTATCTAATCCATATAAAACTCCTCATCCAAATCTCCATGCAAGAATTTTATGTTAACAATTAATTGTTCTAACTACAAGTAAAGAAAAGCAACTAATGCTAACGCAATGCGGACATAAACAAGTTTAACAACTAGTGAAAACTTTTCATGGAAATATATACCTTCCATCTGTTAGTAACCTTTTGCAACCAGTCTAGCCTTATACCTTTCCATATTACCATCAATGACTCTTTTCAATTTTGAAGACCCATTTGCATCAAACAACCTTCCTATCTCCTGGGAGATCTACTAGGTCTCACGTATTCTTTTCTCCAAGGCATACATTTCCTCTACCATCATTGGTTTCCATTTGTCACTATTGATATCATTTACTGCTTCTTGATAATAAGAGCATTCATCAACATCACTAACCAAAGAAATAGATGAAACAAATTCAATATACATTTTTGAAGCTTTTCTCTCCTATGTAGATCTTCTCAGTGTAGGTTTTGGAACTTCTACACTTTCATGAGTGTCTTCAAGATTTAAAACATCTTTATCTCCAAAATATTCTTCTTGTTTCCATGTGTTTGTAGACAATTATGTCTCAAAGTGAATTTTTTGCTTTCGTGCGTATTCCTATTTCACAACATCTTTTTCATGATCCGATTTAGTAAGAGAAGGTTCATCAAATATCACATCGTTGCTAATGATTATTTTGTGGGTCGTACAATCCCACTACCTATATCCCTTAGCAAAATAATCACAACCAACAAAGGCATATTTCTTCAATTTTCAGTCTAATTTAGAATGTTGATACTTAGGAATAAGAGCATACACATCACAACCAAAAATCTTTAAATTTGAATAATCACATGGAGGACCTGTCCATACCTCTTCAGGAATTTTGCAGTTTATTGCAACAGATTGTGATTGATTCACTATATAAAACCTAGTACTATCTACTTCTACTTGCAACTCTTGCTACAAACCAACATTTCTTAGCATACTCCTTGTTCTTTCTAGAAGAGTCTTGTTCATGCACTCTTCCACACCATTTTGTTGAGGAGTATTAACTATGGTTTTGTGTCTTATGATCCCAGCCTCCTTGTAATATTCTTCAAATTATAAATAAGTAAATTTGCCTCCATTATCTTTTCTTACACAGTTGATTATCCTACCAGTTCTCTTCTCTACCATAGTTCTAAATTGTTTAAAAGTTTCAAGCACATCAAATTTTCTAGAAACTTCATATATAAATGACATAAAATACAATGATCCTCCAAAAGAAATAGTATGGGATGGTCCCTAGAAATCATAATCAATATAGTAATGAACACATTTATATTATGACTGCCTGCTTTAAATTTCTTTCTACCATGTTTCCAAAAAATATAATGCTTGTAGAAACTTAAATTTAGATGTTTCAAATTTGGAAGTAACTTGTGCTCAATCAATATTTGAAGTCCCTTCTTGCTCATATTATCTAGTCATTAATGCAATAAATGAGTGGACTCATCTTCCTGCTCAGATGCCATTATTGCTTCGTTGAACTAAGTACTTCCCATGAGCTTGTAAAGGTTCTATATCTTTGTAACCTTCATGACCACTAAAGTGCCCTTGGACACTTTTAGCATTCTACCTTGACTTGTGAACTTATATACACTAGAATCCAACACTCCCAAAAGAGTAGATATTTATTCAAATCAGGTACACGTCATACATCTGTTAATGTTCTCACAATACCATCAAATATCTTGATTTTGATACTCCCAACATCAACAATTATACATGAAATTTTATTACCCGTAAGGATAGATCCATAATCAATAACTTCATAAGTTAAAAACATATCTTTATGTAAACGCATGCAATGAGATGCACCAAAATCTAATAGTCAATCATCATAATATGTAAGAACACCACAAATTGACAACACTTCATTGATCATACATTAACTTGGTTCATTTGGCTTTGCCTCCCTTTTTTAATTCTCCTTGGATTCCTATATTTTCTAGTAGTCTTTCTTGAGATGGATCGATTTGTTGCATAACCAACCTCTTGGTTTTCTCTTTTTTCCTTTTGACTTTAATCGAGAAAAAACTCCTAAATTGTCTCCTCTTTCTCTGGAGCATCTTGTAACCACCATTTATTTTCATATCGAGGTTTCAACACTTAAGGTTACAAAAACATCAAATTCAATGGTTTCTGTTGTGCTCAAGCTGACATACGTATAAAATGGTCCCATGATTTAGGAAATGAACACAACAATGTAATTGCCTTATTTTTTTTTATCAAGTTTGACATATATATTGTTTAACTAGAAAATAAGGGCATTAAATACATTTAGGTTATTTGCAATTTTCTTACCTGCTTTCACCTTCAAGTTGTACAACTTCCCCTTTAAGTAGGTTTTGTTCATCAAGGATTTGGTTATGTATAGACCATCCAACTTAGTCAACAAGTCTATTATCGTAACTTCTCTGACAATGTTAAATAAAACATTATCAATGAGACATAACCAAATTTTACTAAGGGCTTTGGAATCCAAGTCCTCCCATTCATCGTCAGACATTGTCACAAGCTTCTTAATCCTACCACCTAATGCCTTATGCAATCCCTTTTGTACTAGTAGATCCCAAGTTTTTAGCTTCAATAATTCAAAATTTGTTTTTCTGTTAAAATTTTCAACTTCAAATTTTGCCGTTTCCATAATTTTGTACACAATTTCTTCTCCCAGGAAAAATTTAAATATTTCTTCAACCCCCTTTCTTTTATTAACAAGAAAATGTCTAGAAAATCTCGTTTAAGAAACAAAATTGTTATTCAAATAGTTCACAAACCCTATTTAAAAATTTCATTACTTATTCAATAAACCCTACCTCTCCTATTTTTCAAGAAACCTAAAAGCATGGTACTTTAAAAATTTGATTCTCTTCAAAATATTAAAAAAGAATTATTAGCTTCTAAAAAAAATTCTCTAGCAGGTTTTCTATTCTTCAAGCAAAATAACAATACCTTTAAAATTTTCTACTAGGGTTTATTAAAAAATTACATGTTCCTTATGAAATAGGTGGATAGGGTTTCTAATTTTTTTCTTTATCCAAAGAAACTTTAGCGTGAAGCTACCTCTTTGCTCCAAATTTCCAAAAAATTCTCAGTTATGACCCATTTTCTTTCTCTCGCTCGCAGTACCGAGTCAATTGGGCCCAACTTCCTTCTATGACTTTCTCTTAGTCACAGGAGAAATTCGGTTGAACACAACTTCCTTTGATGGCTTATGTTTGCGCATAAATAACAATAGGGTCGAGACCCTAGGTTTGGGCGCAAGGGCCAACAAGGCTCTGCTATAGTCTACCACAACGCCGACATTTTCACCTTACCTGGAAAGGGTAAGGAGTCTCACCTGAGGCGTGTTGCAACCTTAGTTAGATGAGGGTTGGAATCCAACATCAAGGAAAACCATATCAAAGAATAGAGAGCAGAGAACATAGAGTCATCCTACAAGGAAGTCGAATCATAACATGTCGTATATACTGTAACATAAAGACTACTTAAACATGTGGATACATAAAAAATTTAAAAAACTCAAATAACACACAGTTAACACACTATGATCCCAATAGCAGTCTTCCTCATTAATATGAAAGGTAAATACATTACATCAGGCTCAAGGCCTATTCCTCAACATCCAGAACTCTAACAAGGTAGAATACAAGGTTACAAAAGGACAGACACAAAGCTGCTCTCATCGCTCTGCTACACAGGAAGAGTAGTATCCACCATAGCAGTCACGACACAACAACCAACCTTTCTCATTTCTCCTTTCTACCTTTTATCTTCGTCTTTCTTCTCTTTGCACGCTAGCTTGAACTGTTAGTTATTTATCCCTTGTTCAATTGTCTTCATTCCTAAGCTCCCCTTGCTCTTTTCCTACTCGGATAAATCTGCTTCTTCCTGCCACCCCTCCACAACTGCTAATCTTCTACAAGTTCCTTCCCATTTCCTTGACTGTTGTTTCTGCAACTCTCTATCAACCATTTCTGCCACTTGTCACTAGCCTTTTGACTTCTTCAAAACATCTTAATTTCTCCAAATATGAAGGAACCAATAGGCCCCATACACAGATCATTGACTCATCCCTGAGTCAATCTTTCTTCGACGCCATCGTTGATGTTGATGTTTCTGCTGGTGATGTTGTTGCTAATGCTTCCATTGTTGCTGCTTCTACTAGTGTTGTCATTGTTGCTTCTGATGGCGCTTCCTCTTGGTTGGTCTCTTTAAATGAAGGCCCTAATTTAGGGACAACCGTGATGGTCACCTAGAGGAATTGAGTGTAATCATTAAGCATTGTCTGCCAGACCTCTATGATTACAGCTGCCTGTCCGAGGAATTCAGATGTTGGGTCAGACGTCGAGTGGGATGGCTAGGTCATCAAAAAAATAAGTCCATTTTGTTTCCATAACCTCAGTTAGTTGTTGCAGTGTCTTGAGGTGTGTTGGCTTATTGGGGCCTGACCTAGGTTGAGAGTTGATTTAACCAAAAAAATCCCGGTACTGCTGGCCCTTTCGGCAATAGTCCGCGGAGCGTGGACTGAGATCTTACCCGAAGTAGTATGGGAGGGTGCTAGAACCAGGTTTCCGCACCATGGAGATGTATGATGAGTTAAAGTGTTTCGCAGTTTGACCCTGCGTGCACGTCGCTACTCGCACTTTCCCATACCTCATAGCCTGAGATGCTACCTTCGCACAACCCTAATCAGGGGGCCGAACGCTATTATTACCCAAGTCCTTACTAGTATTCCAATGTTATTTGATTATTTTACTTGCGTTCTTTAAGTTATACTTAACAACATAAATCATTCATACAGGTGCGCGCAGTAAATAAACAATATATTTGCAATTTATATCAAACATGTATTAATCTAAGAACAAATACACAAAATTATGATAAAACTTCTCTTTATTATCTTCTTCCTCGGTTACAGACTTGACTTCGGCCTACGCAATCAGTTGCAGGGGTTCGCGCACTCAGCTGTGGACTACTAGGCCTCTGCGCACTCAGCTGCAGGGTTCGCGCACTCAGTTGCGGACTACTAGGCCTCTGCGCACTCAGCTACAGAGCCTTCTCTTACTCTACAACCCAAAGATATATTTATTTAGTTAGACTCTTTCTTCTCTCTACTACTTCGCTACTATTTTTTACACTTAAAGCCTCACTCTATTTATACAATCCCATGGTCTGTGGACCATGGGTAGGCCGACATTACATTACAAGACTAGGGTGGACGATCCTGTGACTCTATCATACATTTCGCACTTCGCGTCCGCAATTTGCGGAGTCTTTACAATAATATCGGGTCAACACTTGGGCTTTGAGCCCTAAAACATGCCTTGGGGGGATACCATGCCCAACAGGCCCCCAACACAAACATCGTGACTTGCCCTTAAGTCATTCGGTCGACACGGAGTCCCTCCAACTGTTCCTGAACTGTGCTGAGGTCAGCAGCGCACTAAGCTACTACTTGCTGGATCTGTTGCATCCGCTGTTCCGAGACCTCTATGTCTAAACTGTTTCCATACATTTGTACTGATATCTGTTGCATCCACTGTTCTAAGACCTCTGTGTCTGAATTGTTTCCATACATTTGTACCGGTATCTACTGCATATGTTTATAGTCCCACGCCTTTGTCCGACTCCTTGGAACGTGAAGACTGTGCTTCTATCGGCTAGTCAGGTAGCCGGCTCACCCATGTAGGGCTTCAAGTGGCTGCCATTCACTTTGCCTGGGAATGGTTCTCCATTTAGTTTTTCTAGCTAGACCACGCCTCCGTCTGTGACCTCCTTAACCACGTACGGTCCCAACCAATGCATTCTAAATTTTCCGGGAAAATTTTCAAACTTACTGTCATACAACAACACTAAGTCATTTACCTTGAATGTGTGCAACTTAATATGGTGATCGTGCTAGGCCTTTTCACGTTGCTTTTGTACCTGCTGATGAAAACTAGCCAAGAATCGTTCCTCCTCAAGTTCTTCCATTTGCGCGAGCCTTTGCTCTAGAGCTTCACAGTTCGTCATCCTTATGAGTGCTGCTATGCACAGACTAGGTATAATATATTCCATCGGCATGGCAACTTCCACACCATAAACTAACCGAAAAGGTGTTTTTCCCATCAGTTTATTACACGTTGTACTATAAGCCCATAGTACTATGGGTACGTGCAAATCCCGATCGCTTCACTGCGCATTACACACTTTGGTTAGCGTAGTCTCCAGTATTTTGTTGAATTCTTCTACTGTCCCATTGGCTTGTGGGTGATATGATGTACTTTTCTGATGATACACCTGGAACTCTTCTGTGAGTGCGCTGATTGTTTCATTCAGGAAATGTGTTCCGCGACCACTCATTAAGATTTTCGGACAACCAAATCGGTTCAACACGTTTTCAAACAAAAACTTCGCAGCCGTAGCGGTCGTGCAATCTTTGACCAGCTGCGCTTCCGCCCAGCGTGTCAGGTACTTCGTCGCGGTGATTATGTAATGCACGCCCATTTTTCCCTGAGGTTTGATAGGTCCCACAAAGTTGATTTCCCATTTTTCAAATGGCTACAACATCATTTGTCGATTCAACGGCATCTCGTCCCTCCACGATGGTTTACCGGTCCTTTGACATATATCGCAGGCCTTATAGTGTGCTTTTGAATCCTGGTGAAGGGTTGGCCACCACAACCCTGTGTGAAGAATCTTTTGTGCAGTCGCTCGTCCAACATAGTGTCCTCCTGCAGCACCACCATGTGCTTCGGCGAGGATCTGACTTCATTCAAATTCAGGTACGTACCTTCGCAATATCTCATCATTGCCCATTTTATATAGATGCCCCGCAATGACAGAAAAATCTGTTGCGCGCACCACCAATTCCTTCTTCTGTTGGATGGATTATTCCCTTGGTGCGGTCCCTGTTGTCAGAAAGTGGATTATATCTTCAAAGTATTCATCCGTTATGCGCACAACAAAAAGCTATGCATCAAGTAATCCTTTCTCCAAACTAGTAGGTTCCTCGCTTGTCTCAATACGCGACAAGTGATCCGGTCCTGCGTTCAGGTGTCCAGGTTTTACCACGTCCTAAAATTCATATTCTTGGAGCAATAAGAGGCACCTACATATGTGCCCCCCCCACCCCCAACACAGGCTTATTGACCAAGTACTTTAGCGCGGAATGGTCTGTATACAACTTGAAATGTCCTCCTAGCAAATAGTGCCGATATTTTTGGAGCGCGTACACCATCGCCAACCCCTCGCACTCAGTTTTGGAATAGTTCTTCTCGGATTTGGACAATCTACGACTTGCAAACGCGATAGGGTGATCCAAGCCCTCTCCGCCCTCTTGTGTGAGCACTGCTCCCAGTGCGATACATGACACATCAACTTGGACATGAAACTCCACATCCCATTTTGAGAAGATCAGGATTGGAGCGGAGACCAATTTCTCCTTTAGGACATCCAGGCTCTTCATGCAATCATCATTCCAGCAAAATGTGACATCCTTTTTCAATAGTTTCTCCATCGGCGCAGTGATTTGGGCATAGCTTTTGATGAACTTCCTGTAGTACCCTATGTGTCCCAAGGTAGCGCACAACTATTTAACACTTCACGATGCTTCCAAATTTAGAATCACTGTAATCTTCGCGGGGTCCACCATCAGTCCCTGTTTGCAGACAACATTTCCCAACAGGTTCCCAAAGGGAATGAGGAGTGTGCACTTCTTAAGGTTCAACGCAATCTGGTGTCATCGGCAAGTATCCAACATCAAGTGTAAGCTTGCTACATGGTTCTTAACCAATCCAAAGTCAGTCCAATCATCCAGATAGACCTCCAGGAACTTGTGGACGTATTCTTTGAATGCGGCAATAACGATGTGTGAAAAGATGGCTGGCACGTTCTTTAACCCAAACGACATAACGGTGTATTGAAAGCAGCTCCATTCTGTTGTGAAGGTCATCTTGCTCCTATCTTCTGATGCGATTTTGATCTGGTGGTACCCTGAGAAACCGTCCGTGAAAGAGTATGCTTCTTGTCCGCCAACATTTTCCAATACTTCATCTATGAATGGTGTCAGGAATGGGTCATGTACACAGGCGTCATTCAACTTTCTTAGGTCCACACATACTCTTATCTCACCCTTCTGCTTTTTCTCCTGCACTAGCATAGGGCTCACCGAGTCGAATTCTTCCACCGGCTCAATAATTCTAGCTAGGAGCATTTTGTGTAGTTCTACGTAGACCTTTTCCTTATACTTTGAATTCAAGCAGTAAGGTGTCTGCTTGACCGGCTTCACGTTGGGTTTTAGGGTGATCTTCATCATCCCTAAATCGCTAACGATCCCTTTTAAGTCCATAATCTTGGTCGGGAATAATTCTTGGTACTCGCGAAGTAACTCAACGACCTTATCCACTGTGGCATCATCCCAATAATCACCAAACGTTGAATACTTTGGTTCAGCCTTCGTCCCAATGTTTACTTGCTTCATTTTTAGTGGCATGGTGATGTCAGGATCTTCAATCAATGGTCTTTGAACTTCACGATAGCCTTCAGTTTTTGGAATGTTAATTTTCCGTGGATCCTCATCATCCTCCTCAATATTTACAATGTAACATTCCAGGGCGTAGCTCAGCTAGGCCGCCCATTTCAACTGAAGCACTTCCATTGGCTCCTGGGGTATTTTTAAGATAATTGCTTTTACTGCTTGTAGCACATCATCAACAGTATCCCTCCAATTATCCTCAAACGCGAAGGTTAACAAGAATCCTTCGCGTAGGATATCCCATTCACTCGTTCCATGGTGGAGCTCCGTCTCAGTATACCATTTCATGGGTATGATATCTAGGGTATGACAAAACAGATGCACCCACTCAGGTTGTGGCTCTTCCCCATAGACCTTGGTCCATTTTGCGAGGTGTGCACGTGGATCATCCCATCCGTCATACTTGTTTTTTAGCTGCATCTGAGGTTTCCCAAATCATAGGCGCATCATACTTCTGCATTCCCGCTAGTCCTTAAAATTCCGCTGGTGCGTACCCCACCACCTTGCGGGCGTAGAACACAGTACCCATTTCATAGCATCAAACCACTGCTGTTCCGACACCTCTCTTTCAAATTTATTCAGGAAATCATCCACTTTTCTCAACCCGTCATACATAGGCAGATCTCTTACCTCTGTTGTCATGCAGTGCAGTGACCTTATCATCATGTTGCAGTTGAGTGTGGTTACCTCGTGTAACCGATTCTGCCATCGTTCTATCTCCTCATTTGAATTTGAGGTGCAAGACCTTTCGCCCTCCCACAAAATCTTGCCATCCGCTGTTGGATTCACCCAATCCTGCTCTCGAGCAGTTATCTTGTAGATACAGTCTAGATCATCGTCGCTGTCGTAGTCGCACACCGACTTTGTGTAGCGCGATCCTTCCACAGGTTCTAAAGGTACCACTACGCATAGTGGCTTTTTCTCAAAAATCATCTTGCGCTTCTTTAGATTTATCACTCCATTCATGTCAGTGGCCCAATCCATTCCTAGTAACGTGGGATAGGGATTTCTGTCATTAACAATCTCTATCACTTCAAAATCAACAAGTGCAATCACACCTTCGATATCTACCGTTATTCCCTGCAATATTCCCATTGGTAGGATCTTTTGTTGGTTCACCATTCGTAATTGAATAGGAGACCATTGCAATGCGGGCCTGCCCATGTGCTCCCATGTCTGCTTCGGCAGGATGTTCGTGTTCGATCCTAGATCCAAAATCACTTGATCCATTTCATATTCCCCGAAATGCACGGTCAATCTCATCTCCCTTCCTGTTCGTGTTGTGTGCTTCCCGAGCTTCTAGACAAAGCATGGTTCTCCTGGTCCAGCACATCTAGTGATGTGTTCTTACAGCCCCTTCACCGCTTTTTTGTCGCGCAACAACTTCATGCATGTCTCCAGAAAGGTAGTGAGCATTGATGGGTCCATTTTTGGTTCCAGTTTGTCTTTACTACCTAAAGTGGAGGCCTCCATGAACCTCTTCTTAACTTCCATGAATGTCTCCTTTGCGCACTCCAAATCGAACTCTGGTTCCTTTGTTGGAGCCTTGCGAACCCAGGCACTCTCTTCGGGCTACTTGCCCTTGTCATCTCCTGTCATAATACCAATTCAAAGCATGATTTTTACATTTGGGTCCTCCTCGTGCCGCTCAGACCTCATTATTTGTAGATTCTGAGTTGGGGGAGGTTGGATTGTTCCTTTATCATGCAACCTCGCTATTAGTGTGGGTCAGTCCTCCATCTCATGATCAAACTGGGTACAATATAAACATGATGCTCTCGTTGGATTTGTACAATTTCGGGCATAATGCCCTGGTCCTCCATAATTATAATAGATTAGCTGTCCACGACCCCTTCCTGGCCCCATTATACTCGACCTCGTCTGCGCCCCTGAAATCTAGTGCGTGCCATCCCTTCATTTTGATCGAGGGCTGACGTTTCGATCTGAACTCTGTAGGTAGGAGTCTAATCCATCATCAATTCATAACTTTTATAGGTACGCTCATCATGGCCTACTGACCTGCAGAAATTACATAATAACTTGTAACTTAGAAATCGGAGAACCCACAGTAAAAACCATTTTTTGTCAATGTTTCAAATCCCAACAGGGATCCATCATCAAGACTATTTTGAATGTTGATAGTAGAAGAGCTCAATTGCGAGATTTTCTGCAGCTCTTCTTGCTATCTTCACCCTAAATTTTTCGAGTAAAATGATTTCACTCCATGTATCCCCTCTGCATAGGGAAATGATTCTGGATTTAAGACCTTTGTGGTTAATATCTTGTAACTTAAGGTCTGCAGCTCTTCTTGCTATCTTCACCCTAAATTTTTCGAGTAAAATGATTTCACTCCATGTATCCCCTCCGCATAGGGAAATGATTCTGGATTTAAGACCGTGGTTAATATCTTGTAACTTAAGGTCTGCAGCTCTTCTTGCTATCTTCACCCTAAATTTTTCGAGTAAAATTATTTCACTCCATGTATCCCCTCCACATAGGGAAATGATTCTGGATTTAAGACCTCTGTGGTTAATATCTTGTAACTTAAGGTCTACAGCTCTTCTTGCTATCTTCACCCTAAATTTTTCGAGTAAAATGATTTCACTCCATGTATCCCCTCCGCATAGGGAAATGATTCTGGATTTAAGACCTCTGTGGTTAATATATTGTAACTTAAGGTCTGTAGCTCTTATTGCTATCTTCACCCTAAATTTTTCGAGTAAAATGATTTCACTCCATGTATCCCCTCCGCATAGGGAAATGATTGTGGATATAAGACCTCTGTGGTTAATATCTTGTAACTTAAGGTCTGCAGCTCTTCTTGCTATCTTCACCATAAATTTTTCGAGTAAAATGATTTCACTCCATGTATCCCCTCCGCATAGGGAAATGATTCTGGATTTAAGACCTCTGTGGTTAATATCTTGTGACTTAAGGTCTGCAGCTCTTCTTGCTATCTTCACCCTAAATTTTTTGAGTAAAATGATTTCACTCCATGTATCCCCTCCGCATAGGGAAATGATTCTGGATTTAAGACCTCTGTGGTTAATATCTTGTAACTTAAGGTCTGCAGCTCTTCTTGCTATCTTCACCCTAAATTTTTCGAGTAAAATGATTTCACTCCATGTATCCCCTCCGCATAGGGAAATGATTATGGATTTAAGACCTCTGTGGTTAATATCTTGTAACTTAAGGTCTACATCTCTTCTTGCTATCTTCACCCTAAATTTTTCGAGTAAAATTATTTCACCCCATGTATCCCCTCCGCATAGGGAAATGATTCTGGATTTAAGACCTCTGTGGTTAATATCTTGTAACTTAAGGTCTGCAGCTCTTCTTGCTATCTTCACCCTAAATTTTTCGAGTAAAATGATTTCACTCCATGTATCCCCTCCGCATAGGGAAATGATTCTGGATTTAAGACCTCTATGGTTAATATCTTGTAACTTAAGGTCTGCAGCTCTTCTTGCTATCTTCACCCTAAATTTTTTGAGTAAAATGATTTCACTCCATGTATCCCCTCCGCATAGGGAAATGATTCTGGATTTAAGACCTTTGTGGTTAATATCTTGTAACTTAAGATTTGCAGCTCTTCTTGCTATCTTCACCCTAAATTTTTCGAGTAAAATGATTTCACTCCATGTATCCCCTCCGCATAGGGAAATGATTCTAGATTTAAGACCTCTGTGGTTAATATCTTGTAACTTAAGGTCTGCAGCTCTTCTTGCTATCTTCACCATAAATTTTTTGAGTAAAATGATTTCACTCCATGTATCCCCTCTGCATAGGGAAATGATTCTGGATTTAAGACATCTGTGGTTAATATCTTGTAACTTAAGGTCTGCAGCTCTTCTTGCTATCTTCACCCTAAATTTTTCGAGTAAAATGATTTCACTACATAATAACTATTGGGACATCTGCGTATAATTCTATAATAGGTGGTAGTTATCTGTAGCATGCTTCCCTCCTATCTAACAAATCCCGCACCATAATGCAGTCGTTGTGCTTGGTCTTGCTTGTGCCTCTGGTCTTAATGGCATCAGCCCTCCTCCCGCCAGGTAGTTGGCGAAGACTAGACAATGGTCCTTGTCATGTCCCTGGCCCTTACACTTTATGCACCATACCTCTCTGCGCGCTTTTGGGCGAGTTGTCCTGTCTTGTTTCAACTTTGCATCTCAAGACACAATTTTTTCAACTGTGTGTGGACCTGTTGGACTCCTAGGCTAGGATCTTGTATCGGGGTCTTGAGCAGTCTCATTGCAATCTCCAAAGCTTCGACCTAAGTTGACAACTTCTGCTGTGACAACGCGGTCCTTAGCTGCGGCGTTGGCGATGCTAAAAACCATGCGCGGCGTTGCCCATCTGTCAAGGTCATGTTGGCTTCCCAAATCATAACCTTTAGTCTCTGATCTAGCTCCTAGGGGGTCTCACCTGGAAGCATCACGATTTCCTTAAATCTGATATTCGACTGAGTCTCTGATTTTGGCCTGCTAAATTCCCTGTTTAGCGCGGCTTGGATATCCGTGATCACTGCATTTGGATTGTCATTGGAATGCTTAATGTACCATGTCAGTGCGCGATCCTACAATGCGCTTACCAGTGTTTCCTTCTTTATATTGTCATCCGTGACTCCTTGTGCTTCCCATACAGCCTTTACCATGAACCAAAATTGGTTTGGATCTTCGTTCCCTACTCCTTTGAACACTGACAACTTTATTGCGCTCACCATATTGAACTGTGGTGGTGGCGGAGGTGGTGCGGGCGAAGATGGGGCTGAAGAGGGTGAAACTAGTGGTGGTGTAGGTGGGGGTGGTATGCGCGAAATTCACTGCCTTATCAAACTGATCGCACTTCTTGGCGAAACTTTCACGAGTTCTTCCTTGCTTTCCCGCGAAGGTGAAATCAAGGGGCTAGTTTCTATGTTTGTGCTACCTTCATTTCTGTAGATCCTCCCACTTCACGTAACCCCAAACATCAATTTATTCACATAACCCACTTTTCACACAGTAGCATCCTAATCCAAGTGTTCAAAGATATAACGTACTTATCTCACGGTCCTTTGAGGAAGCGTCGTTCCGCCTCGTTGTAGCTGATTGAAGTTTCTACCACGAACTCAGTGATAAACCCTCTTATAATTGGATCGAGCCAATGGTCCATAGCGCGCACGATCTTATCTCCTGATCTTTCTAGTCTACCCACTAACTCTGGAGTCCACACAATAGGTTTGTCAAGCCTACACCTTCCCTAACTATTTGCGAGCTTCACGATCCTCTCATACAAGTCAGAGGGAAAGGACGCAAAGAAAATTTTATGGATTTCCATTTATAAGTAGCGCTCTAACCACTCTTCCTTCGATACTCGCAGATTCCTTTTTTCCTGCGCCGTGAACTCGTGAATCTTTTTATCCAGCCACTCTTCAATTATTTTCTTTGTCGAATTCTAGTGACACGACATTAGACATCTCTTATGCAGATCCCGGTCTCGGAAACGGAACCATTTGTTGGCTTATTGGGGCCTGACCTAGGTTCAAAGTTGATTTAGCCAAATAAATCTTAGTACTACTGGCCCTTTCAGCAACAGTCCGCAGAGCGCGGACTGAGGTTTCACCCGAAGTAGTATGGGAGGGTGCTAGAACCAGGTTTCCACACCCTGGAGATGTCTTATGAGTTCAAGTGTTTTGTGGTTTGACCCTGCGCGCACTTTCCCGTACCTCGCAGCTTGAGATGCTACCTTCGCGCAGCCCTACTTGGGGGTCGAACGTTGTTATTGCCCAAGTCCTTACTAGTATTCCAATTTTAGTTGATTATTTTACTTGCGTGCTTTAAGTTATACTTAACAACATAAATCATTCATATAGGTGCGCGCAGTAAATAAACAGTAAATTTGTAATTTATATCAAACATGCATTAATCCAAGAACAGATACACAAAATTATGATAAAACTTCTCTTTATTATCTTCTTCTTCGGTTATAGACTCGACTCCACCCTACACACTCAGATGCAGGGGTCCGCGCACTCACCTGCGGACTACTAGGCCTCTGCGCACTCAGCTGCAGAGCCTTCTCCTACTCTACAACCGAAAGATATACTTAGTCACTTAGACTCTTTCTTCTCTCTACTACTTCGTTGTTATTTTTTACACTTAGAGCCTCTCTCTATTTATACAATCCCATGGTCCACAGATCATGGGTAGGTCGACATTACATTACAAGACTAGGGTGGACAACCTTGTGACTCTATCATACATTTCATGCTTTGCGCCCACAATTCGTGGAGTCTTTACAACAATATCGGGTCAACACTTGGGCTTTGAGCCCCAAAACATGCCTTGGAGGGATTCCATGCCCAACAAGGTGTGCTTGAACTGGGAGCCGAAGATCCCAGAGTATCTACTTTGTCCTAGCTGACTCATCTTTGATATGTTGAATGTGGGCCTCCAAAACGCTTATCTCTTCCTTGAGCGTTTTCCTTTGTTCTTTGTCTTTAGTGTTCCTGACATCATTGAGGAGCTAATTCACCCAGTCGTAGAGTGGGTATATCGATTGGTTTTTCTTCGCAAGGCTTCCTGACCAGTCGTGAACATGTTACACGAGGGTGTAGGTGTCATTCGTGGAATTTATATGGAGTCCTTGAGGATGGTTGTGACAATTATCTTCTTCTCTATCTCATTGGTATATGTTGTGGTAGGGTCCGACAATGCACTTCTTGTGGCTGTGAGGGTTTGCTTGAGTTCTTGATTGGTATAAATTAAGTCATGGCATGCCATCTAGATATGGTTGCAACTTTCAACAAGTGTGCAAATTGAGAAATATTTTGGGGAATTAGTCACAACATGAGAAATGGAAGGCCACAGTACCTAGAATTTTACGGTGATCTGCTCTAGCTGCCGTTGGAGTTGTTTATCTTAGTGGGGCTGATCATGTTTGACTGTGATGGAAGAAATTTACTGTTGTTGTTGCTCATGGTCGACAATTAGATCATTATGCAACTTGCCAAATAAAAGTGAACAATTAAGTTGAGAACCATCCCTGAAGATCATCGAGTTGCATAATTAATGGATCTAGGAACCAACTCTACAAGGACGGCCCACGATGACTAACTTTTCCGAATGTCCATGGTTTATATACTCCTAATTTAATATAAAAATTTCAAAAAACCTTAATACCAATCACTTTGATACCATCTAATATATTAAATTATCTTTAACTTTTTCTAAGTAATCCCAAAACAAACCCACTTAATATGATATTACTTAACTATATGCGTAAACATATATATAAATATAAGTTTCATTTATGTGTCTCAAAATATATATAAAGGGACATAAATTTACATCCTAATACTCTAGGATAGCTCGATATACAATGGAACAATGGTAATCTCTCTAAGGGACTTACTTTTTCTTTGAAACACTCTCTAAGGCGTAAAGAGACACATGTTACAATCAAACGAAGAGAGAAAATTTCTAGGGAATGAGGAGGGAGTTTAGGTGGCATATGAGAATACATTATAGTCACACTAACCACTGCAACATTTTGGATAATAATGTCATTGCTCCAATACTATATATGGTTATATGGTAATTAAGTATTAAATATCTATAATCGTCCTTTTTCTTTACAAGATATGACATTTATGTTCATCTTTGCTCTTTACCAGATATGTCATGTGTGATATTATTTTCTTCACTGTCCCATTTATATTTATAGAAATTTTCTTTCCATCACTCTTAACATATTATACTATTGTGCAATATTTTTTTTAATTACTTTTTATATAATTAAAATATATAACTATTAAAAATGTAATTTTTTTTAATATATTATTTTAGAAGTATATATTATAATATATAAGAAAATAGTTTATTTAAGATATTATTAAATGAAACATAATTGTATTGATTGATATGTTTAATTTAAAATAAAAAATTTAATTTAATTATTAATAATTATTAAGTGGAGGGAAGAGATTTAATCTCTAGAGAATAATTTAAAATATTTATAATAGTATACACAAATCAAAAGTGGAATTGATCTCTAAAGTAGTTGTGTCTTTTTTTCCCTTTTCATTAAAGGGATTAATTAAAAATATATCATATAAACAGATGCTATATAAAGTGAATTATGATTTTTTAAGCATGTGGAATTGATAGGTCATGATATTGCCACATTGTATTATAACAAAGACTCTTGATAAATTAGACATCCATAATAAGGTGGGAGTAAATTTCCGTAATTAAAAATATTTTTCCATGTTTTTGAATATATATGTGATTTTAACTTATATATTGAATCTTTTTATAATAATAGTAATAATAATAAAGTTATAATTTAGTGAGTTTTTATGAATTTTTTAATTTTAACAATGCTAGATGTATCATGGAGTAAGTATTTTGATATCTTTTATCTCATGGATTGATGTCTATTAACATTTAACATGGTAGGGATTTAACCTCCACATAATATTCATTCTTAGTAGTAGTGACAAATTAAAAGTTAAGATTTATTTCTAAAGTAGTTATGTACTTTCTTCCCTTTTAATTAAATTAATTAATTAAAAAAATATCATATGAATATGTATGATATAAACCTCAGATATAGTTTTTGAGACATGTGATATTAGTTAATCATGATATTGATCCATAATATTATAATATTAAAACCTATTTATAAATTAAAAAATAAAATACTAATAAACCTCTATAATAAAATCCAAATAAATTTAATTAAATTTTATGTTTTTATTAATCTTAAACCATATAAAATGTATCATAATAAACATATAGATACATATTTTAAAATCTATTGATAATTATAATTTAATATTTATTAAAATTTAACCCTTATTTAATTTATATAAATATATTCATTTACAACTCATTACATAAATCAATACACACAAACATATGTTATATTAATCATTTCACTATGCAAATTGGCGCATCATTCAACTCTTTAATCAACTCAGAAATAGTCATACACTGTTTTTTAATGGTGTCAATTCGTAATACGGTGATAGTCCTTCGGTGTAATGCCCCACTTAAATCTTATCCTACAAATTGTGTTAATATTTACATTATCTGAAAATATTGAGAATATTGGTCATAAAATAAATTTATGATTTCCATTATTCAAATTCCCCACTTACCTTCTCAATTTGAATATTATGTAGGATATGGTCTCCTTCCATTAATTCAAAATATATTTATTCATTTTACATACCCCAATGTACCCTCACATTTACTTGGGAGAAGACATAGTCCTCTCCATCTTATCATCAATATATATTTATTCATTTCACATTCCCCAATGTACCCTCACATTTACTTGGGAGAAGACATAGTCCTCTCCATCTTATCAAAAATATATATTTATTCATTTCACATTCCCCAATGTACCCTCACATTTACTAAGGAGAAGACATGGTCCTCTCCATGTAATTACACTTCACATTCCCAAATGTACTTTTCAGATTTACTTGGGAGAAGACATGATCCTTTCCCATTGAATTCTCAATTTTATATTCATGTCACAATTCCAAATGTACTCCTAGCTTAGAAGAGAAGTCAACCAAGAATGGGTGAGAGTTAATGACATTAATGAGAGGTGGTTGAGGAAAGAGGGTATAAAAGGGAAGGGGGAAGGAAGAAAAGGGGGAGTGGGAGTCTTGCTTAGGATGGTGGGGGTTAGTTGTGATTGTTTGGCCTTGTTATGATTTTGGGAGACCTTGGAAACCTGTGGAGGTTTCTTGGGTTTGAGAGGAGGAAAGTATCATTATCTAGTTTTGCACATTCTTCTTGAGGACACACTATATCTGGTTGGACTTGGGCACGGAGGGCTAGGGAACCTGTGGAGGTTTCCTGGGCTAGGAATTTATTTCCTAGTTGGCTGGGAGGTAAATCCGGTTGGGTCGGCTAGAGGGAGCGTTCAACTGGAGCTATAAGACAAAGGTATCATCATCAACTGCCGGAACAGGTATTTTTCCATGAACTACTCTTGTTAAGTTGATATAAATGGAATGCTCACCTTAATTTATGTTGCTTATGATAAAATGATAAGATGTTAAATGTTTAAAGCTATGTGAAAAGGTCAGCAAGCTCCTTTTATTATTATAAATTAACAGGAAAATAGATCTGTTAGTGTATAACAAAATAGAGGCTCTAATAATAGGATTCAGGTTCTTACACATGGTATCAGAGCTTTGGTTCAAAATCTGGACCCAAAGCCCACTAAATAGCTATTCCATAATCAAATTTCTTATTAAATAGTTGAAAATCCAGAAAATTAGAATGTCAAAATGTTTCAACAGCAGTCCAATGGCTTAGTGCCTAGGGATATGACAGAGCTAGTGTTTTGCTTCAACTTAAATGCGCCTGTAAAATTCCTGACAGAATAAATAATATTATAGAAATAAAAAAAATCTAGACCGAGCTCCTAGATGAAGAAGCTTGATGTCCCAATAACCAGAATTTTCCCACTAAAAGAGTTCGCTTCTCTGGGCACAACGGAGGACAAAACACAAAATTAGCTGCGGGCTCTCAGCAAACGCGGTATCCATCCACTCAAAGGGCTGCTCAGTCTATAGTATCAGTGCCTGATATCTCGTTGGAGAAATTGCCTGTTTAGTTGAGATTTAGGCTTATTTGTATGCCTATTTTATTGCAAGAAAGAACAACAATGGCGTCCGAAATACTGCGCCTCCGGTTGGCAGGTCTGGCGAGGAGAATTTCTCTTCCACTTTCGGGTAATTCCACATATTAAATTCCCTTTCTTCGTTTGGTTCTGAATGCAAAATGGATGACATTCTACTTGCAATTTAACAGCATTAGGGCATGCTATATTCATCTTTTAGGGGAAACCACCTAGCGATGTTATATTGAGGATTTGAGACCTGAAGAACACAGGCATATTCATAACTTGGGCCAGGTAAACTTCATAACGGAAATACAAGCCAATGTGAAGAGTTCTTAAGAAACTTTTCCAACTGAGACCACCCATTTAAATACAGAGCGAATCGATGTGTTGATTTGCTCTTATCTGAAGGCCCATCTGGCTGTATGTAGAGTGACTATGCTGATAAGAATTGAGTTAAATTCTAAAGCGTCGAAAATTTATAGGGTGAACAAGCGCACACCATCTCGGGGAGACTTGAGATAATCTTTCAAAGCAAAATGTAGTACCAGTACCAGTATCAGATAGTCAGAACCCAATGTGGCGAAAATGTTAACAATACAATTAACTCAATGGCAGATCAAGTTGAAGAATGGAATTGGCACTGACAAACGGGAGCAATTTCCCGCAACGAACACTTTCATGGGATGCTGGTCATTTCAGTGTTTTAAGCGCAACAGGAGAAGTGGATATTCAGAGTCTCTTGGTGCAAAGCAGGATTTGAGAATGGCAGCTCCCATTGAAGTCAGTTATATCACAGCTCCTGAGCTGCTCAACCTCTGCAAATCCCCAAATGTAGCCATCATCGATGTCAGGGACGAGGAGAGAAGTCTGGATGCTCACATAGCAGGCTCCTTTCACTATGCAAGCGACACGTTCTTCGAAAAAATTCCAGATCTCTTGCAGAACATGGAGGGAAAAGACACTTTGGTTTTCCACTGTGCGTTGAGCAAGGTAAGACCATATGGCTCTGGGCTCTTTCAATGGGAGCCCACGAGGATTCATATTTATATGATTTTGGGGTTTAGTTATAAAAATCGTCTTTAAATTGAGCCTATGCAAAGACGCCGAGATGGTCATTAATGGTAATTAAGATGTGCAGATATGATTCCAAATAAATAACAAGTATCTCTACTGATACAGAATAGGTGAAATATGGGAAGAAAGCTTATCTTTCTGTGAATCAATAACAGTTATAATTCCTCTTAGCATCAACTACAACTAAATTGTATTTTCCTCTCTTTTCGTAATTACGGCAAAATTCTGTGAAAATACCCATCTCTTTAAGCAACGATTCTCTGAAAAAACAGGAAACTGGTTAGTGCATGTAAACGAACAGTCCTGCATAGAAAAGATAGGGATAACACTGTACGTCTGGTTAATCTTAAAAAAAAAATCCGAGCTATTACAAGCAGGAACCCGACGGTGTCTAGAATGATGGAAATTGGTCATCACTTATCAATTATTAGAATAATGGAGATCGGATTATTACTTATCAATTTGAATGGCTTTCACCCGGACTGATACATCTGTTAAGATCCACTTCCTTTCGCTTCCAGTCCTCTGTAATTAGGGCAATTTGGATAAACTTCTTTCAATGTCATTTGCTTCTTTGCTTCTTGTTCTCGTAAGTATTTTAGTAAAAGTAATTCAATGTAGTCTCAATTTAAGATAGGCCTTGATCTTTTCTTAATGTACTTTGAGAAAATCCCTCTTTTCTGATCTAGGGCTTTTTCAGACAGCCTAACGCATGGATTTATGTGCACCTAAATGGACTGAAGTTGATTAGACTGATTTTAAGGGTTTAATTTCCCTCTGCTCTATAATGACAACTATTACATACTAGCCTTTGTTACTGTGAAAAGTTGAGCGCGTCCAACAATTTACACTCAATTATTTGAAGGAAAGTGTAATTGATGCATGGCAAGAAGTAGCAAGATAGAGAAAATAAAAGTTAGGGCAGAAGGAAGGCATTGTATTTAATTGCATAGGTCAGCAGCCGTTTAGACAGTTGGCCCTGTAGGATAGTTAAGTATCTGTCACATCAATTAACAAAGGCGAAAGACTTGATACTTGTCTAAATATTTTATTGTCATATATTTTCTCATAGGCAATACAGGCAGAGTGGCAGTTTGGAGCTTTAACTTGTTTCTCAGATTCAATTTTCAGATAATCTCAATTAATGTGTGCTTAGGAGTGTTTGCTTAACATAATTTGGTTTGAAATGGGTTTTCTGCAGCTTAAGAGTTCTGAAATCGGCCAGTACAAACTGCACCTTAACCGATATATAGGCCAGTTTATATTTGTTGGCTCTTTTTGGAGACCAGGATTTGAACAGTTTTCCAGCAAAGGTTCGGTTGTAGTCTAGTATGCTGGCATTTCAATCTTTGTGAGGGGAAGGTCTCACTTAAAGCACTGTTAAGATTGAAGGATATAGATGGAACTTGCAGAATGAGTGTGCGACCATTCTGCTCTAGTATTCATTTATGACCAAAATTACACTACTGTTTTGCAACTCTTTTACATTCATATTATGTGCAGATTCATAGCAGGAAATCTGTGAAGCAGGGGTACGTAAACCTAGGGGTGGGATTTGCATACCTGTACTCGATTCACACACCCGAACATTGGAAAAGGGTTCGGGTTCTTCTCAAACACACCCTTCCAGCAGAGTGCAATTTGGTGCAGAGTGATTATCATTAACCAAGTCTCCTAGTGTTATAATACAATAAACATATGGAAACCTATCAAGTTTTCAATGGCATCTGGGAAATACAAGAGACATGTACAAATAGGATACATAGTCTAACTAAGTCCACTGTGAACTTAGGAACTAATTCCTCTCTGTTGAGAGGAAATTGCCCTGATTTATGTGGATGACACATATTTTCCAACAAAGAATAAAATAGTCTGTAGGAATTAGTGTTGACTGGAGTTTCCTGTTGGGATATTGAGAGGAGAATGTCTGCTGAAACATTAGTTTATGCAATTCTCAATGTTCAACTGTAATGATTGGAAGAAAATATGTCCTCCTTGGTGAAGATTTGAGCTAGATAACTATGGGTTGTGGAGGAACATGTGCAGATATGATGATTTCCATATCCTTGAGGCGAGGTGAACTGTGAACAGAAGGGACCTTAGAAGGATGTCATGACATCTGTTGTGTAGCTGTAGTGAATATAGCATGGACCGAACAAGATGAGTGTTAGGTTGACAATGGTGTATCATTGCTGTCGTGTCAGGCCTGTGGAGACATACCTAACTGCCTTCATTGCCTAGCAGGGCACTGATCCAATTCAAATATTGACTGATGATCCTCTCTGAATTCTACGATAGGATTTTATCTGCCCACTTATCTAATTTAATATTCTAATATAATTCATCTCAGCTATATGCAACTCATCACATAAAATTCTCAAGGGTTTATCATATGGAATTTACAACATACATAACATAAACCAATTACACATACGTAAAATAATTAAACTCATGGAATGGTTGTGTAGGAGCAATTTTCCACCTAGCTGCGGGCATCTAGTGCTGAATACACCTATGCATTGGGTTATAAGAACATGAAGGCAAGGCACACCTGGTTATTGAGGATGGGCACACTTTTCTAGGCTAGGTTTAGGGTTTTTCTTCTAAACCGAGGCACTCTACTTTTGTAAAACCCTTGCCTTCTTCATGGAGGTGAGTTTTATTTGTTCCAGTTTGAGCTAGAGATTAGCAAGCTAGGTTTTAATTTTGCTTTGCAATTCACCTTTGTGAGTAATAAAGAGTGATGGTGAGCTGAGTTCTGAGTTTTTGTTGTTGCTATCATAACTTCCAGAACTTTCATTTATGTAGATTATACAGTCCTTTGTTCTACATTTCTTTTTTTGCTTATATGTCATTTTTACATTTTAAGTTACAGTCCTGTTTTTTGTGTACATACATCACGCTGTCTTGAGAGTATTGTAGACAGTTTCAGATCAGGGTTTCACCTATAGGAAGGGCATATCTGCTTACTAGGAGTGGAAAAAACTAAATGCCTTCATTATTGCCTGGATCTCAGCCACAACAATCTTTCGGGTACTTTCTTTGTGCAGCCATGTTTTGGATTTTTCTTGTATTGTTTGTAATATTGATTTAGAGCAGCTTCACATAGAGCTGTATGTCCAAGTATTGTATCAAGGCAGAATTTTTGAATTAAGTCATTAGGTGCATTACGCTAAGAAAAAGAAAACAGCTCAAGAATTTAGTCAAATTTATAATTACTTAGCTTAACAAATTGCTTGAGAGATCCCAGTGTAATTTGATTTTTGAAATGGTAGACTCAAGGTGGACATTCAATTTTAATTTTAATTTTAATATCAATTGCCACTGGTTGCCACAAATTTCCAACAGCATTATAAAAACTGCAAAGATGAAAAGGCATTGGGAAGCTGAATTAAGTGTTAAAAGAGTCGGTAATTAAATAATATACGTGAGAATGATAAAAGAAATAAACGAGTACAATGGAGTGCTGAAACAGATATCATCAAACCCTAGAGAGCCCAATGGACAAAAAGAACAAGGGTTCGAAGGACAATGAAGAAACTCAATATCAACATGGCTATCAATTGTTAATCTTCTAACATCCAAGGTCAAGAAGAAGTGTGTAATGCAATTCTTCCCATCTATTGGTTTTATATATTGAAGTCTACGCAGCCTGGCTGACCTGATATTGGAGTTTTGTTCTTGATGCCTCTTGTGATTGGAATCATCAAAATGTGGCAAGTAAGAAGTAAAGAATCTGGAGTTAGAGGTGCAGATAGATCTGCCTCAGAGAGGTTTCCGGCTGGTCATAAAGACAGGGCATTTAAAGATGAAATGGTCTTCTAAGGTTCCCACATACAAAACCTGCAAGTGCAAGTCCATATTTATTGGGTATCCGCTTTCTCTCCATATCTTGGGAGTTTGCTGCTCTGCCCTTGGTGCATAAGTCCTACATGGTCCTGTTAAGACATGGCATATTCCAAGTCATCCCTCTCTAAAATCAGATCCAATCTCTCAAGGGAGAGGGTCAGATTAATTAAAAAAAAAGCCTGTTAGTGTGTTGTCTCATTATTCTTATCATAATTTCTCGACCCAAAGCATAAAAGGCATCATCTTGTTACAGTTTATCTTCATTACTTCTCAATGTGAATTTGAGTAAACTTTATTTTAATTTAAACAATATTGCATGTGAAGTTGGTCGTATTGCCATGCAAATATTTTGCAAGAGTGCTGGGATTACCATTGTTGGTCTTTTTTTTGGAATTTATTATGTCTATGTAGGTATTTAATAAATTATTTGTTTGACAACGTAGCTTTTCCTGTGCTAATTTCATGTTGGTATTTACCTATTCATTATTTCAATTTTCAAATTTACACACGATCAGAACACACCTGCAACATACATTCTATTGTGATGGGTGAATTACTGGGTGATAGGGAACGTGAGCTTCTGTCATCTTGGGGAGCTGTATTTACGATAGTTTGTCTTATGAACTGTCCTTATATGTGTCCCGTTGTAGGGTACTTTTAACTTTATAGAAGTCTCTGGGTTAAAATCAAGCAACTTTATTTGTCATCAAACACTGAGAAGTGTATGGTTTGGGATTCTCTTGGATATCGATGTTCATTTTTATTATCCTTATCATTAATTGACTATACGGTGTTGTGGTAGTTTATTGTGTCTTTGTAACTAATCATGGAGTGGTCAGTTGTCCAATTCTGATGAAGTCAAATCTCATTTTTCACTGCATGTAGATCCTACTGGCATAGATGAATTAATAAGTGACAGGAAACTTGAGTGTCCATGAATGCTGAGAGCTGGATTTTGTAATAGTTTCCTTTATCACTAATTTGTCATTATCCATTATTCTATGTTACTCGACCCTAATAAACATTGTGGATCAAACTATTCTCAGCGGCACCAACTATTTGCCATTCACTTTCATGGCTGCATATAAATTATAATGTAACTTTACATGATGGATGATTAGATAGTGGGTACTACATTTATTATGATAATCTTTCCATGGTTATTTGACTCTAAAAGGAGTCAAACAACAGAAATCTGGATTCTGTTCTCTGTAAACTACTAATTCATTTTTGTCATTTTATGTAAACAATATTGCAACGACAACTCTTAAGGTGCTCAACCTTTCTTCAAATGCACTATCTGGTACATTGCCAATAAAATTTGGAATCTGTGCAGTAGTGGATTTGAGTGATAACAAGTTATCTGGGGATTTGTCTATGATGCGGACATGGGGAAATTATATGGAAGTGCTTGATCTGAGCCAGAATTCATTTACAGGGTCCCTGCCAAATGATACTTCTCAGTTTTTAAGATTGACCTATCTGAATTTTTCCCACAATAACTTAGTGGGATCTCTCCCAACTGTATTGGGAATGTATCCCAAGATTAATGTTATTGACCTTAGCTTCAACAAGCTAAACGGGGCTCTTTTAACCAGCCTTTTTACATTGTCTACCTTGGAACATTTACACTTATCTAGCAATAATTTCACTGGGGGTATCCCCCTGCCGGACATTCTACCAGTAAACCCTGCTTCATCAGTAATCCCCATTCAAGTGACAAAATATTCTTTCCTGGAATCATTGGACCTTTCGAACAACCATTTGAGTGGTACTATTCCTCCACAAGTTGGTGCAATTGACAGGCTCAAGACATTGAATCTTGGTGGAAATCAATTGTCAGGAAACATACCAAATGAAATCAGTAAGCTTTTTGTCTTGGTCAACCTCGATCTTTCTCACAACCAATTATCTGGGAAAATACCCGGCAACCTTCCTGCCAGCTTAAAGGCATTTAAAGTATCTTACAACGACTTGTCAGGTTATGTCCCACAAAATTTGCGAAATTTCCCTCACTCTTCATTCTATCCAGGAAACTCTGGTTTGATTTTTCCTCGTGTTCAAATATCATCTAACAATGGGCCTGGCACCAGTGAGAGACATGGCAGGGGCCTTGCTAAAGCAGTTATAATTGGGATCTGCACTGCTGCAGCTGCTCTATTTGTTAGCCTTGCTCTGTTCTTATACTACCGAAGAATTTCAAACTTTGATGACAAAATTGTTTCAAGAGATATAGATAGGGGAAAAACTTCAAGTGCTGGTTACTTTGGATTTGGTAAAGATGTGGAACCTTCACGTCCCATGAGAGTTTCTGCAGAACATTTGCTAGTTTCTGGATGTTGGTTCTATGTTGATGTTATGCATGCGTCAAATAAATTTTACAAATAGAGCTAGAGTCTCCCTTTGAATAATAATAATAATAATAATAATAGGTCATGGCCAAGCCAGACACGAAATTGGTTTATGAGACCCCTTGTTTATGGGACAAGCGATCCACCTCCTTGCAGTGATTTGACCACTAAAGTCTGTGGAGGTTTACCTTTTCTACTTCCCGCTAGATTTGAATCTATGACCTCTTACAAGGAAATACATGTTCTTAACCATTAAGCCCACCAAGGCCATTATAAGCTTTATCTTTGTACAAATTTTAAACATTGCATGCTTTCTATAGATGAATGATTATAGAAATAAGTAGATGAGGTTGTTAAGCTTCTTGGAACCTATAAGTAGATGAGGTTGTTAAGCTTCTTGGAACCTATAAATGGAGACACCAGATCTGCAATATAGCGACGATGTCACAACGAAGACCTAATTATAGAAATTTAGTTTATGGTTGTAATGCTCATGACTTCTGTTGACTAGCATGTGTCATTTAAATACCCTCTACTTTAAACATAGGGATATAGTATAGAGTGGTTTGAGTTACTACGAAGCCCAAAACATGCCAAGAGTTTTCCCTAAGTGATCCAGTACTATCCTTACCATTTGATAATTCTTTTAAGGCATGGTTAATTGGTTAAAGTGTTCTTAATTGAATTGAACTTCTCCAAAAAAATCGATTTTCACTAGAATGCATCAATCTAGCATGGTGAGATTCAATGTAATGGTTGCTTCTAATCCATACATATTAAGCATAGTCTTGTAACTAAGTATGCTTTGTCATGTTGTTTGTTTACTAAGACGAAGAAATCTAGAAAGTAATCAAGAAATTAGTTAATAATGAATAGGTACAGGTAACAAAGAAAAACAATAAAACCAGCAAGCAAACAATCCAAGGAAAAATGGGCTGACATGATGTAACCTAAGGTTGAGGAAAAGAGGATGCCAACAATTATTGCATGGTGCATAACCGATGGAGGCCTGACAAAGATGGTCTAGTGGGGTAGAATTTTCTAGAGAAAATATAGATTGAATACCATGGGCTTGTGTAAGGCTTACTCTGACAGTTGTTTTTAATGATCTTAAATTAAATGAGAAGATCAATTCGTAGAGAATTTGGGATTTTAGAATGGAAGCTTATTTAGTCAATAAAAGACTAGTGAAAATATTAGGATACACTTTTACCCTTATTCTAGTGTTGAATAAAAATGTCGTGAAAAATAATGTGTCTCTAGTTTTGGATAAAAGGACCCTCAACTTTCTTTGCAACTTTTGTGGTCACTGGCCACTTATGAAAGGAGTAGGCATCTTTAGAAATGCGATGCCATTTAGAGGGGAAATACTAATAGCAACAAGGCAAAGGAAATTATTCTGTTCATTTAATTATTTCTCATTTGTCTGATCATATTGTGAGCTGCAATATATATCATGAGATTGTTTTAGTACTAGTAAACAATGATTAAATATATAATAAATTTGAACCTTTTGACATTTAGAGGACATTCCTTTCAATTTACAAAAAAAAATAAAGTATGAAAATCATGTTAGGAAACAGTTTTTGAAGTTTGGAGTCTTTTATTTTCAAGATTAACTAAATGGGTTGGAAGATGAAAAAAAAAAAAAAAAAAAAAACCATCAAATTGGAAGAGTGGGACTTTTATATTCACTAAGGTTTTAAAGGAATTATATGCATAAAACTTATACTAGCACCTCCTAGTGGAATTGATAGTGCACTAATTTGTTGCTTGCTATTATTTTGGTTTTGGTACCACCTTATAGCATATACGGGTCCAAATGCTATTTTCCATGATGGATAGTTGAATCTGTTCCAACTCTAATTGTTATTGAGGGGTTCCACAAGGATGTCACATGAGCGTTTATGATGCCCATTTTAACATAGATAGCCACCTATGTTAAGGTTCTCTTTTGCAGTTCCATGTTGTTATTTATGAACATTATATACATCTGGTTGGACACATGAAAATCAATTGATGGATTTGGTATTGATGATGGAAATGTTGGATGTATGACCAAATGTATGACTTACTTGGTTACAATTTATTTAGTGCATGACTTGTCAGAGTTATTATTGCATCATATAGGCTTATATATATTTGATTTATCTAATCAATGACTTAGTGAAATTATGATTTATCTGATGTAAGATTTAATTCCAGTATGAACAACAAAAATTGACACGTGGACACTGGGTTTGATAAACATGGTGTTTAAGATCATGTATCTATATCTATTTTGTGGTTATATATATGCATGGATGAGAACTAAACTACAGATTGGAAAGAACCGTATGATAACCAAGATCTAACATTCCATTAGGGGAGGTCGAGACGACCAATGAGGAAAGGTACGATGTACATTGTTCTATTACATTTGGTATCTACTTGATATGCACTCTTATGACATGAGTAAAATGCAATTGACAGGTGGCAAGATGACCTGACTGGATTATTCGATGACAAGTCCAACCAGCTCTGTAGTGTGGTCCGTGCTCTGAAGGAGGGGTGGAGGTGTTTCCCACCGTGTATCCTCCGAAACTTGGAATCGTGGGGAGGACAGCTGAACGCTCCCCCTAGACGTGTGATGACGATTGCCAGATGCCTGCTGGGGAAAGTTCGGTCGAGGTATTCGACGCTTCCACCATGTCGGTTTTATCAGTGGTTAGTATGGCCGTTGCCACTGATAGAGCAGCAGAGGATGGATATGGTGGGAACGGAAGTAGGTCAAGATGGATAGGAGGAAATAGATCAGTTGGAGACTCTTGATGGGAAGTAATGTCATTGTCTGACTTATCAAATTTTAATGCTATAACTCTCTCTGGTTTGCTATGCTTTCAAACTCCTTATATCTTTTCATTCTAACTTCGGGACGAAGTTTTCTGAAGGAGGGGTGTATGTAATGCCCCACTTAAATCTTATCCTACAAATTGTGTTAATATTTACATTATCTGAAAATATTGAGAATATTGGTCATAAAATAAATTTATGATTTCCATTATTCAAATTCCCCACTTACCTTCTCAATTTGAATATTATGTAGAATATGGTCTCCTTCCATTAATTCAAAATATATTTATTCATTTTACATACCCCAATGTACCCTCACATTTACTTGGGAGAAGACATAGTCCTCTCCATCTTATCATCAATATATATTTATTCATTTCACATTCCCCAATGTACCCTCACATTTACTTGGGAGAAGACATAGTCCTCTCCATCTTATCAAAAATATATATTTATTCATTTCACATTCCTCAATGTACCCTCACATTTACTAAGGAGAAGACATGGTCCTCTCCATGTAATTACACTTCACATTCCCAAATGTACTTTTCAGATTTACTTGGGAGAAGACATGATCCTTTCCCATTAAATTCTCAATTTTATATTCATGTCACAATTCCAAATGTACTCCTAGCTTAGAAGAGAAGTCAACCAAGAATGGGTGAGAGTTAATGACATTAATGAGAGGTGGTTGAGGAAAGAGGGTATAAAAGGGAAGGGGGAAGGAAGAAAAGGGGGAGTGGGAGTCTTGCTTAGGATGGTGGGGGTTGGTTGTGATTGTTTGGCCTTGTTATGATTTTGGGAGACCTTGGAAACCTGTGGAGGTTTCTTGGGTTTGAGAGGAGGAAAGTATCATTATCTAGTTTTGCACATTCTTCTTGAGGACACACTATATCTGGTTGGACTTGGGCACGGAGGGCTAGGGAACCTGTGGAGGTTTCCTGGGCTAGGAATTTATTTCCTAGTTGGCTGGGAGGTAAATCCTGTTGGGTCGGCCAGAGGGAGCGTTCAACTGGAGCTATAAGACAAAGGTATCATCATCAACTGCCGGAACAGGTATTTTTCCATGGACTACTCTTGTTAAGTTGATATAAATGGAATGTTCACCTTAATTTATGTTGCTTATGATAAAATGATAAGATGTTAAATGTTTAAAGCTATGTGAAAAGGTCAGCAAGCTCCTTTTATTATTATAAATTAACAGGAAAATAGATCTGTTAGTGTATAACAAAATAGAGGCTCTAATAATAGGATTAAGGTTCTTACATTCGGAACTATTCCAATTACTTTTAGCCTTATTTGAAGGTAAGTAATACTCATACTTTGTTTTAAAATGGTTAAATTCGCAAACAAGGGACTATTCCAAAGTTTTGATCGATGTCTTTCTTTTTTGTTTAAGATTTAGATAGATTTGAGTATTGTTAAGATCTAGTTAGATTTGAGTATTGTTAGGAAGTTTAACTACATGTGGTTAATAATGAAATGTGGTTTTTTTTTATGTTATTAGTTGTTTTTTTATTTTGGGTTATTTTTAACTTCAATATATAATAAAAGTTATAGAGTAGCTAGTGTCACTTACTTTAAATAAAGTTCAATTAAATTAAAAATAATAAAAAAAAAACATTTCATCATAAAAATAATACAATTAATAAAGTATTATATTGTTGAAAGACATTACCAAAAATTAAGAAATATAATTAACTGATATTATTTATATTAACAATATATATAAAATAAAAATTATTAAAATATGTTTTTAATATAATAGTAACTCATCTTAAGTTGAAAAATTAAAGAAAAAACTAAAAATTAAGAAAATAGAAATAATAGGAAAAAAAAAATCAGAAAATTAAATAAAAAAGAAATAAAACAAAAATTAGTAACTAATAGAAATAAAATTTATTAACAATTTCATAATAAGACTTCAATTAATCACATTACATCTCATATAAATTAATTAAAAAATTAAAACTTATCTATTCCATCTCTCTTATGTTTTATCGATTACTCTTTCCTAATTATTTATCTTAAAAAATATTTATTACTCTCTTTTAATCATTTATTATTTTGATAAAATTTAGCCGGACTAATTAACAGTCTCACAAACAAAAGTGACTCCATTCAAAAAAATATTATCGTGATAACACCGTCCAGTTACATGTAGAGTTTTTTTTAAGCCCCTCTTGAGTTGTGGTTTTCTCCATTACATCTTATAGAGTTTTTCTTTAAAGTTGTTTTACTAAGTAATATGTTTTTGTTTTATATGGGTGGGCATAGTGACATTTTCCATCCAAAAATATTGGGTATATTTAGTTATTTCTCTTTGCAAAATATGTGGTTTGTGTGATTCATTCTTTTTCTTTTTTTTAACCATGTTTCTATATTATTTTTTCTTGTTTTTCAATTTTTTATTATGAAAATATGCATCATTATAATTTTTTCAATATTTTAGTTTAAATGTATATCTTATATCACATAAGAAAACACCAAATTTTAATGCATTACCAATATAGACATTCTCACTCATTACTTAAATGAATGTATCTTAAAAAATAATTTAATAGCTATATATATCGTAACATTGAAAGGAATATAATGAAAAATTAATATGGTAGTCTTGTCTTTAGGATCAAGGAGAAAATTTGTGTATATTTGTTTTATGTAATCATCATTTATAGTTTTTATGTTTTAAGAATTCGTTTCCAGGTAATTTATGTACAGGGTTAAAACATACATATCTATAAATGAGTTAAAATATGTATAACTATATAATGAATCATTAATTTATGTTTTATGCCTAGAAGATCTAAATTTTATATCCTATATATTATATATCAAGTTATACGAATGCAAATGGGTTGTATCTTATATAAAATATACGTTAATCCTAGGATTGTTTATTATATAATGTAAGTTATTCATTAAATTATCGATTACATGAAAGTAGGTTTTGGCTAAATTGACTAATTTATATCTCATTCAAGAAAAATATTTAGCTATTATACTTATTGGTAAACTTCTGTATTACTAATATTGCAATTTCCTTTTCCACAGGTGGGTAGATCAACCTAAAGGGATCTACCTTCCATAGATCAACCTAAAGGGATCTACTTGCCGTAGATCAACCTAAAGGGATCTATCCTTTTGCCATAGGTGGGTAGACCTAAAGGGATCTACTTACCGTAGATCAACCTAAAGGGATCTACTTGCCGTAGATCAACCTAAAGGGATCTACCTGCCAGCCTAATTTGTCGAACTTAACCCCAAGGACATTGAGGAGATTTGACCCTATGACCTCCTATTGGCAAAGTACTTAACAATAAGAACTCGATCAATTGACCTATCTCTTGAGATTTTGAATTAACCTATTAATTTCAAAAAGTTTCTTTATTTTTATTATCTATAATGACAATTATCCAAATATATATATATATATATAAAACTTATGTTTTTTTTTAAATAATATAATTATCTCTATTTCAATACTAATTAAACAATGTTCATTAATGTGCAATATATGTATATAAAACTTAAATTGAAATATGGTTAATTTTATCATACTAATCAAAATAAATATTACTGATATAAAAATTATCACTCATTTCATAAATCTAAATCTATGCTTTTGAAGAAAGAATTTTGAAGAAAGAATTTCATAATTATATTTTGAAATCAATGTAGCATAAAAATAAATACAATGACTTTAAATTAAAACTATTACATGAAAGAAGGAACTTAAGAATTTCACACTTAGATTAAGAATCAATTGATGTTGAATTTGGTGTATATATAAAGGTTAAGAATCTATATCCACAAATAAAGGTTACTAGTGAAATCTAAGAATCCAACGTTTACAACCTGCAATATTTAGATTGATATGGCTATCAAGGTTCGCCAAGATCCTAAAGTTTTCTACGACTTGCTAATATGGATTGCAATTTCATGTATTACTCACAATCATAACACTTTGGAAACTTGTCTAAATTTCATAATTGTGCATACATTGGGGTTAATATAGAATTACTAACTTGAAAATTGGATGTATGATTAAGTTAAAATATGTATAGTTATATAATAAGTTATTAAAATATGTTTCATGCTTTTGATATCTAAATTTTCTAATTTTATATTATTAATGGAATCACTCACATTTCTATATGGCAAATTATATGAATGTAAATTATTGAGGTTGTATATTATATGAGTATAAGTTAATCTTAAAATATATAAATGTAAATTATCCTTTATATAAGTAGGTTTTGAATGTGTTACATATTCTCAATTATTTGGTGGTTTTAAATTCACTAATTTATATCTCAAAGTACTTCACTAAATTTATTGGTAACCTTCTATATACAAAGACCACAATTTTCCTATTAAAATTTATATATGTACAAAGATCATAATTTTCTTTTTAGAATTTTTATATGAAGGGGATCATGAATTTCTTTTTTTTTTTTTTTTTTTTTAATCTATAATGATAATTATCCAAAACAAATTCATATATGTTAGAAAAAAATTATATTTTTTTAAATAACATAATTATATCTATTTTAATATCAAATAAATAATATTCATAATACAGTTAATTACAAACAATAATATTCATATGTATATTATTAATACCACATTTTTCTCTATTTTAATATTAAATAAATAATATTTATGAATACATAATAATGCACATGGTTAATTTTATTGCTAGTATCATCACTCACTTTAGTGAATTCATATGTATATTACTAATGTCACAAGTTTTCTCTATTTTAATATTCAATAAACAATGTTTATGAGTGCACAATGATGTTTATGGCTAATTTTATTAGTATTATCATCACTCGTTTTTAGTGAGTGCTACTTTTATTGCTTTCAAGTTATTAATGTAATATTTTTCAAAGCATTAAAGAAGAGCTGAACATTACCTGGTAGTATAACAATTATTTCACTCAACTATTAGAGATAATCTCAATTTTGCTCAATTATTCGAGATAATCCCAATTGACATGTTTAATTTTATTTTACTAATCAAAATAAACTAATTAATTTTCATGTATTTGTAGTATTTCATCTCTTAAAGGTAGAAACCTCACTCCTTTTGTATTGAAGATTTATCCTTCATTTTAATAAAAAATAAGATAGAAAGGAGTGAGAATGAAGAGAATTTCTCCTAAATCATATATTTCTCATGTAAGCCTAATTTATCTCCTCATGTAAATCCAAACTATGTCAATTCACATATATTCTTTTTATGTTAATAAAATTCGAGTATATCCCTTTCACATAAATATATATGTTCATATTCATCAATGTAATAATAGCTTATATCTTTTTAGGTCCAGAGAGGTTGAATTTAATGGTGGCAAGTGAAGAGTTTTTACCATTGGGAAATGTTCAATTCTCATGAAGGCCTAACATATAGTCATGGGGCATGTTAAAGTAATGATTGAATTTGTAGGAACACCTAAAGAAAATATACTAAATGAACTTTGACCTATATAAAAATAAATTATAAAAACTCACTTATATCTTTCAAAATTTAAAAATTATTTCTAAAGATCTCTAATAAATCTTTTTATAATAACACACATTATATAAATATTTATTTTTATGCCATACAATCTTCTTTTATATAAATATAAACATTAATAACTATAAATTATATTATTTTTATATAAATAAATCCATTACTAAAATTTCTCATATTTTAAAATAATAAAAGATTTGAAATAAATAAAATTATATTATTTTCATATAAATAAATACATTATTAAAATTTCTCATATTTTAAAATGATAGAAGATTTGAAATAAACGGAATTTTATGAGTGACATCCTTCTCATTTAAACTTATACTATATTATCAAGTAAATCCACGTTATATGTTATATTATTAATTTAATATATATGAAATACATATTATTAAGTAAATCCACGTTATATGTTATATTATTAATTTAATATATATGAAATACATATTATTAATTTAATATATATGAAATACATATTTTTATTAGATAAAAAAACATATAATAATATTATATATTTTTTTATATAAATTTAGAGTATATTATATAAAAACACATATAATAACATTATTTTTTATATAATTTTATTTTTGTATTATTGATTGATATATTTACATTATCTTTCATCATTATTAAAACTTATATATATATATAAAACAAAAAATTACATATTTATTAATACTAATATCTACTAAATATTTATCATTCATATAAATTTATATAATAATAATTAATAAAATTGTATAATATTTTCATATAAATATCTATACACTACATTAATAATAAACTAACATAAAATATTAAATATATAAGCTTTATTCTTTTTCTTTCCATTTGAGATTTATACATTTTAGTTTTCATAATTTTTTTTTAAAATAGTTATATTTTTATTTGTAAATATATTTTTAAAACAATAATGAGTTCATGCTACTATTTCATTTGGTAGAACCAATATTTCTTAAATGTTACAAGGACCCATATGTCTTTAGAGACAAGAACACACTATTTGAGACACAAATCATGAACCACCCCACTTGAGCTAAGTTCCTTTGACTATATTTACTATAAATATTAATACTAACAAAATAATTATTATAAAATTATTGTTAAGTTTAGTTTTTTTTTCCTTGCATAGTTGTGCTTATTTTGAAATACTATTTCCAGAATTTTAATTTAATTATCAATAATTGTGGATGGTAGGGATTTAACTTTTATGAAATATTCTACAATATTCATAAATTATAATATACACAAACCTAAAATTGAGATCCATCTCCAAAATAATTATGTTTTTTCCCTTTTTAATTAAATTGATTAAGTAAAAAAATGTCACAAGATATAAGTTATGGTTTTGCTAGGATATGATATTTATAAATCATGGTATTGATCCATGATATTGTAACAAAACTTATTTAAAAAACAAGTCTCTATAGTAAAATGGACTTAAATGACCATGGTTAAAAATCTTATTCCATATTTTCTTAAATTAAACATATATATTATTTATTTTTGTAATAATAATAATAATAATAATAATAATATATATTTAGCGCAAAATATGTTATTTGTGATTTTGTTTTCTTCATCTTTCCATTTCTAATTCAAGTGATTCATTTTTTTCCTCTTTTACCATATTTCTATATTACCCTTTTTTTTCCTTTTCAAATTTTCATTATGAAAATATACATCATTATAATTTCTCAATATTTTAGTCGAGATATATATCCTATATCACATAAAGAAACACCGAATTTCAATGCATCACTAATACAAACATTATCACTCATTACTTAAATCAATGCATTTCAAAAAATAATTTAATAACTATACTTTGAAAACAATGTAACATAATAACTTCGCTTGTAAAAAAGGAACTTAATAATTTGACACTTAGATTATGCATTGGTAGTGTAAGAAGGATTATACCAATTTCAACAATTTTATGTTGAAATTGGTGTGTAAATAAAGGTTATGAATATATATACACAAATACAGGTTACCAATGAGTTTTAAGAATTCAACATTTATATCGTACAATATATCATTTATATTGTACAATATATCAAATTACAATGGTTGTCAAGGTTCTCAAAGGTCCCAAATATATTTAAGATTTACTAATATGGATTGCAATTTTATGTATTATTTATAATTATAATACTTTTTAGATTTATCTAAATTTTATTGTTAATTTTAAATTTATGTACACCTTATAGTTAATATAGAATTATTAACTTGAAATTTGGATATAGTTGGGTGTATGTTATATTTTTTCCATGATTAGCTGGACACGTTGTACGTTGCGTCGGTTGCAGCGGGGGGTCACAGGAGGCGACAACCCCCCCTGTTGGGGGTACCGCCCCCTGCATGGGGTCCAGGGAAGTGCCCCGAGAATTATTTTTCTTATGCGAACCCAATAATACTTGGGCGAACCCAAGGATGAGGGCAGACCCAAATATGTTGGGAAGACCTACCCATGGTTTTGTGCAGGGTTTTGCACATGGTTTTGGGCATGATGGTTTTCTGCCCATTGTATTTTGTAGATTATGCTCTAATCCATGATTAATGGATTGGGGTTTATGAATGATTCGACATGTATATATATGTATTGTAACATTGAAAGGAATATAATGAAAAATCAATCTGATAGTTTCCGTTTTGGTATCTAGGGGAAAATCTCTGTGTATATTTATTTTATGTTCTCACCATTGTATATTTTTTATGTTTTAAGAATTCGTTTGCAGGTAATTCTGTACAGGGTTAAAACATAATCTATGAATGAATTAAAATATGTATAACTATATAATGAATCATTAATTTATGTTTTATGCCTAACAAATCTAAATTTTTTATTTTATGTTTATTCATAGAATGACTCACATCCCTATATATTATATATTAAGTTATATGAATGTAAATAGGGTGTATGTTATATGAGTATAGTTTAATCCTAGGATTGTTTATTATATGAATTTAAGTTGTTCATTAAATTATACATTACATGAAAGTAGGTTTTGGCTAAAAGACACACATGCTCCATTATTTGGTGAGCCAAAGTTGACTAATTTATATCTCATTCAAGAAAAGTATTTCGCTATACTTTTTGGTAAACTTCTATATTACTAATACTACAATTTCCTTTTTAGAATTTTCATATAAAAGGGATCTTGAATTGGTCTATTTTTCTTCAACTATGGTTCACGGACAGTGAGGATTTGCTACATTCACAGGTAATAATCCAGGCAGATCAACTCGGAGGGATCTACTCACTGACCATATTTTTTGGGCCTAACCCCAAGGGCATCGAGGAGATTTGACCCCATGACCCCTCATTGAAAAAGTACTTAGCAACATAAACTCAACCAATTAATCTATCCCTTAAAAATCTGACGTAGTAATCAACCCTTATACCCACATTGTGCATAAACATTGCATAAATTCTATATGCCCTAGGAATTTTTTAACTCCTAACGAGTTAAATCTTCAATAGTGAATGGTTAAGGCCCCTTAATAGTCTCGTGCGGAATGATCTATAGACTAGCCACAGTCTATACTAAACCCCTCTTTAAACCTTAGTTTATAACCTTAAGCCCGCATATATATAAACCAAACCTCATTCTTTATAACTATGATAATTCACAGATTTACCACGTAAATCCTTCATATCGGTGCTTTCATTGTTATAAACCCTTTATACGGGCAATACAATCAAACATACCTTTTTCCACTTTAATGCAGACTTTGCACACTTTCCAATAAACACCTTTATCGCAATCGGGTTATCGCTCCTCGCGGTCACACTACTCATGCCTCTATCACATCTGATATGCGATTACATAACTTTCTAGAATACACAAGAAACACTGGAAAACAAAGGAAAACCCCGCTTTACCCTTGGGCCGGATCTCAAATATTATACACCTACATATATAAGTATCGTCGGTTCCGCTCTTTCGCATTCCATTCTGCAGCGCTTCCCAATATCCGATCTCCAATCACTGCTTAACTGCTATCGGCGTATCACTTAATCGCCCATTGCAACTTCTCATGTCACCATTCCATTACCGCCACACTTCTCTGATCTCCGATTTGTGATTGAATCGTGACCGTCGATCTAGCACTTGATCTGATGGTTGTCACTTCATCGGCGATTGCTCATCGCAACTGTCCAAGGGTCGACTTCGATATCTCCAAAAGGTTTCCACCGATGCGACTTAATCCTGGTCATTGATCTTCCAGATCCAACAGCTGTTGTGCAACGATTCTTTAATGTTTCTGTATTTTTCGGGTTTCTTCAAAGTTTCGACCCTTCGCTCCTTCCCTTCTCTGTGTTTCGCCGAATTCTATCTGCATATATTTATTTTGCAAATCCCTTATTCATTATAATCCAACACTCGAAACACACTTATACAGTCTGGAATTAAATCACTCTATATACGTATATGAATGAAAGATTAAATATCAAGTTACTCTGTCTCTCTAGCCTGATTCTTCACATTAGTGGCCTCTATTCCAACTCTACCCATAAGCTTACAGACACTCCAAATATCTAACCTTTTTCCTAACTTGTCTAACCTGTCTAACCTCTTGAATTATCTAAAATATTACAATTTATACAAGAATGTATTCATGAACTAATTTAGTTCAGATCCAACATTCTCTCACTTCCTCCTAAAGTATATTTTTAGCTCCACCTCTATCTCAAACAAATCCTAAATGAAGCTTTTGAATCCCTCAAATCCTATTCAAACCAAATAAATCTAACTATTTGGCCTGATCTCCACACAGGGAGGATCAATCAGCCACTATACCCTTTTTCTCATATTTTACAATAAATAAAACACTCTCACACATTTAAATAAATAAAATTAACTAAACTCTTGTCTTCCAACCCTTTGTTAGTCACAACATGTGATCATTCCATCACATTGTTGACTAGGTCTAAATGCTCCTGCATCAGACTCCCAAGGTTGAAATAATTCATGGACTCCTGTTCATGAGTCTTTCTACTTCCTCTGTTGTAAACTTCATCAGATTTCATTTCCCAACTGGCTGCCTGATCCCTTTCATCTGCAGGTGCATTTACTGCCTCCTTTGTTTCTCTTGGGTGCCAAACTCTGTGTTGTGGATGTCCTTTTGCTCTGCATTCATAAGCATCTCCTTTGCATAATGTTTTGGTGCTGATATCTTGCATAAACATTTCCTCAAACAACATAAATCTCTGCTTCTCTATCCGCTGCTGTCTTGTCAACATCTCAATAGAATTGATCTCCATCTTTATGTATTTTCTCCTGTCTTGCACCTGACTATTTCTTTTGATTTCTGACTCGATCACCAACATCTCCTTCTATTTATAAACCAATTTCTTTATGTTGTCCCGTATATCCTTCCATATTCCCTTGACTTATTAACTTTGATAATTCCTCATGTTCATCACCTTTGTAGTTTTCATCATCCACCTATCCAATAGCTTAAGTAGAGTCCTTCCAATCTCAAAAGAAGATTGGTTCTTGTTTAATACAAGAACATATAACCTTCTAACTATATATTGTTTCTTGACTGCAAATATTTTAGTTATTGAACTTTGTTCAATTCCTTCCATTTTCCTATCAACTTTAACTGAACTGCTCACCCAATTTTCCAATTGCAACCTCTAGATAAACTCTTGACATTTAAACCTTCTTTGTATTAAGAACAAAATCTGTCTATGGACTGTACTTTCACATCCCCTACAATCTTCTTCCTCTTCTACAATAACTTGTCTAAGAGCTATGCCAACTCTCCTTCTCTTGAGAACATTTTAACTGTCCTCCCTGTCCAACTTTCAGCTGGAATATTTAGATTCACTGCCACTAACACAACTCCTCTCTTTCTTTACACAGTTTGCTACTGTGTGTTGCTGCTACCATTCTTTTCCCTTATAAAACAATTCAAATGAACCAATATCAAAATACAACTCATACCTGTTGATCTATCTCTTTCATCTTTCACTGGCTAGGTAATACACATGCTGCTTTACTTTTTACTGTCTACACTTCAAATTTTTTTTTCAACTGAATTTTTGTTCTTGCTGAGTACATCCATATTCACTTTCTTTCCTTACAATATCTTTGTTGAAATTTCTTCACTTGCTGCTTTGTCACAACTACTTGCCAGAATTTCATTACCTGCTACTTCCATTCACCTACACATACCATTAAAGCTTTAAAACATACAAGATCCTTTCTAATCCTAGCTTCCTCAACCCTTTTCCACACTCTATCTTAAATGAATTGACTGAAGTCTTCATTACCTGTAACATTTCAGAATTCTTCTATGCATGAATCCTTGTACTCTATTCTCCCTCTGTATCAGATCCATTACAATGCCAATTATATATATGCTGGGAATAAAATTTAGTCCCTCAATCAATCTCCACAGAGCATTAATCTTGCTCTGATACCACAAATGACGCAGGAATCAACCATTATACCCACAGTGTGCATAAACATTGCATAAATTCTATATGCCCTAGGAATTTTAACTCCCAACGAGTTAAATCTTCAATAGTGAATGGTTAAGGCCCCTTAATAGTCTCATGCAGAATGATCTATAGACTAGCCACAATCTATACTAAACCCCTCTTTAAACCTTAGTTTATAACCTTAATCCCACATATATATAAACCAAACCTCATTCTTTATAACTATGATAATTCACGGATTTACCATGTAAATCCTTCATATTGGTGCTTTCATTGTTATAATTCGTTTATACGAGCAATACAATCAAACATACCTTTTTCCACTTTAATGCAGACTTTGCACACTTTCCAATAAATGCCTTTATCTCAATCGGGTTATCACTCCTCGCGGTCGCGCTACTCATGCCTTTATCGCATCCGATATGCGATTACATAACTTTCTGGAATACAGAGGAAACACCGAAAAACAAAGGAAAACCCCGCTTTACCCTTGGGTCGGATCTCAAATATTATACACCCTCAGGTCCACTCTTTCGCTTTCCATTCTACAGTGCTTCCCAATCTCCGATCTTCGATCACTGCTTATCTGCTATCGGCATATCACTTAATCGCCCATCACAACTTTGCATGTCGACATTCCATTACTGCCACACTCCTCCGATCTCTGATTTGCGATTGAATCGCGACCATCGATCTGGCACTTGATCTAACGGTTGTTGCTTCATCGGTGATCGCTCATCGCAATTGTTCAAGGGCCAACTCCGATATCTCCAAAAGTTTTCGCTGATGTGACTTAATACTAGCCGTTGATCTTCCAAATCCAACGGCTGTTGTGCAACAAATCTTCAATGTTTCTGTAGTTTTCGGGTTTCTTCAAAGTTTCGACCTTTCGCTCGTCAACTTCTCTGTGTTTCGCCGAATTCTGCTTGCATATATTTATATTGCAAATCTCTGATTCATTATAATTCAACACTCGAAACACACTTATACAGTCTGGAATTAAATCACTGTATATACATATATGAATGAAAGATTACATATCAAGTTACTCTGTCTCTCTAGCCTGATTCTTCACATTAGTGGCCTCTATTCCAACTCTGCCCGTAGGCTTACAGACACTCCAAATATCTAACATTTTTCCTAACCTGTCTAACCTGTCTAACCTCTTGAATTATCTAAAATATTACAATTTATACAAGAATGGATTCATGAACCAATTTAGTTCAGATCCAACAATCTCTCACTTCCTCCTAAAGTATCTCTTCAGCTCCACCTCTATCTCAAACAAATCCTAAATGAAGCTTTTGAATCCCTCAAATCCTATTCAAACCAAATAAATCTAACTGTTTGGCCTGATCTCCACACAGGGAGGATCAATCAACCACTATACCCTTTTTCTCATATTTTACAATAAATAAAACACTCTCACACATTTAAATAAATAAAATTAACGAAACTCTTGTCTTCCAACCTTTTGTTAGTCACAACATGTGATCATTCCATTACATTGTTGACTAGGTCTAAATGCTCCTGCATCAAAATCTAAATTGACTTATGAATTTGAATAGATTTCTTTCTTTTTCTTTCTTTTGACTTATTAATTTGAATAGATCCCAAGGTTCGCCAAGATCCCAATGTTTTCTAAGACTTACTAACGACTGCAATTTGATGTATTACTCACAATCAAATTTTAAACTTGTCTAAATTTCATTGTTAATTTCATAATAGACTCTAAAATTTCAAATTTTAAACTTGTCTAAATTTCATTGTTAATTTCATAATTCTACATCCATTATGGTTAATACAAAATTACTAACATGAAATTGGATCTACGATTAAGTTAAAATATGTATAATTATATAATAAATTATTAAATTATGTTTCATGTTTTTCATATCTAAATTTTATATTTTTATTTTATTAATGGAATCGCTCACATTTCTATTTCATTGTTAATTTCATAATTCTACATCCATTATGGTTAATACAAAATTACTAACATGAAAATTGGATCTACGATTAAGTTAAAATATGTATAATTATATAATAAATTATTAAATTATGTTTCATGTTTTTCATATCTAAATTTTATATTTTTATTTTATTAATGGAATCGCTCACATTTCTATATTCCGAATGTAAATTACTTAAGTTGTATTTTACATGAGTATAAGTTAATTTTAAGATAATTTATTATATAAATGTAAGCAAGTTTCAATTGTAAGATATATATTCTCAATTATTTGGCAAGTTTAAATTGACAAATTTATATATAAAAGTACTTCATTAGATTTGTACAAAGATCACAATTTTCTTTTTAGGATTTTTATATAAAAAGATCATGAATTTTCTTATATATTTTCAAAGGTTTCTTTATTATTATTTATAATGATAATTATCTAAAAGAAAATTATATATGTTAAAAGAAAATTATATTTTTTTTTAAAATAACATAATTATATCTATTTTAATATTAAATAAATAATGTTTATGAATGCACAATAATACACATGCTTAATTTTATTTCTAGTACCATCACTCACTTTAGTGAATTCATATGTATATTATTAATATTATATTTTTTCTATTTTAATATTAAATAAACAATGTTTATGAGTGCACAATGATGTTTAGGGTTAATTTTATTAGTAGTATCTCATTCATTTTTAGTGAGAACTAATTTTATTTCTTTTAAGTTATTACATTAATATTTTTCAAGATATTAAAGGAGAGTTGAACATCAACAAATAGTTTAAGAATTATTTAACTCAACTATTTGAGATAACCCCAATTGACATGTTTAATTTTATTTTACTAATCAAAATAAACTAATTAGTTTTCATGTATTTGTGGTATGATTTATTTCATTTCTTAAAGGTAGAAACATCAATCCTTTTGTATTGAAGATTTATCCTTCATTTTAACAAAAACTAAGGCACAAAGGTGTGAGAGTGAAGAGAATTTCTCCTACATCATATATTTATCATGTAAAACTAATTTATCTTCTCATGTAAAACCAAACTATGTCAATTCACTTATACTATTTTTATGAGTTAATATAATTCGAGCATATCCCTTTTAGGTAAATATATATGTTCATATTCATCTATGTACTAATAGATTGTATCTTCTTAGGTCCAAAGGGGTTGGATTTAATGGTAGAAAGTGAGGATTTTTATCATTGACAAATGTTTAATTCCTATGAGGACCTAACATATAGCCATGGGGGAATTATGAGGTAGTAGTTGAATTTGTGAAGAACCTAAAGAAATTATTTTAAATAGGCTTTGACCTATATACAAGTAAGTGTATCAAAAACTCACCCATATCCTTCAAAATTTAAAAATTGTTTCTAAATATCTCTAGTAAATCTTTTTATAATAACACACAACATATAAATATTTATTTTTGTACCCATACAATCTTCTTTTATATAAATATAGACATTAATAACTATAAAGTATATCATTTTCGTATAAATACATACATTACTAACATGTCTCATATCCTTCGAAATTTAAAAATTGTTTCTAAATATCTCTAGTAAGTATTTTTTTTTTTAACACAGTTGGTTATTTTTTATATATTGCAAAAAAAAGGCGGAAATGAAGCTTGTTCCTTGTACAATCAAAGAAGCACTGGATCAAAGTAGTGCACAAAAGGGAGCGCAGTCCCCACAGCTACTTTAACAACCCTGTTTCTTATAAACTTCAAAAACTATGGGATAACTTACCAGAAATTGACTTTAAACCTTAAGCCTTGCGAAGTAACCAAACCTGCACTTAACTTTGATAAAAAACGGACTTAACCATAAACCCACACTTAACATTGGAAAAGGCGGAAATAAACACAAACACACAGGAACCTAAATTCCGCTTTTTCAAAGCCATGGCATGATTTTCGAAACTTACCTTTATTAGGCTCAATCTCCACCGTAGATTTCCTCCGACAGATTTGACGGACACCACCAAATGCCAATCCTTCAACATGCACGTCACTCCACAACCATCAGTCCACATGCGATAGATCCAACAGCTAACAGGGGTTTCGGGTGGGCAAATCGTGTGGAGAATACCCGCCCAATAAAGCGGTATTCTCACCCCACCTGCTTGCTACATGTCCAACTATGAGTGGAATCGGGGGGTTCCCTCCTGAAACCACTCACCGCTTAATCACCTCCCGAAAAACCATTTCCGCTTAATATCGCCTTTTCTCTTTGACTAAGTCTCAAGAAAGTTAGCTCCCGATGACCCTTGATCTACCACCATCGAGTTCCTCTCCTGAAACTACCGATGTCATTCCTCATCCGTTGATCTCCGGATCCAACGGTTGTTGTGCGATGATTCTTCATCTGTCTCCTCACTCTATCTTTGCAGCAATTCTTCACTGTTTTGTGGGTTCTGTTCCTAATGTAATGGTCTCTGTTGAGGAGAGACTTGCTGTTGTTGAAAGCCATACTGTCTCGGGTCGCCTGGGAGCTTGCGCAGGTGAACGTAGAGACCTGACTGTTACTTGCATTACTGTTACGGTCCAGGCATTCGTGGATGACATGACTAATGCCGTCTTCGCCCAGGAGAGGAGGACAATTGAAATCTTGTTTCATCATATAGTGTAGCTTTTTGGGACTATGAGTGTCGTGTGCTCTAAGCAAGGCTGAATACAGTTGAGAACCTCTGCTGACATATATCCTCTGTTTTCCTCATGCTATCTCCATCTTGAGTTGGTGTTTTGATTCTTCTTTTTTATTTTTTTCCCCCTGTTAAATTTCTTGTGATGTTCTTCAGATCTATATCTTCTTTCTTGATCCTCATACTGGGTGAGGGGGTCATGGTATACTTTCTTCATAAACTTCATTATTCTCTTTGACAACCCCAACTGGTCTGTCAATTGCTTTGTTGGCATGGCTGTCCATGAACTTTTTTTGGTTTCTCAGGACATGCTTTATGGTTATTTTTCCCAGACTTTCAAGACTTGTTCTGATCCTTTGATAGATTTTGTTGATGGCTATGCTTTTGAAGTCCCTTTTGGCATCTAATGCGGCTATTATGATAGCCAGGTCCCCTATGATTATAGGGTCCTTGATTGCATTTTTGTTTAAAAGCCTTGTGCCTAGGAGAAGGTTGTATGCTTCAGCCCTGTTGTTTGTCATTTCTCCAAGGCTCCATTCATAGGTTATTATTTTTTGTCCAATTGGATCTAGTATAACTCCTCTGACCCCTGCTTTACCTGGGTTATTCTTTGCAGCTCCGTCAAAAAAGAGAATGTGTCTCTTTTGTTCTTTTATCCTTCTGCAAATTCTTTATCCTCCAATCTTAATTTCCAAATCTTCTTTGTGTGGAATTCTTTATTTTTTGCTATAGCTACTGATTTTGCTTTTTTTCTAACATTGTTTTACTATACCAGTCTTTCTCTTCTTGTTGTAAATTGTTTTGGTCCATTTTTGAGATTCCATTTGTGCTTATTATCTCTGCAACTTGGCTCCAAGTTTTTGCTAGGATCTTGCCTAGATTTGGCTTTTGCTCTTTGAAAATGCATTTGTTTCAGGCTAACCAAATTTGTCAACACAAGATTGAAGGGAGACATTTCCATATCCTATTTATTGTTGCCTTTTTTTTCTTTGTATATGGGTTGCTTTTATCCCAGTTTTTTTGAAGAGTTGTCAACTAAATTGTTGGATTTATGTTTATTTCCAAAGGACTTGTTACTTGTTTCTAGCACTCTCTCACCACCATACAATTAATGAAGAGGTGTTGGATTGTTTCTTCCTCCTTTTGACACATGACACATTTTGAGGGCCCTTGTATTCCTTTTTTTTTTTTTTTTTTTTTTTTTTTTTTCAGAGGTAAGAATTTTACCTTTGAGAAGGGTCTAGGTGAAGAATTTAATTTTGGGTAGACTCTCTGAATTCCAAGCTGCCTTCCAAATACTCCAGTCATTTTGATTGTGAAGTTTTTGGAGGAAGTTGTACCCTGATTTCACTGTGTAATCCCCTCCATTTGGGTCCCAAACAAAGTCATCATGCTCTTCTATGTTGATGGGCGCAGCCCCTGCTAGATCGACTTTTAAAATTTGCCACTGATTTTTTAGTCTTGGTGGTGTAGCCAGCTTTTTCTATCTTACCCAGTTATTCTGATCCTAATCCAAAATAGAATAAAGGGTTTTAAAACTTTGCTCTTCCATCCATCTCTAAAGACTCCTTAAATTTTGTTGCTGATTTAAGGGTTTTTTCCCCATTGTTCTATCCTCCTAGATAGAAATTGTTTTTCCATTCCATGGATTTTTGGATATTTAATCTCTAATAAGAGGAATTATCCTTTTAACCAATTTCCATATTTGTGTGCATGGCCTGTTTGGAATAGTATCAGTGAGCATCTTTGTTCTATGAAAATTTAAGTATTTCATTGTTAGTACTTTTTCCCACCAGTGATCGTTCCCATTTATCATTCTCCAGATAATTTTTGTCCCTAGAGCAGTGTTCATTAGTCCTGGCAGGCGTATTGCCATACCTCCTTTTTCATAGGGAAGAGTAACTTGCTCCCATTTAACAATGCTGAATTTTTTATTATCTTGTTTTCCTCCTTGCCAGAGGAAGCTTCTAATTATCAATTCCATTTGCTTGTGGGCGCTAATTCGAGCCATAATGATTGCATACTGATATATAGGCAAGGCCGAGAGAAGTGCTTTAATCAGTGTCACTCTTCCTGCGAGGTTGAGCCACATCACTCCCCAATTTTTAATTTTTTCCTTCATTCTCTCCACTTGCCTGTTCCAAATTTCTGATTTTACCACTTCCTTTGCTAAGGGTAGCCCAAGATAAGTGAAGTGGCTCCAATTTAATTGTAGAGGTATTTCCAGTATTTGTGAGATACACTGCATTGTTTTTGTTGGGGTATTCCAGCAATAAATTCTGCATTTGGAGTTGTTTAAAATTCCTCCTGAGGCTAGGAGAAATTCATCCAAGACTTTTTTGAATCATTTTTCTATGATGCAGGATGCCCCGCCTATGAGAAGGGTATCATCTGCAAAGAGAGAGTGGTTTATATCTTTGACTCCTCTCGAGATTTGGATCCCTGTTATTTTTTTCTCTTTTCTCTGATTTTCTAGCATAGCACTTAGCGATTCAGCCATGATGATGTACAAGAATGGAGAAAGCGGACAACCTTGCCTTAGCCCTCATGTGCTTTGGAAAAATTTACTAGGCTGACCATTGATTAAAGGAGCTATCCAAGGATTTGATATACATGCCTGGATAATCTCTATGAAATTTGTTGAAAAGCCAAACCTTTTGAGAGCTGCTGCAAGAAAGTTATGGTTAACTCTATCAAAAGCATTAGCCATATCTAGCTTAACAATCATTCCTCTCTCCTTTCTTTGGATACTGTTGTGGATAGCCTCTTGTAAAATTATCACATTATCTGTGATTTGCCTCTTAGGGACAGATCCTCCTTGGTTTTTTGAAATTATTTGCAGAAGTATTTTTTTCATTCTGTTTGCTAGGATTTTGGTAAGTATCTTATAAGACGAGTTGTAAAGGGAGATTTGCCTATATCTGTTAAAATTTGTAGGATTTGGTTCTTTGGGAATGAGGGTTAGGAAGGAGGATTTTGTATTTCCTCCATTTCTTTTTTGAAAGCATTTTCGAGCATTCTCATTAGATCTTTTTTTATAATTTCCCAATGTTGTCTGTAAAAGGCCATTGTAAATCCATCTGCGCCTGGTGCCTTGTCAGGGTGGAGATTCCACACAAATTCTCTTATTTCTTCCTCAGTAATTTCTTTGTCTAATTCTCTGTTTTGTTGGTCGCTTATTTTTTTTTATATGCTGCAAAATTTCTTCATTAGCTGCCTGCTAGTCAGTTGTTGAGAGGAGTTCTTTAAAGTGTTTATGGGCTGCATTTTTTACTGCTTCAACTCCTTTTATTTCTTGACCATTTACTTGAATCTGTTCAATATGATTTTTTGACCTCCTTATTTTCATTGTATTATGAAATAAGGTTGTATTTTTGTCTCCAGATTTTAGCCAAAGGCATCTTGATTTCAGTCTGCTTTCCTCTTCTTCTTGTTTGTTTTGCTTATATATTTCCAGATATATTTCATTTTCTTGTATATGATCTTGCTTAATTTTTTCCTTGTTCTCTTTTTCCTTGCAAAGGTTATCCATTTTTTTTTGCAATTCGATTTTCCTAGCTTTGTCTCGGAGATCATTTTCTCTTGCCCAATTTTTTAAGTGCATTCGTAGGTTCTTTAGCTTAGTTTCCCAAACATACTGGGGAGATCTTGTGACACTTTGGTTCCAGCTGTCCTTTATTTGTTTGTCAAAATCTTCCTTGCTGTACCAAATTGAATTGTATTTGAAGGGAAGGGGTCCTTGATTTTCCATCTTTCCCAAGGTTAGCACCATCGACTTATGATCTGAAGCTGAGTTGTGAACAATTTTAATTTTCACAAGAGTATAAGAAGCTGATATGCTTTCATGAATAAGAATTATGTCCAACCTTTCTTTTATGTTGCCTTTTCCAATTCTTTTGTTGTTCCAAGTGTATTTTCCATTGCTTGGTGGAATATCTATTAATTTGTGTTCTTCTATTATTCCTTCAAGAGCTTCTCTTGACAGATCGTTGTGGAAGATTCCGCCAAATTTTTCTTCTGTGTTCCTTATCATATTTAAGTCTCCTCCTAGGATTAAGTGCCCACTTTGTCTCTCTGCTATTTCTTCTTTAATTGATTTCCAAAATTGTTCTTTCTCTCTATAGTGATTTGGAGAATACACATTTATAATGCAATACTATTCTTTTGTATTGAGATTCCTCAACTCTCTTCGAATCCAATGTTTGCTGATTTTTTGGGTCATTAATTCCCATTTTCTTTTATCCCAAATGGTGTTGATTCCTCCTTATGCTCCTGTGGCTTCTAACGCTACTTCTTCATAATTTTTTTGGTTTTGAATCATTTTTTTATTTTATTGCTTGTTTAGTTTGGTCTCTTGGATCAAATATATGTCTGGTTGTTCCTTGGCTAAAATGTCTCTAGCTGTATTGACTTTAAAGGAGGTGCCAAGGCCACGAAAATTCCAAGGGACCACTATCATTATTTACTGTTGTGTTGGTGTGGTCCTCCCTTTTCTCTTTGCTAAGTTTTTTCATGACTTCCTCTTTGTTTCCCAAGGAATGAATCCATTGGTTGTTGTGTTCCTAGAGCCATTTCTTTAGTTGCTACCTCATCTCTGATTTCTTTATTGGATTTCCTTCCCACTTTTTTTTGTTGATCCCAGGCTTGGGGGATTTCTTTGGCTTTGTTTCTAGTTAGAATGTGGTCCATTGAGGGAGGAGGTGGGGAGGATATAGGGTTGGGGGTGGATATGAGAGCTAAAGAGGTAGGGTTTGAGGGAGGGGATCTGGGAGAGGGTGGATCAAAGTAGTCTTCTAATGGCTCAAAGCATTCGGAGTTGTGTGATCAGGAGGAGTAACCTTTGTTGGAGGCTGAGAGGTTGTTTCATTTTCTTCTTGGGACTGATACATATTTGATGTTGTCTTCTTATTGGTAGGTTTTTTCCCTTTCACTTATTCCCATGTAGGTTCTTGCTCTTCTATGTTTTCATGCTCTATTTTTTTAAGACACATATTTGCAAAATGACCATACTCGTGACATACCTTGCATTTAAATGGTATTTTCTCGTAGTCCAGCTACTGAATGTGTGTCCACTGGTCGACCTTGATCTTTATTTCCTCTGGGAGGCCTTTTCCAAGATTTACTTCCACACATATTCTTGCGCACATGTGCATGTTGTCTTTTGGCTCACATATATCAATATATTTTCCCACTGCGTTTCCTATAGCCTTTACAGATTCGTCTCCCCAGCAGTGAAGAGGAAGATGCGGGAGCCTAACCCACACAAGCACTACGTTTGGGACATCCATCTCCGGATCAAAGTCTGGCATCCACCTATTCAGGTATAAACCTCTAGAGTCCATGAAGTAAGGTCTGTTTCTAAATATCAAATCTCTGTCCTCCTTTGTTTCAAAGAGAAAGGTGTAGTATCCCCTCCCACAGAATCGTATTGTTATCTTTGCCTGTATGGTTGCATTCCACTTTATTTCCACCCATTTTTGCACTGATTTAGGTGAAGGCCATAGCCCTGTGAACTGTCCAACAAGTCCGCGTTCTGCCAGAGAGATGGCTGCTCTTCTTGGAAGTGTTGGAGGGAGAGAAATCTCTAGGATACTTTCAAGTTTCTTTACAAATTTATTGACTGATGGCCTGTTCCTTGGAGCTCCATTCTCTGCGATCAGAGATGTGAAGGCTTCTGTGTTTTCTTCATTCCCCAGCTGCGTGGAAGAGTGAGGATCTCCCTCCTCAGAGGGTTGCATGGTCTGGTTGGCCTCAACAGTAGGAGGTTGCCGAGGGATGGATCAGCAAGGGCAACAACGACTAGGTCAGCAGGGGCAGCGACGACTAGGTTAGCAGTAGAGCCAGTCTTTCTCTAATAAATCTTTTTATAATAACACACAACATATAAATATTTATTTTTATGCCCATATAATCTTCTTTTATATAAATATAAACATTTTGTTTTTTTTTTTTACATAGTAGATTGCTATTTATATTCCAAAAAAAGTTGGGAGACTGAGCTCCTGAGATACAAGATTTTAAGGCCCATAGGCAAAGCTAGGAGATGATTAGGAAGACATTTTTCTCCTATGCTTTTGTCATTTTTGACTTGTGGAAAACAAGAGCAAGTGAAAATGCTTACAAACTTAGATAATAGTAAGCAGAATCTGCAACACATCTTAATCTATGCTAATATGGCTGATCTGGCGTGTTGTTGATTCTTCTGGCTTGCTGTTGGGTTTAGCATTCTTGAAACTTGACGAACTGGTGCTAGGCGCATTTCGTTTCTCCATCATGTATTTAAGGATGTCAATTGATTCCTGAGCATGGCTGCATCTGTTGGACAATTCATTAAACTGTTCCTAGAGCGAGGAGACTCTGTGAAGGAAGAGGTTGAGGTCTGCTTCATACTTCTCACTGGTAATTATGGCATGGGAATCAATCTATGAGTCCAAGATTTTTTGATGCGCGTGTATTTGCTCCAGCTCTGCCTGAAGGTCTGCGCAGTGCAGGCAGTCTTCGTTCCTTGCCATTCCTTGGTTGTTGAGAGTTGTCTTGCTGTTCTGGATGAGTTGAGAGGGGCCCAATGAAAGAAAGGTAGCATGTCTTGCCGCTGGAAACAAAGATGAACCGGGACTGAAAACATCCTGAAGATTAGAACAGAGGAGGGAGCAACCTTTCGAGATCAAGGAAAGGGAGCGGAGTGAGCTTACGCCACAGAGGAAAGGGGAGGAAGGAGCGAAGGACAGAGCACAAATGGGAATGGAAGCAAGGGTAGAATGGTGAGCTGCAAAGAGATGGGGGGAAAGTGGGGAACCCTTCCAAACAAAGGATCGCAAAACAAATGCAGAGGGGCGTAGAGGGGACCAAAGTAACTGTGCACTGGAGTGAGGGAGGGAAGATGGATTTCAAGAGAGAGGATCACTAGAGAGGAGGGACAGAATCACGAGGGAGAGAAGGGAGGAATCATGGGAGACACAGGAGATTGATCGACCCAAGTGCGAGAGCGCAGGATGGGCGACGGGATAGCAGGGTGGAGAGAAGATCGCGGACAGCGATTTGGCAGTGATAGAATGATGCTAAATCTTGTCAAAGAATCCCTTGATAATGCTACGAAGATCTAGATCAATTGTGCTGCCACAGATCATGAAGAGAAATTTGGTCAAGGGAGATGGTATTGGGACTCTAAATTGTTGCAAAGGAAATTGCCTTTGGTTCTACTGCATGCTCTGCTGGCACAACTGTCAGCTTCTTTGTTGAGAGCTCGAAGCACATGGTAAAATCGAAGATCCATATTTTGGCGGTTTAGAGCTTGACACCTGTTTATTGTTTGTTGAATAAAGAGATTGGATGCCTTTCTATTGCTAACCATGAGACTGATGATGGTGGCTGAGTCTCCGAATATCACTGCTTTACTAATTCCAAATTCTTGAAGTTGTTTTAGTCCTTGGTAGAGGCAAGAGCTTCTGCCCTGTTGTTGGATAATGGTCCCAGTCCCCACTCAAAAGTAGCTATGATGCTACCACTGGGATTATAAATAACTCCGCCTGCACCTACTATTCCAGGATTGGATTTAGAGGCTCCATCGAAGAAGAGGTAGTGGGAGTTGTTGTTCCGGAGCCATCTTGAGAATTCTTCTTCTTTGATTCTTATTTTCCAACTGTGTTTGGGGGTGTTGGATTAGATGTTGCCATTATTTTCTATCTAAATGCTCATACTTTTATCTATCAAACAGCCAATAAAATCTCTTTCTTTGACACAGACGCCGAAAACATCAATTTTCTTCATGTTTTTAGCAAAGATGGTTTCTAGGGTTAAAATTTTTGCCTTGCTGCAGAGTTGCCTTATGATGGTTTCCTTGTCTTTGAAGATCTTGCGGTTCTTTGCAAGCCAAATTTTCCACAGAAGGGCATAGGGGAGAGCATCCCAACCCTTTTAGCTATATTTTTCTTCTTATGCTGCCAAGGGTAACTCTTCTTCCAGAGACTCAGAACCTCGCCAATGGAATTTTGGGGGTTCCATGGGGGATGGCCATTAGGGGAAATTCCATTCCAGCAAGAAGTTGCAAAGGGACATGTGATGAAAAGATGCTGGATTTTTTCTTCTGCTTCTTGACAGTTTGGGCATCAAGAAGGCCCAACTATAACCCTCTTTTGCAAATTATCAGAGGTGAGGATTCTCCCTTTCAAGAGGGTCCAAATGAAGAATTTGATTTTGGGGATGGCCTCAGACTTCCAAACAATTTTCCAGTGTGTCCAAGTAGGAGCAGGATAGTCTCTATTGCACAAGTATTGGTGGCTAGCTTGAATTGTATAACTAGAACCAGTGGGATCCCATCGAAAATTGTCAATGCCATTTTTTATTATAGGGGTGATGTTGTGGAGATGAGTCTGAAGATTGTCAAAGCTCTTCTTGCGATCTTTGGGTATGGGAGGGAAATTCCATCCCCTCCAAAACTGCGAATTAATGTCCCATTGCGAGATTTGGTCCAGAAAATGTATTCCTCTGTTGTGTAGAAAGAGAAGGATTTGATCCGTACCTGGCTGACTTCTGATAGGCTTGTTCCCCATAATCTTGTCTGCTCCGATTTTAACACAGCTTCCACCCTTGGGAACTTTGGAGGTATTTTGTGCCATAAAGGGGATGACTTTTTTGCATAGTTTCCAAACTTTTGAACTGTTTCTAGTGGGTATTTCACAATCCAAAAGCTATTGTCTCAGGTTACTAAGGTATTTGGCTTCTAGCACTCTTTTCCACCATACCTGTTGTTCACCAATTAGTCTCCACATTATCTTACCTCCAAAAGCCAAGTTTGAGAGTTTAGGAGATCTGATTTCAAGTCCTCCATAGTCCTGACCTTGGATAACTTACTTCTAGCTAACAAGATTGAACTTGTTTTTGTCATTTCCCCCCCTTGCTAGAGGAAATGGAGGAGGATGCTTTCCATTTTGTTATGGAAGGTGGCTAGAGCCTGCATTAGAGTAAATTGGTAAAGTGTAAGAGATGAGAGTCCTGATTTGAGAAGGACAAGGCAACCTGCCGGATTAAGCCATGTAGATCCCCACTGCTGCACTTTTCGCTTCATTTTATCAATGATTGTATCCTAGATTTATTCTTGTAAATGCCCAATGCTCACAGGCATTCCCAGGTAATTAAAGTGTTCCCAATTTAGCTTGCAAGGAACCTCGAAAATGTTAGCTATATTATGGAGAGTTTGGGTTGAAACATGCCAACCATGGATGCAGATGATTGATCATGCCTCCTGAATAGCTCATAGATGTGTCCAAAAGAGCTTTAAAACGACGGGATATTGTGATGGATGCCCCTCCTATTAGAAAGGTGTCATTAGTGAATTGGGAATGATTTATGTTTTTAACTCCATTTTCGAATTTTATGCCAATGATGAGGCCAGCTCGTCTCTTGTGATCTAGAGCACTACTGAAAGATTCAGTCATCAAGATAAATAGGTAAGGGTAGAGTGGGCAGCCTTGCCTCAGCCCTCTCGAAGATTGAAAGGGAGGTCCAGGCCTACCATTGACAAGGGGGGAGATCCAGGGTCCCGAGATACAGGCTTTGATGAGGTCAAGAAAGGGTGCAGCAAAGCCCATTTTTTGGAGAACAGTAGTAAGGAAGTAATGCATGGCCCTATCAAAGGCGTTAGCCAAATCCAGCTTCAGGACGAATCCTTTTTCTTTCCTGGAATGGTTGGAATGAATTGCTTCTTGAACAAGGAGGATTGAATTAGATATTTTCCTATTGGCCAGAAACCCACCTTGGTTTTCAGAGATGATCGAAGGAAGAAGAGGTTTTAGACGGGTAGCTAAAATCTTGGTGAAGATTTTGTAAGAGGAGTTGCAAAGAGAAATAGACCAGAAACGAGAGAAGGTTATGGATCAACTCTCCTTGGGGATGAGGGCTAGGTGAGTGGAGTTGGTATAGCCTCCAATTTTCCTTTTGCGCTAAATCCATTTCATCATTTTGATGAGGTCTTTTTTAATAGTTCCCCAGTGAGCGCTATAGAAACAAATTGGAAAGCCATCCGGACCAAGAGCTTTGTCTGGTTGGAGAGCCCAGATGGCTCCTCTTAATTCTTCTTCTTCTATCTCCTTACTCAAGTTGTCATTGATTTCAGCACTGATCCTTCTAGGCAGATATTGTAGAAGGTCTACGTAATCTTCTTCTTCTCCATTTTCTATTACGAGTTCTTTGTAATGATCAGAAGTAGCTTGCTTAATAGCACCTTGGCTGGTTTGTTGATTTCCTTTACTATCTATGATAGGGGTAATTTTGTTCCTTATTTTCCACACTGTAGCTTGCTTATGGAAAAAAGCTGAATTTTTGTCTCCACCTTTCAGCCATAGCTGCCTAGACTTGATTCTCCATTTCTGTTCCTCTTCTCTATTGATGTGATAAACCTGGCCATAAAGTTTGTCTTCATGATCTTTATCTTCCTACTAAAATCTGCGCTTCTCAATTGCGCTATGGATATTATCTAACTTGGCTTTGGTCTCTCTTTTTTATTTTTCTGGCTCCTTGTAGCAATTTTTTGCCTAGTTCTTTAGTGCGTACCTGACTCTTTTAATTTTTCTTTCCCAAATGTATCCGGTGATTCTTCCATGTGCTGATGCCAAGTGTGTTGGATAAGTTCTTTGGCTGTTGCGTTTTCATTCCACAACAGACTGTATTTGAATGGGAGAGGCCCCAATGGGCAGTGAGTTTCAAGAACCAAAAGAACACTCATCAATCCCCCAACTCCAGATCGTGTTTCATATAGGTATAGGAGCAACATCCTCCTCTACTCAATCACCTTTTGTTACTACCACACCTTCTTCTACTCATATCCCGACGATGGCAAGAAATCCACCACCGAGGCCATGGGCCAATCCAGGGGCTGTAAAAATGCCTGCACCTTTATCTCAATTACCAGCTCATCCTGAGAAATGTTTACCCAAATTCAATCCTAATAATGGCCTATTAGTCGAAGAACACATAAACAATTTTATGCTATCTGTTAATTTGAATGGAGTAACAAAGGAGGACACATTTGTAAGATTATTCCCCTATACTTTACAAGGAGTAGTAGGATCATGGTATTTTTCATTACCATCAGGTTCCACTAATAACTGGGATACGTTTCAAGATCAGTTTTTAACTAAATTTTGGGATGATAGGTCTACAACAACCTTGATAAATGATCTCTCCAATTTAAAAGCCGAACCAAAGGAACCAATTAAGGACTTCAATTCTTGCTTCAATAAATTATTGAACAAAATAGTAGCAGCATCTAAGCCTAGCAATGAAGTCCAAAATGAATGGTATATTTCCACTTTATCTTCAAATTCAGCCATCTTTGTAGATAGTGCTGCCAAGCCAACATTAGCAAAAAACCTGAGAGAGGCAATAGCTATAGAGAAACACATCTTAGTCGTAGAAAAGAAAAATGTTGTAGATGAAAGGAAGTCTAAAAAAGTGTCTTTTAGAGATGATTCTAAGAAGAAACAATCAAAGGATCCTTTCAACCTGGAAGGGTTACAAAAAGTCTTGAAGACCATGTCCAATGAAATGGTTGATATAAAGAAACAAGTAGCAGAAACCTCTTCCGAGAAACCTTTTAGACCCTATAAGAGAAATCCTTCAACTGATAAAAAACCTCCAAATGCTATAACAAACGTTGAATCAGAAGGGGAAGGGGAAGAGCAAGAAGTTTCAAATGAGCAACAAACCGACAATGAAGAAATCGTAGAACTGCAAGGAATGTGGGATTTCATTCTTCCAAATTAGGAAGATCAAGAAGCATTACCTGTTGCTACTAGAAGTAGAAATCAACTCGATCCTCCACAATCTAGTACAAAACAGAAAAACCCAATTCCACCTCCTAGGGATAAAATCGTAGGTAAAAAATCCTCACCGAAGTCTACTCAGACGAACCCAATCCAAACTAATTTGAAATTTTCATCTAAAACGCTTATCATCTCAGATGAAATGGAATACAACATTGTTGAAGATATGAAGAAAACCAGAGCAAACATTACCCTTCATGAGCTCAGTAAGTTAAAACATCAACATAAATTACTTTTTTAAGAACTAAATGCAGTGCCTACTACACCTCTTCTCGCCACTGTGATTTCAGAGGCTACCCATGAAATGGGATGACCTCCAACTAGCATTGCAAATAAGATCGACCGAACCAACATTACTCTAATTGGTGGAAGATCCAGGTCACATACTCCACCGTTTCTCCTTACTTTTGAAGTTTTTAATAAAAATTTGCACAACTATCTAGTTGATTCTCGTGCATCATCTAACATTTTACCTAAGACAGTTTGTGCTAAGTTAAACGTTCAGCCTCAGAAATCTTTAGTATGAATAGTACAACTAGATCGGTTTCAAGTCGAAGTCATCAGAGAACTAAATCAAGTAACCATAAGACTTTCTTCAAACCCAAAAGTGTGTCAAGTCATTGATATACTTGTGGCTGACATTCCTGAATTTTATGGACTAATCCTCAGTAGGGATTGGTTAGAAAAACTTCACGGTTACTTTACAACTGACTGGTCTTATATGTGGCTCTCCTACAATAGTAAACCAAATCAGATAAAAGTTGAACGAGATAAACATCAAAAATATATAGTGACAAAATTAGAAGGAGAAAACGAGCCTATAGCGTATAGCAACAACATAATTGGAAATTATTCTGTTGAGTCATTCTTAGGAAATTTCAATGCTCACACTTCACCTTGTTTGGAAAATTCCGTTTTATCTCAAATAGAATTTTTTTCTCAAACTGACACTTCTAGATGCATCAATTTTGTACATAAACCTATAAATAAATCCTTGTTTTGGAAATTATTTTTCGATGTTTCTAAATCCAACGATGGAGTAGGAGTAGGTTGTAGATTAGTTAGTCCAAAAGGAGAGAAAACCATGTTAGCATGTAGGCTTGAATTCGATTGCATGAACAACACCGATGAATATGAATCATTGGTTCAAGAGTTATAAAAAGCGATCAGACTTAATATCAAATACCTTCAAGTATTTGGAGACTCTGAGATTGCCATTAGAAAAGTAAGAAATACTATACACTTTCTGTTGAACCATTTGAAACACTATCAATCCTTAGTACAAGACATGACCTCACAATTTACAGCGTTTAATATTTCATCTAATCCAAGACTCCAAAATGCTAGCACCGATCTTCTTGCTAATGTAGCTTTTAAGCTTATTCCATCAGAGGACTACAACCTAGATAGATTCTTGATTGAATTAACTTTTAGACCCTCTATTCCTGATAACATTACCAACTGGAGAGTCTTCAACAATGACCCTGATATTGTGAATTTTCTTACTTCAAAAGGTTTTTTACAATAATCAGATAATTGATGAAGATCAACATGACAAACAATTGGAACAAGGAAACAACAATAACGCCATACCAAAATTCGTAGTCAAGTTAGAGGACCTATATGACTTAAAGGACATATTTAAACAATCCACTAATTCAATACTCCAAAGTTTGACTCTGAGATACGAATTAATCAATTTCGGGATAGACATGATACCACAAAACATCAACTTAGGTCTTGGTCTGACATCTGAAGAAAAATCATATTTTATTTGATTGTTGAAACAATACAAGAGTGTCTTTGCATGGAATTACGATGATCTTAAAACCTATGACACTTCAATTATCCAGCATACAATTCCTATGATCTCCGATGAAAAACCTATTCAGCGAAAATTAAGGAAGATACATCCTAATTTGGAAAGCCAGATTAAATCTGAGTTAAACAAATTACTAAAAGCCAAGATTATTTTTCCTATCAAATATTCCAGATGGGTCTCCAATCTCATCCCAGTCAGAAAGAAAAATGGTGATATTTGGATTTGTATAGGCTTTCGCAACCTTAATAAATCTTGCCAAAAGGATAATTTTCCATTTCCTCCCATGGAATAGATATTACAATCAGTTGTAGGGTCTGAGTTAATGTCCTTTTTAGATGGCTTTTCAGGGTATAATCAAATCTTAGTCAACTCGGATGATCAATTGAAATCTATGTTCAGAAAAAAATGGGGCACTTATGCTTATCAAAAGATGCCATTTGGGCTAATCAACGCTGGTGCCACGTTTCAAAGAGCCATGGACATTGCGTTAAAGGGATTAGTAAACAAATCAGTGGTAATCTACTTAGACGACATAACAGTATATTCCAAAAAACGTAGTAATCATCTATGATACTTAAAACAAAATCTTTCAATGTTGTCAAAATATGGAATTTCACTTAACCCCAAAAAATTTTTTTTTTTTTTTGTTGAGTGAAGGAAAACTTCTTGGATTCATAGTATCCAAATCAGAAATCCATATTGTCCCAGATAAGGAAATTTCTAAGATATCTTTAACCCATAATAAAAAAGCAATGCAGTATTTCCTTGGTCAAATCAATTTTGTTAAGAGATTCGTCCCTGACTTCTCAAGAATTGTGTTACCTCTCCAAGCCATAATAAAGAAAAAATCTCTCTTCAAATGGGGTCATTTAGAACATGAAGTGTTTAGCTTGATAAAACAAGCAATTATAAATGCCCCTCCTTTAGCAACGCCGAAATTTTCCAATCCTTTCACCCTATATACTTTCGCCTCTGAGAAATCATATGCTGCCATACTCACACAAGAAAATCAAGAGAAAGCCGAAGCCCCAATTGCTTTCTTCAGTTCAAATTTACAAGGAGCTGAATTAAAATACTCTAATGTTGAGAAACAAGCTTACGTTGTTTTCAAAGAAGTGAAATACTTCAGACCTTTTCTTCTCAAGTCTCACACCAAAATAATAGTACCATTTCCAATAGTAAAAATTATTTTGGTATAAAAAGATGTGGGCGAAAAGAGAGCAAATTGAGTCACGACCCTGCAAGAATATGATGCTGAAATTAAACCATAAAATATCGTAAAAGGTCAAGGTTTTTGCAAGATGTTGGTAGGAGCATCGAACATATTAGAATCATGGTTTCCAGATAGTGAAGTACAAATTTATGAGGTAAGCCTAAACGACTCTTAATCAAGATATGTTGATATCATTTTCTACCTAAAAAATGGATATGCCCCTCCACATTTGAATTACACAAAGAAAAGAGCCCTGAGGCTAAAAGCTAAATAATATCAAATTGTTAATAATGTACTGTTTAGAATGAATTATGATTCTTTTCTCCTTAGATGCCTCGAGAAATATGAAGCAAAAAAAGTATTGCAGGAACTCCATGACGGACAAAGTCATGTGTGTCAGCTACTACTAGCCAACTCTATTTAAAGATGCACACAGTTACATAAGGAGATGTAAGATTTGTCAAACTGTTGTTGGAAGACAGAAGAAACCATCATTTCCATTATATCCAGTCAACATTGATCAACCATTTGAACAATGGGGATTGGACATAATAGGTGAGATTGTTCCTCATTCTTCTAAACAGCATAAATACATCCTTACAGCTACTGACTACTTTACTAAATGGGTAGAAGCAGTTCCACTCAAGACAGCCAACTCTGAGAGTATCATTGAATTTATAGATCAATTCATCATCACCAGGTTTGGCTTGCCTTCTGCCTTAATGTTTGATAATGCATCCTATTTCTCAGGCAATGCCATGATAGAATTCACTCTCAAAAGAGGTTTCAAACTCAAATATTCTGCTAATTATTATCCACAAGGAAATGGGTTAGCTGAATCAACGAACAAAAACCTTATTAGAATTATTAAACGGACTATTGATCAAAATCAAAGAAACTGGCATAAGTCTTTAGTGTATGCTCTCTGGGTAGATCGAATAACTCAGAAAACCTCCATTGGCACTTCTCCTTTTAATTTAGTTTATGGGAAAGAAGTGGTCTTACCAACAAATCTAGCTATTCCTTCACTAGCCTTAGTTCAATTCATTGAAGAAACTCCTTCCTCATCCATGCAATTAAGACAATTACAAATTCTTAAACTTGAAGAGGAATGAGAAAAGGCTAGAATTACCCACACGCATCATCAACAATTAGTGAAAGCCTCTTTTGATTCAAACTCAGTGTCTAGAAAATATTTTCAACTTGGAGACTTAGTATTAAAATGGGATAGAGCCCATGAGGAGAAAGGCAAGCATACTAAATTCCAACGAATGTGGCTTGGACCATTCCAAATTGTCGAACTCATTGGCCCATCAACTTTCATGTTACAAGATTTAGCAGTGAAAAGGGAATCTTTACCTGTTAATAGACAGATCCTAAAGAAATATTTTCCATAGAAGATGATCTCTTCTATTTTTCTGTAGATCATAGTTTTAGTTAAGTTTTCTTTTGATAATAAAACAAGTTGAGAATGTTCACTTTTGGTCTCACGAAAAGAATAGTTTCTCATTTCAATTTTGTTTTTTCACTTGTATAAGTAGGAATGGTTATGAAAATTACTCTCCATTTATGAAACATAGGGTTAAGTGCTATTATTTTGAAAAAATTTGCCTGTTTTTCTGTTTCAACTATCTGAGTTCTGATTAGAATCAACCTTAGGAAGAATTTTTCCTTGCATCAGTCACAAAAGATATCAATAACAAAGCAAAGACTCTCTGCAGAAAAGCTATCTTTAAACTCTACAATTATCGTCCAAGAAAATTCTTAAGGAACCAATGACTTCCCCCACACTTGAGGAATTTGCAAGATTCAAGGAGTAACCCAATTATACACTTTCAAATTAAAGAATAAGAGGTCTCATCAAGAGCCAGCTTATCATGATCATAAAGATTATAACTAACTGACATTGCCATACTGAATATCAAAATAGGGTAATGGCTCAAGATTGTTTCAATCAAAAGACAAGGGGTTTCGTCAAGAGCCATCTTGTTCAGTTTAGTTATAAATCAATTGAATGGTGCTGTCAATTTTGGCCACCAAACCAAGACATTGTTCTTTAATAAATAAAAGAGAAAGAAGGAAAGAAAAAGCAATGAGTATATATGAGGATTTATTTTTGAAAATTACATTCTTCTCAAGTGGGACATTGGATCATTTCTAGGTAACAGGTAACCATGTCGAGGCTATGAATGGTTGCTGGCAGTAGAGGCTCCACCTATGACAAATAAGTACACCAAAACTAATCTAACAAGATGTTTTGTTTTATCTTTACAACCAAGTAATGACTGATGTGAATAAAACAACTAACTTTGAGAAGAAGATAATTAGAATAAAGAGAGTTGGAACAAGATGTTGTTATTAATAAATAGCACTGTTTACCTTATATTTCGTACCATGCAGCTTCATTTTCAAAACCATCTCTATTTTGGAAGTTTTAGAAAATTCAAAAAATGCTCAGAGGTAACTGGTTCTTCCAAGTGAATCGCCAATTGTTGTGCTTATCAACAACCCCCCCATTTACTAATATTAGCAATAACATTAGGAAATGGGGACCCCTCCAAAAAAAAATTAGTCCTAGAATCAAGTCATGCCTTTTTATTTTTAGAATAAGATAAGATGTCAAAGCGGAACTTGCAAAATCATGGAAAGTTACCTTTTCATACTTGAGCATATAGAACTTCACAAACGATGAGTTTTCTTAAAAAAACGTCGCATGGTAAAATGACTTAAAAGTAACTTTATACATGGAAAATCATTAATATTAGAATAATCCATCAAAAGACCCGCTTTTAGAGGATTATTCTCGCATCACAAAATGATTACGATGGACCTTCCTTATAAAAGTTACCCCATATCCGCGAAATGCGAAATCTTAAAAAACTCCTATAATCTTCTCGCATCATAGTTACAACCAAGCAACGCTACTCAATAAAGCATAAGCAAATATTTCGAAATGCGATAGCATCTCGCATATCGCATATCGCATCAACTCATACGGTGGTAAGTCTTAAACTTAAATGATTCTGCGATATAGCAATCTACAATATTGCATAGCAAATCGCAAAATCGCTTTTATCGCAACTCAAAAGGCTCACAGTTCTAGGAGAGTACTTCGAAACTTTTGATGTGAAGTTATGAACATTAAGTTAAGCGTAACGGTTCATTAGTGAACATTTATTAAAAGAATGATTACGATCAGGTGTGAAAGGCCATTTGACGCAAGTTGATATCTTTTAACGTAATTTAGAATTAAAGACCCTCTGTCACCTTATTTCCATCCTTCTATTGAATATTTCTATATTCACTATCATTTTTATCCTATTCTTCTCTCTGCTTGCAACTTTCAGGAAGAACACACAGAGCAGGATATTTGAAGAAATGGTGAAGAAAGGAAAGGCACCCGCTTCTAAGAAGTGAGAGATGACCCCCCTATTTACAGATACCACTTGTAATTGAGATGTCGGGACATCCACATGGGAGACTATGTATCAGCTATTAGAGGAAGAACAACTGAGAATTATGGAAACAACAATTATAGTGGATGGATGCGGTTTTTCTGATGCTTCTCTGACTGAACTTGCATGCTCATTCTTGCACCGCATTGTTGCAAGACCAAAGATACTCCCTTATACTGACATGGTTAAGTGGATCATAGATGATGTTGACATATCGAATAGAGAATTCAAGACGGCAAGCCAAGAAGTCATAGGGTCGTTTACTCCAGACAACCTGAGACTCATGTACCATGTACCAGAGCCGCAGGCCATCTACAACAAACAGTTTGTCGAGAAGTTCGCCAAGGAAAATTAAGACTTGGCAGAATGCACAAAGAATTGGTCAAACAATGAAGAAAGACTCAAGAAAGATAAAAACGGTATGTACGCCACCGATTCTCCTAGTTCCCCTTTCTGTTTTGCTACTGCTATGTTATGTAGGCTGTTTGGTAAACCAGACAGCACCAAATTCTGATCAGAATGGTTACCCCTAGTAGATGCAGCTGTCAATGCTACAATAATGAATTGGGCTCAAATCCTGTCAGATAACTTAGCCACTGCAATTTTAGAATACAGAAGAAAAAGGAGTATTGCTTTGAGGGTTTACCCTCCATTTTTCATGAGCACTTATGTTATGGATGCTATTTGTTTTGGTTCCAAATTCCTTGTTATGGGATGGAAGTGGACTGCTCAAAATCCACTTCCCATTCAAATATATCACAAAGTCATGTGGGAATCTAATTTCGTGCCACATTTTTTCAAAATTTGTCATGGAGTTATGCTTCTGATTCACAAAAAGATTTACAACCGAGATGCCCCAAGGTTTTCCCAAGAAGCCGAGGTAGATATTCTCCCCATAGCTAAATGGTTCGGGGAAGAATTATTCACATATATCAGAGTGTTCAGCAGTATTGCCTCGCCCCATGTTCTACCTTTTTATGTCCCGGACAAACTGATGGCTAGAGAGATAGCCTATCAGACATGCAATGAAGGAGGGATGAGTAAGATATTGAAAGATTCCAAGAAGGGCATTTGGCCTCAATTTCCTGTAACATGTGGAGTATTTTCATTACATGACTTAGGACATGCTTTTAAAGAAATTGACAATATATTATCTTTGCAATTACCCAAGTTCCCAGGAAGGAAATATGATCCCTTTGGTATTGTAAAAGATTTTACCACAATGGTTAAAATAAGAGTATTTACCCATGAAAAAGATCCCTTTGATGATGTTTTTCTATAGAAAAACACCTTCAAAGAAGTGCAACATATGGCACAAATGCTTTTTGATCAAGAAGATCTCCAAACATTCGATAACTATAGGAGAATGAGGTTATCTAAGGTCCCATTGGACCAACTACTCATTGAGCCAGTAAGAGATCCTACTCCCAGTGCAAGCATAAGTGGAGACTCAAAAGAGAAATCCAAAACAGGTTCTGAAAATGAATCCACAGAAAAGTCTAGCGATCAATCTAAAAAAACATCAGAGAATGAACATAGCAAGAGCGAGATGTCAATAAAAGATACAGCCCAGTCCACAACAAAGTCTGATCAGCAGAGTTCACTTGTAAAACAAGCTGAAGCCTCAACTCCCCTTACAAAGCAAGCAAAGCCTCATGTAATTGATTTAGAAGAAGAATGAAAAAATTTCAATAAAATATTCAACACAGAGGAACAAAACGCAGAGCCACCAACAAACCCAAAAGATACGACTGCATAAACGCTAATAGAAAGAGTTGTTAGTGCTCAGAAAATAGAGCATATTCCCATTGCTCCCACATCTGAGATTGTATTAATAATAGAGGAAATTCCTCCTCTAGATGTATTCTACAACCCTCAACATAAAGCCATCGTAAGAAGACAAAGAAAGAAAAGAAAGTTGGATTCTATGCTCACTCTTGAGGATGAACCTCTAGATGTTCTCTGGAAAGACCCATCTATAGATCCATTGGCTAATCTCACTAGACTCTCGCAGGTCGCAGGTGCGTATGCTTCAGCAACCATTGACAAGGCAGTAGAGGTACAACTGCTGCTCAAAGAAAAGGAAGATAGGATTTTGTTATTGGAACAACAGTTATAGCAGGTCAGTATCAACCAACAAGCAGAAATGCAGTTGGCTGAGCTTCAACAAGAATTTCAGCAAATACTGTTGGCACATCAGAGCAGTTTAGCTGATAAAGAAGCACAGTTGCAGAACATAACAGAATTGCATAAAGATGATCCCAAAATTGAACAGTTTGTCACAGAAGCACTTGGCCTCAATTCCTAGCTTTTACACCAGAAAGAATTATTATGCCAAAAGATTTCGCAGTGGAATTCTCACTGTGAAATGAGTGATAACATAACAAACCAAGTTGTGGAATTACGACTTGAATATGATTCAATTTTTAAGAAAGTTTCAGACTTCTTAAACTAGCAGAAATCCGAAGATGGGAAAAGAGCAGATATGCCCAAAATAGATGAATCGCATAACGAAATCTTATTTGAGAAATGGGATTCTAGGCTCAGAGAGGCAGAACAGGCAATGGAGGATGCAGAAGCAGCAGCAAACAATGTCATCGAATGTGTAAATGAAAATCTACACAATGCTAATTTGGTAGCAGAAACCACCCTTGGATTTCTTCCAAAAGCACAACAGCTTCAAGCAGTATGGAAACAAGCAGCGGAGGAAAGGGTAGAGGCAATTAGACAAGTAAACATGTTGAACTGGGAAGCATACTGGCAATACCTAGTGAAACCGCATAGCCAATGGATGACTCTGAAATGCCTAATTACTTCCACTGAGAAAATGGTTCCAGCGCTCACCAATGTCATATTCACAGGAAAACTGAAAGCTGAAGTCGGCCAATCGACACTCCTTAAACCTATGTTGGATATTTGTGATCTCAAGGACTAGATGCAATATTAGTAATAGACATATTTTATTTTTGTTTTTATTTATTTTCGCTTAAAATGAGGCAGGTCGTTTAAACCTCCTCATCTATTTTTGTAATTTCTATTTTTAAGTTTCATAGATTAGTATTTAAACCCTTCTCATGCATTTAGAGAGGGATCCAGAAATTTTATCAAAAACATTCTTCAGAACATGCACTTTTGCCCCCCACTAAGGAGGTTTTGGTAAAATTAATGGAATGAGATTTATTTTCCACTTGAGTTTAGCATCTTCTACTGAAAATTGCACTTCTGTACTCTTATTTGATGTTAAGTGATTTGAAGGTAGATCAATATTGCTGGAGCACATGAGTAGAACATATTACAAATGGTACTTCTATCTCTTAATACTTTTTACTTGTGTATCAGGCAATAAATCGTTTTCAGTTATTTATGTATGAAAGTTTAAATTCTTAGTTATCATTATTGAACTTTTGTATGATGATGATTTATTCTTTATGCTGAATATATGAATGACTCTTTATGCGATATATCTCTCATATCGTTTCGGCTAAATTTTTATACGAAACAATCATTATTAAATGAATTATTTTCTTATCGTGATTGAATGATCTTTATTATCAATTACTTTCAGAAATCATTTTAGATCGCATATATAAACATTACTCCCGGGATAGTTTTAAAGTTAGATGTTTTTTTTATTATTATAATAGATTGCATATGATAGTTAGAAGATAGATTAAGTTTAGAGTAAGTATTCACCCCATAAAACCCAGAAAATAAAAACATCATCCCGTTAGAACAAACATCATAAATAGATTGGGAAATTGGTCCCATCATCCCCAGTTGGATCCACTATTCCAAACGGAAAATGTGTTGTCCTAAGGTTCAGACCAGGTGGTTATCCCCCTTGTTGGAGTCCCGATGTTTTGAGCCTTCAACATATTTGGCGCTAGAAGGAAGGCCTGAATGTGAATGGCAAGAAAATCTACATCTTCACGCCATTCTAAGAGTAAAACTCCCTCACCATCACCCTCAACTTCTCGTTCGCATTCTAAATCTCTTATCTCTAAACCCGAAGTTGAAAAGAAAAATACAGAGCACATTACTGAAATCCCAAACAAACCAGATCATTCTTCTTCAAATCCCCCTGAATTACAAACTTTAATTAATAAGTTGTAGGGAATTTCAATATCTCAAGAAGAATCTGAGTTATCCCAAGGTAGTGTCACTTCTCATCAAACCCCATCTCAATGACTGACTAGAGCACAAAGTGAAAAACTAGGAATCCCACCAGTTGAGTTTCCTCTACCAAGTCGTAAGAAAGCTAGGAAAACACCCGCAGAATCTCAAAGTGAGGTTCTATCATCATTTTCTTCCACCGTCCCATCCATATCATCACAAGAACACTCATCCATCCCCCAACTCCAGATCGTGGTTCATATAGGTACAGGAGCAACATCCTCCTCTACTTAATCACCTTCTGCTACTACCACACCTTCTTCTACTCATATCCCGATGATGGCAGGAAATCCACCATCGAGGCCATGGGCCAATCCATGCGCTGTAAAAATGCCTGCACCTTGATCTCAATTACCAGCTCATCCTGAGAAATGGTTGCCCAAATTCAATCCTGACAATGGCCTATTAGCGAAGAACACATAAATAATTTTATGTTATCTGTTAATTTGAATGGAGTAACAAAGGAGGACATAGTTGTAAGATTATTTCCCTATACTTTACAAGGAGCAACAAGATCATGGTATTTTTCATTACCATTAGGCTCCATTAATAACTGGGATAAGTTTCAAGATCAATTTTTAACTAAATTTGGTGATGTAGGTCTACAACAACCATGATAAATGATCTCTCCAATTTAAAAGCCGAACCAAAGGAACCAATTAAGGACTTCAATTCTTGCTTCAATAAATTATTGAACAAAATAGCAACAACATCTAATCCTAGCAATGAAGTCCAAAATGAATGGTATATTTCTACTTTACCTTCAAATTCAGCCATCTTTTTAGACAGAGCTGCCAAGCCAATAGTAGCAGAAAACATGAGGCAATAGCTGTCGAGAAACACATCCTAGCCGTAAAAAATAAAAATGTTGTAGATGAAAGGAAGTCTAAAAAAGTGTCTTTTAGAGATGATTCTAAGAGGAAACAATCAAAGGATCCTTTCAATCTAGAAGGGTTACAAAAAGTCTTGAAGACCATGTCCGATGAAATGGTTGATATAAAGAAATAAGTAGCAGAAACCTCTTCAAAGAAACCTTTTAGACCCTATAAGAGAAATCCTTCAACCGATTGAAAACCTCGAAATGCTATAACAAACACTGAATCAGAAGGGGAAGAGGAAGAAGTTTCAAATGAGGAACAAATCGATGATGAAGAAATCGTAGAACTGCAAGGAATGTGGGATTTCATTCTTCCAAATGAGGAAGATCAAGGAGCATTACCTGCTGCTAATAGAAGTAGAAATCAACTCGATCCTCCATAATCTAGTACAAAACAAAAAAATCTAATTCCACCTCCCTCATAGGTAAAAAATCCTCACCAAAGTCTACTCAGATGAACCCAATCCAAACTAATTAGACATCATCTAAAACACTTATCGTCTCAAATGAAATGGAATACAACATTGTTGAAGATATTAAGAAAACCAAAGAAAACGTTACTCTTCATGAGCTCAGTAAGTTAAAACATCAACATAAATTACTTTTGAAAGAACTAAATGCAGTACCTACTACACCTCTTCCCACCGCTGTGATTTCATAGGCTACCCATGAAATGGGAAGACCTCCAACTAGCATTGCAAATAATATCGACCCAACCGACATTGCTCTGATTGGCGGAAGATCCTGTCCCATACTCCACCGTTTCTCCTTACTTTTGAATTTTTTAATAAAAATTTGCACATCTGTCTAGTTGATTCTGGTGCATCATCTAACATTTTACCTAAGACCGTTTGCGCTAAGTTAAATGTTCAGCCTCAGAAATCTGTAGTATGAATAGTACAACTAGATTGGTCTCAAGTCGAAGTCATTAGAGAACTAAATCAAGTAACCATAAGAATTTTGTCAAACCCAAAAATGTGTCAAGTCATTCATATACTTGTGGCTGACATTCCTGAATTTTATGGACTAATCCTCAGTAGGGACTGGTCAGAAAAATTTCACGGTTACTCTGCAATCGACCAGTCTTATATGTGGCTCCCCTACAACGGCAAACCAAATCAGATCAAAGTTGAACGAGATAAACATCAAAAATATATAGTGACAGAATTAGAAGGAGAAAACGAGTCTGTAGTGTATAGCATCAACATAATCAGAAATTATTCTGTTGAGTCATTCTTAGGAAATTTCAATGCTCACAATTCACCTTTTTTGGAAAATTCTGTTTTATCTCAAATAGAATTTTTTTCTCAAACTGACACTTCTAGATGCATCAATTTTGCAGATAAACCTATAAATAAAACCTTGTTTTGGAAATTATTTTTCGATGGTTCTAAATCCAATGATGGAGCAGGAGCAAGTTGTAAATTAGTTAGTCCAAAAGGATAGAAAACCATGTTAGCATGTAGGCTTGAATTCAATTGCATGAACAACACCGTTGAATATGAAACATTGGTTCAAGGGTTATACAAAGCGATCAAACTTAATATCAAATACCTTCAAGTATTTGGAGACTTTGAGATTGTCATTAGAAAAGTAAGAAATACTATACACTGTCTGTCGAGCCATTTGAAACACTATCAATCCTTAGTACAAGACCTGACCTCACACTTTACAGTGTTTAATATTTCATCTATTCCAAGACTCCAAAATGCTAGCGCCAATCTTCTTGCTAATGTAGCTTCCAAGCTTATTCCATCAGAGGACTACAGCCCAGATAGATTCTCTATTGAATTAATTTTTAGACCCTCTATTACTGATAACATTATCAACTAGAGAGTCTTCAACAATGAACCTGATCTTGTGAATTTTCTTACTTCAGAAGGTTCTTACAATGATTAGATAATCGACGAAGATCAGCATGACAAACAATTGGAACAAGGAAACAACAATAACATTATACCAAAATCCGTAGTCAAGTTAGAGGACCTATATGACTTAAAGGACAGATTTAAATGATCCACCAATTCAAAACTCCAAAGTTCGACTCTGAGATACGAATTAATCAATCTCGGGACAGACATGAAACCACAAAACATCAACTTAGGTCTTGGTCTGACATTTGAAGAAAAATCACCCCCTCTATCATTATCATCTCTTAGCTTCAGCTTCATTGGTCTCTCTCTCTCTCTCTCCTTGACTCCCCTGTGTTGTCTAAGTGATTGTGTCTTTACAACATACTTCGGTCATATGTTTTGCTTCTAACACTCGTACATTGGGGGGGCAATCTTTTATCACCAAAAATTGATCATCTAGCCTAATTTACTAGATGGATTGAAGTACACCATGTAAAGCCAATTTTACCATAGTAAAATTGCTTTCGCTGTGATAAATTACCTAATAAACCACCTTTATTAAGTAATTTATAGTTAAACCCATGAAGAATAATTAAATAAATCACTATTTAATTGATTTTCTTCTAGGAATAATTAATTAAACCATTGTTTTATTATTATTCCTCGTTAAATTTGACCCAATCATGAAAAATAAATAGATAAATCATTATTTTTCTCTAAGAATAACTAATTAATCATTAATTAATTACCATTCTTTGCTAAATTTGACCAAATCCCTTAAGAATAATTAAATAAATCATTATTTGTTTATTATTCCTTAACTAATTCCTTGAGATAATAAATAAATCATTTATTTATTTATTATTTCTAAATAAAAGTTTAAAAACTTTTTCCCTCCTAAACAAATATAATAAAATATTCCAAGCGGTAATTCCAAGAATGGGATCAACAATATTTTATTATTGCTCATTATTCGAGAATAACTCAATATTTGTATAAATAGGAGGGTTTTCCAATCATTATTCACTTTTGATTATTTTCATTGTTGCACCCACTGTTGTAACTCTGATTATTTTCATTGTCGCACACCATACTTTTGTTGGGTTTATGCATTATAGAGGAGAGAGACTCTACAGAAGCTGAAGATGTTAGAGGATAGCCAAGAACCCATCCCATAGACGGGGACTGGTAACATTTACCTATTCTCTTCACAGGTGTTATAATAAAATCATTCTTTACATATCAAGTTTCCATTGGATGTTTTGGGGTTATTACTCTTTATTTCACTATTTAACTATGATTGTGGCATAGACCTGGACTTTGGTAGGTTTTGTTTCTATCAATAGCTGCAAATCTACAACGTTTAGCAGTCATTTCTATTGTTGAGATCGTTTGTCTTCCACGATCTTAAGTGGGTTCTTTTCGTACATCAATTAGAAGAAAACACTACAATAGGGAGGGCCATTGGGCATGGTCCATGATTTAGAATTTTACACAAAATTATCAGAGGTTACATGAGACACTTATGAAAACAGAGGCAAGGTATAATTTCAAGTCATAAAATTTGTCATAGCATAGTGGGTGAGTTTTGAAAGTAACTTGAAAATACACAAATATATCAAATCACATGTAATAGAGCATTAAATGAATTCTGAAACATATATCTTACGATCAAATATCGAGAAGAATACTATAAAGGAGAACCTAACTTAGGGTGAAATCCATCATGGTTTAGAAAATGAAACAATCATTCAGAGCATCAAAATAGATGAATTCTAAAAAAAAATTTAGAGCCAATTTAAAAGTGAAAATTTAACAAAGACATAAAGACTAACATGCACATAAGAAAAATCACAGAACTTGAAATCCATACCTAAAGAATTTCCAGTCAAGTGGAAAATTCTCTGCACTGATAATTTTATTTTAGCAAAACAAAACACATACACAGGTCTTCTCCCCAAATATGAACCCTATTTTCATGTCTTGTTCAGTTTAAATACATTTAGGCATAACGAAAAATCATAAACTAGATACAATGTATCTTTCACCCACTAAGAGGATCGAAACAACTCAACTTAGAAACATCAAGTCTTAAAGATGAAACTAGGACAAGGCTAAGATAAAAACTGCAACATTATTTTTAAGAAGAAAAAAATCCTTATCTTATCTTACCATTTAATATCTATCCATTCATCCCTATCCTAATCACTAATATAACAATAGAAAATTCCAAAAATAACTAAAAAAATAAAACAGTTGAGCGCTGAGTTGCGCAGTAGACTCTAGCTCAATATAGTCATAGGCCATACAGGCTTAAACTGAGCTAAAGGGTATGATGACGATTCTTTTGATTTGGAGTAGGACTCAGTAGATGTTCCTTCCCAGGCACATAGACCTTAGAAATGGCCACTCACCACTTGTGCAGCAATTGTGCAACAAAATTTCAAATTTCTGGGTTTGAATGTCATTTCCTGCTCTGAAATAATGCAATGTCTACTAAGTCATCTCATATACTTTATGACTCCAAACAACCACAAAAATTCCAAAAACCTTCACAGTTTTCCTCAAAAACAAGTAACCCTTGGTAAATGCAAAATGTGCCATAACTACACAGATGTTGACCTTCAGAAAAATGTAACAGAGTATATGATCAAAAATAAGAAATTTCTATTAAGGAATCTGGTCAAATCCTCCTCTTTCTGTTGGATGATTGTTTTTCCTTGTTGGATGATGGTTTCGCCTTTTTACTGGAGGCTATTTTAACTTCCTCCGCTGGATGTACTACTGTAGGTAGGTCACTAGGTGGTTTTTTTTTACTGTTTGACCTTCTTGAGCTATCTCCTAGCCTTTGCCAATTTATGTTTCAACACCCTCAATATTTTCCTCAAAATCAGATTTCTCCTCTAATAATTCTTAAGTTGTCTACGTAGGAGAAGAGTCCATTTCACGAATAGTTTGGCTCTATCAACTGCATCCAAAGCTTCTGCAACCTAAACATTAGCTTCCAAGATGGTATCATTGATGGACCTCTTGTAGATTTCAGTATTCTTTGTTATCTAATCAACTTTCCTTCGCTAGAACTCAATCTCCTCAAATAGCCTCTAATACTCCTTCCCTTCATCAAATTCTGGCTTCTTTGTTTTTTAAAAGGTTTTTTTCATCTATTCTTTCCATTTAGCTACTAACCTTGTCATAGGCTTCCTTAGCTGCACAATGGGTTCTCTTACCTCCTCCATATCAATTACCTATTTTTCTTTTTCCTGAGTTGTAGGTCTAGGAGGCCTCTTAGACAAGTCACTTTCCATTTGTTGGGTTGCTTCTTCTATTGTGTACCTAAGATCTCGGTTTTCCTTTTGCAAATAGGAAATCTAAAGATGGGCTTTGGCAAGGATGTCTTGTAATTTTGTGAGTTCAAGATATTCACTACAAGAAAAAAGGACATTGGTGAGGGGCAAAAAATGTCACCATAAACTCTTTCGTGATGGTCAAAAGAGCCTTCATCACCAAAAATTGAACGTCACCAAAGGTGGCATCGCCAAAAGTATAGGTGTCATGGTGACATTCAAAGTCCGTCACCAATAATGATTTATAATGATGGATAGAGACCATCACCATTTCATATGAGCAATGGTGACAGACCATAGCCTCCGTCACCAAAGGTGGCGTCGCCAAAAGCATAAGTGTTGTAGTGACATTCAATGTCCATCACCAATAATGATTTATAATGATGGATAGTGATCGTCACCATTTCATATATGATATGAGCAATGGTGACGAACCATAGCCTTGGTCACCAAAAACTGAACGTCACCAAAGGTGGCTTCGCCAAAAGTATAGGTGTTATAGTGACATTCAAGGTCCATCATGAATATTGATTATAATGACGAATAGTGGCCGTCAGCATTTCATATGAACAACAATGATTTATTGTGATGGATCTTTCATGGCCATCACTATTGGTGCATATATATGGTGATGTTCGTTGACCGTCACCCAAAGTTGCATTGCCAAAAGCATAGGTGTTGTGGTGACATTCAAGGTCCGTCGCGAATAATGACTATAATGACAAACATCGACCATCACCATTTCATATAAAAAACAACGATTTATGGTTACAGACCTTTGAGGGTCGTCACTATTGATGCGTATATATGGTGACATTCGTTGACCATCACTATTTCATATTTTGGTGAGGGTCGAAAAAATTCACCAATACTCATTGGTGATGGTCAAAATAGCCTTTGTCACCAAAAATTGATCGTCGTCATTCCATATGGATGTCAGGGCACGATGGAATTGAACCACCAACCTCCTGCTTGTAAAGCAGGTGCTCTTCCATTGAACTAGCACCCTTTAAAGAATTAGACTTTGAAACTTCATAAATTGTAAATTCTACAACTTTCAATAAAATAAAGCCTTGTCAATATTTTATTAAACAAGAAAAGCAACATAGAAGTTGCAGGTCCCTACCTAATGGTTATCGAAGTTATGAAAAATGGGTGAAGGGGAAAATAGTTATGTATAAGTGAATAAATATGTTCAGTTGAATACTCAACTAAAAGTGAAACTTTGAAGACATTTATAACCTATAAATGACCTATAAAAAGAAAATGCACCAAATATTGCAAAGGAAATGTCATAAGTGGATAGCATATGGAAGAAGAGCATTGATGAAGATAGATGCAATATGTTATAGGTTTAGTGAAATAAAAATCTCAATGCTTTTGTTGTTTGGTGTTTAGATATCTGAATGATATCTAAACTTCTATGCAAATGTAACATGGATCTCCGGAAACCATGAACGACATATAATAAAAAAAACTATATATATATATATATATATATATATATATATATATATATATATATATATATATATATATCCCTTCACATAAACCAACATGCAATTTGGAATTTCACAAGTCTGCACTCAAAACATGACAACAACCAACAAATAAAAAAAATTGACTTGGACAGAAAACAATAGCTTCACCTTCATTCTTGAGCTACTTCTGTTTATTTGAATTTGACTTGTGACATTCTTTATCTAACAAAGAATGAAAATCATCACTAGTATTAAATTCATCCAACATAGACTTTGGAGACCCCACTAACATCTACGTTTTTGTTTCCATGCCTGAAAACCATGGAGATCCATGTCGATAGTAGAATAAGATGTGTATCTTCTACTCAAGAACACATTCCTTATTAACCATTGTTACCTGACAAAAATCAAAGTGACAACACAATATCAGCGTACACAAAATCCCCTACCGAAATATAATCATAACTTAGCTAAGAAGTCTAAAAGATGTTCTTAATTAATAAACTTTGTATTTGGAAATCACTTCTGTCTATTTATCCTGGCAATTATATCATAGCATATGTCACACAATAGCTATCTATAGTACCTAAAGTAAAAAACACATTTTCTCAAGAAAATAGATTTAGAAAAGAGCATTGAAAACTATATGTTTGTCATCAAAGCATTAATTAGTTTAACAACAAACTAGAAACGAATAGGACAATGGCCAAAGTCGTTATTCATACAAATAAAGCTAGAGTCATTATTTCCATTGCAGATAACTGAAATTTGGGTAGTGGTCTAATAGTTAGAGCTTATTTGTAGGGAAGACTTGTCAATACTGTCATTTTTTTTCCACGGTCTGTTGTGTCTCTAGATCCATATTAGATAGCTTGTTATTCTCAAGTTCTACCTTTCAAATATTGATTTCTAGCTCACCCTTTAAAACACAATTCTACCACTCCATTTGATTTTGTTTTGTCAAGAGAATTGGTAGGACCTTCCCATCCTCTGTTTTACATCAATCAATAACCATCCATCAATTATATAAAGAATAACAGATACACAACAAAGGCCAAAGATGCGCTTGTTGTATACCTATGTTCTAGGACTCATCTAACCTTACTGGTGCAAATAACTCACCCTGAAAAAATAACATCCACGTGGAATTTACAAAACTTTTTTAAATCAAGCTCCAAGTAAACCAATCAAAATATGAACATCCTTTTAATCAATAAAATCTCTGACTTAAAATAAAAGTGGCCTAGAATTGAATGTTATATCAACCATGTCAAGTAACTAACATTGGGTGAGAAATGCAAGCCATCCATATTGGATTATTGAAATAATTGATCTGATAAAGCTCAAAATCAAACAGATAAATTACAGCTAAGAAACACAAATAAATGACTTACAACTAAGACATGAGGTTGCCCTTTCAACCCTGTCATTAAATAACTCTTCTTTATGTCACAAACCATTACAATTTTTCCGATGCCAGATGGAAGTGGTATTGTAACATTAACCACTGATAGACTCTGTTTCCATGACTACTTCTCAAGATCCACTCCATTACCAGCATTTGGGGCTAGATAACATGCAAAAACCATCAACATGAAAATGAAATCTACATCCTTGTAAAAAAATGGGAGGAAAAAAAAAATCCACAAATTGAAACAGATTGTAGGATAACTCATTCCTGCAACATGATTATCTTGTCATGAGCAATAAAAAGAAATCAGGAGAAATGTAATTTTTGCCACATTTTGACAATCATTTCTTTTTGCATATTCTATGAGCAATTGATGAAAAAAGTCAATGAAAGCTTGTCAACATTAGGATTATAGTAAAACATATACGAACTGCTCCAACACATATATAATCCTAAACATAAGTATTTATACATAGAAGTATTTATTGAGGACATTGTATTTTGTGAAAATATGGAAGTCAAATCTTTGAAATAACACAATTTATGGTACCACTGCCTTACGAAGTCCATTCATTCGAGTATTTACGAAGTCCATTCAAGAATTTTTTCAAACTTCAAAGCTCAAACAATTAACATGTAGCCTAAAAAAACTCAGATTTAAAAAGGAGATAACCCAAACATGTAGAGTATATATCTCACATTTATATATCCTAATTTCTAGACATTGAAATGACACTTTTAGCATACTATTGTGAATTTTATCCAAAATGCTAGAGAAAAATATTGATGGTTATTTTTGTTAAAAATGAAAACTATGGCCAAATTCCACTTTGAACAGGTCCTTTGGGGAAGATAATTGTGGCATTGAATTCCTCTTTTCAAGAGGACCAAAATCGATCTAAAGATCATCAAATTTGGATAAGTAGAAGTGGAATTTTGAATTTATGTTTCTCATGTAAATTATTTAGGTCGGCCTCAACTATATGTCGGCTTAAGAAGATCAAAAGTCACGCCCACTCAACTCCACTGAATTTTATATATAGAGGAGAATTCTCTCTCATTTGGGACACATCAATCAAAAGAAAAAGATATCTTGCTAGCAACGAAGATTAAGGAGGATAAATTCTAGTTATGGTTGGCATTGTTTTGGTTAGGGCTTTGTCATAACAGGTCCAAGTTTGGAAGTAGTGCTTCACTATGGTTAAGGACAATCTTATATATGGGTTGTGACTTGTTTCGTATGGGACTTCTTCCTGTAGTTTGGATGCAACTAGAAGATATTCTCACTGCTTGACCGCAAGCCTTAAATCACTTTCCCAAGAAGCTGAAATACAACTAAAAGCCGCTGACCTTATATGATAGTATTCGAGTGCTTGTTGAGGATGACATGGAAACTTAAAAACATGCTAGGACTACTACAAATAATAGAGCCCTTGTAAGAAGAAAAATGTCACACTATTTGTAGATATTCAAGGGCTGGAGCAACATGCTTCAGAAGCCCTAATCCAGAACCACAAAGATAATATCAACGGTGACCTTAATGTGGTCATAAACCAACTCCTTAAGCCAGTGAAAGGGAGCATCATGTGAAATAAGGAAGGCCGCAATAGAAAGGAGGATTTTTGGATCAGTCAACTTAGAAAGTAGTGGATTGTTGTTGCCCTAACCAGACCGATCTTCTACAACAATATGATTTGTCCTCTATGACTAGACTGCCCAGATTACAAGATTGAATGGATCTAAGAGCAGTGATGCTTGATCTTCATATTGGCAAGTTATTTTATATCATTGTACTCTCTCTCTTTCTCTGTTGAACATTTGATGATAATAATAAGACGATTTGATCAAGGGTTTTCCCCATCTTGGGGTTTTTCCCTGGCTTGAGCCATATTCTCGTGTCTTTTTGTCTTAGCTTGTCTTCTGCATCTATCATTTATGTTCTTTCATTAGTTATTGTTATATAATATCTAATGTGATTTGTAAATGGATTAATGGCCATATGGTTGAATGAAGTATCTAACCTAAGCAAAGAACATGTTGTGAATTACTATACTAGAGCATATTTGATGGCTAGTTTGACCCTCCCTTTTGATGCCACGACCTGGCAAATGATGGCTTGAACTTCTAAGAAAAAACTGGTGTTGGATAGGTCAGCAAAAATATGGGTGAAACTACCCACAAAAAATACCTTCAACTTACTGATAATAACTGGTACGACCTCCTCAAGTGATCCCAAAGTCTGGCAATGAGTGAATTAGCCCCCTTTCTCCTACATGAACTACAGATGGAAAATATGACCTCCAAAAATCCCACAATCTCCGGTGGTACTCATGACCTGGCAATGAGATGAATCTTTAGCAATAAATACCAGTGAAATATCTGAGTGGTCTTTTTTCTTTTGATCAACTAGGGTGGATTTGTTTCACCACCGAAACTAATTCATTCAAGGGTTTCACCCTTAGCACTCAAAAGCCATCATTTTTACATGATAATCAATGAGCTTGTTAAACAAGCCAATTAAAGCAAAGAAAAGGAAAATCAGGGGCTTGGAAAAACATAGGAGAGGGAAGATAACTCAAGTAGCTAAGAACACTCTCTATAGAGGTGCTCATGGATGATGGTTTTAAAAAACCTAGTATAAGACTATAACACCTTTAATGAAGTAAAACCCAATCCATAACACTTATCACTTGCACCTATCATTTGAAAGGGTCATCCTATGGAGACACTTAATAGGTTATGTAATAACTCTCTCGTAGCTATGTTTGGCAACTTGTATACAATTATAAGCTATTCGGGCATTTGAAGATGATATTTATGTGAATTACTTTGATGTCATTAACCTTAAATATGGTCCACCTTTGGTGTTCTTGTGGTTCTTATACCCATGATGTACATCTCACTTAATTCCTTGAGTATGTGTTAGATGATGTTTGAGGTGTAGCTAGGATACCTTGAGGGATAATGTGATGCTTTTTTAGAACTTGATAGAGAACCTCCAACCATCATTTCAAAATGATGCAAAGCACTTGTTGGAGGATGTTGGAGGAATTTTGAGGAGCATTGAGCTTGATGAGGATTTGGTATAGATGATGTCAGACCCTTCACCACCCTCAAGACCTTTGACATTGATGTTATGGTCTGGGAGTAGGTGTACCCTTGAAATGATAGGACACCCCCAAGATGACATTGCACATTCTTGATTGATGTTTCTCTTCTCTTGATGATTGATGATGATGACTTACGATCCCTTTTGATGGAATTTTGAACCTTTCACCATAAGGACATCATAACTTAGCTGGATGATGCCCTACCTTAGCTTGCATTTGATGATGATGTGGCCTCTTTAAATGTTTGCATTGGCTTGAAAGAGTTCTTTTGGTGATGAGGCACCACTTTTGGATGATGAAACATGACTTGTAATATGCAACAAACCCTTTGATTTATTCATTACACCTCTTTTATGTCAAGACATGCCTTTTTTTATGATGGCATCACCCTTGGAGGCATTTTTTCTCACACGTGTGGGTTATTTGAAGTGTTTTGCATGTTATTTCATCATTGGGGCTATCTTTTGGGGTAGACTTGATGACCTATCCACTCTATATTATGGATTTTGGTGTTTTCAAGGACTTTTATTCTAATTGGAGGATTAGATCACTTGGTTTCACTGATATATATAGGGGAGTGATTTAAATCCTAGGATAATTGTTACAACTTGAGATCATTTGCCTTTTGATTAGTATTCTTTTATCTTGTGCATCATGGAGGCCTAGTTGAGCAACTTTTCATGGATGGAATTCTTATGTGATGTGAACCCTTTTCATGGATGGAATTATTATGTGATGTGATCTCTTTTCATGGATGCTTATGATGGATCTTGGAAGATGCATGGTGACATAAGTTGGTTTATTTTCTTTGCCTTGGTATTATGTTTCTTGGGATGAATGTTCATGTGTTAAGTTAGTTTATTTGGTATTTTCTTCATAGTCCCTTGTTAAGCTAAACCCTTCTTGCAAGTATCTGATGAATATAGATAGTTTTTTCTTTCTCTTAATCATCTAGAAAATTTGAGAACCTAGATCTAAAACCCTAGGGTAAATTAGTTTATTTTCTCTACTTTGTTTGGATCTAGTTATCACTCCAAGGAAACCCTATAATTGTTTGAATCCTATACTTCATATGCCCTAGATTGAGAAGGCACTAGTCCATCTCTCTTGTGGCATTTGTCTTTTTGTTTTACAATAAATTAAGGTTCATTTATGGAAAAATCTAATATTTTCAACATTTAATGATTAGTCGGTCCATGTCATAGGGTTAGATATTGTTGAAAAATGTATTGGATAAGTCAAATTGTTGTTTCATATGCATTTTTAGCCATTTTTCTAGGGCTTATATATGAAGTTTTAAGTATTGTTATTTGCCTTACCGACCATAAAAACTTGTTGTATCTTAGCTTCTAATTTATTCTTTAATTTATCCTTCATTCTACATTGTTTATTCATAATTTTAACATCAAAATTTGTTGTTTTTGTAAACTTTAATATTAATGTAAATTGTTGATTTAAAATCCTAATTTGTAATAGCAAAGATTTTGTTGATTTGAGGTGTTCAAAAAACCTATTTGAACCTCATTTGGTCTACTGTAGCCTCTAGATTGAACCACAACTACGTTGAACCCCAATATGGAATTTACCATTTCATCTACCTCAAACCTTAATTTGTTTATATTTATATCCAGTGGATTTTTATTATAGGAGACACTTAGCTTAAGACCCTTGGGTTTACTTCATCCCTAATGTCTACCAAGAAATCCTCGCTTCTATTAGATTGAATCCATCACTAAAATGAGGGAAGTAGTTAGTAAGGTGAAAGTGGTGACATACCCAAATGTTACACATTATCTAGGTCATCTAATGCAGCTTTGCACTAGACAGTTAAATTTTATTGTAACGAAAACATTAAAATTTATTTAACTATCTAGTTTAGATAGATATAATAATTAAACTAACTAAAATTGTTTCTCTCTCTATCCAAATTTAAACTTGGTTTCAGATACATGCATGTTTGCTTGTAATAAACTAGATATATTAATTAAACTAGCTAAAATTGTTTATCTCACTATCCAAATTTAAACTTGGTTTCAGGTACATGCATGTTTGCTTGTAATAAATACATTAATTTATTAGTAAAAGTACATAATACATATGATCACATTTCATAACTCAAGTGTATTTATTACCAGCATTAAATTATCAGTAAAATACATCGGATCTCATTTCATAACTCAAGTGTATTTAAGGTTGTGCTCATCAGATGATATATATTTTAAAATATTTTATTAATTAAATCTAATTTAAAAAAAATTAAAAATGATATGCTTGACCTACGCTTTAAATAAACCTATACTAACTAAGTCATCAATTCAGTTCAATTAGAACAATAATTCAATCCATTTCCAAGTGAGAGAAGGTCAAATAATATGTACATTATAGATTTATAGGTAGAACGGTACTACTTCAAAGCTTACAACTCTAAGTTGGGAATCATTATTTCAAGGACGCAAAGGAACTAAGACTCGGCTTCGCATCATAAATGTCTATGCCCCATATGCAAATAGAAAGGACTTCTGGAATTGTGCAGATTTCAGTGGCCTTTTGGATCTTGAATCTCTCATTTTGGCAGGAGACCTTAACTTCTCAATCGACTCTTCAGAGACTTGGGCTCTCTTTGTCACCCAGACTCTTTGGGAGGCTATTTCAAAGATATTTTCTTGAAGAAATGCCTAAGAGACATCATGTTGAATCCATTGGGTCCAACTTGGAGGAACGAGAGGCAAGATGAGTAGGGACTAGCCAAGCGACTTGATCACTTCTATGTTCGAGCCACTTTAGCTAGCAACCTAAAGGATTTGCAGTCCAACATCTTGCCAATTCAAATCTCTGGTCCTTTCCCTATATTGCTGTAGTGGAATGGGATGCATAGTCATAAATCCTCTCCTTTCAAATTTAATCACTTTTGGCTAAAGGACCCAAACTTTATCGCTTTTGTTATTTCATCCTCGCAGTCCCCTAGTGAAGAATCTTCTCCTCTGAAGATGGACAAAATCAACTAGAAGTTGAGATCACTTAAGGCGAAGGACATAATATGGGCAATTAAAAAGAGACAGATGAATATTCAAGATCTCATCTCCATTGATCAACAAGCAAAAATTCTAGAGGACCCTAGTTCCCCTACTTATTTTTCTGCAAAAAAAAACATGAGATTCTTCAATTGGAAATTAGAAGATCTAAAATCCTTCAATGTCAGGTTGAGGAATTACAACAAAAGGGAAGAATTTTATGGATTGAAGCAGGTGATAAGAATAGCATATTTTTTCATAATCATGTCTCCTCTAGACGAAAAAAAACTCAATTTGGAGCATCAAATCAAAATCGGGAGAACTCCTTACTAGTCAACCAGATATTGAAGCAAGGGCAAGGAAACATTTCAGTAATTATACAATGCTAGGCCACATGCTCCACTTTGCAAACCGTTGGCAATGTGTGAGTTATTCCCTTCCTGGTCCAATCTGAAGGACAACATTCAAATGGATAGACCTGTAACACAGGAAGAAGTTCTCCAAGTATTAAAAGGCCTGGCTAGAGGAAAAAATTCGGGACCCGATGGGTGGACCATGGAACTCTTCTTGCATTTTCAGGATATAATGATTGAAGAGCTTACTGAGATGGTTGAAGAATCCAGGGGTCTTGGCTGGGTCTCTGGAGCCACAAATGCAACCTTCATCTGTCTCATTCCCAAGGTCTCCAAACCGATATCATTTTCTGACTCTCGCCCAATTTCATTATGCAACACAATTTATAAACTCATATAAAAAATAATTGCAAACCATCTTAAGCCTCTCTTGTCCAAACATATTTCCGAGGAGAAATTTGGTTTTCTTAAGCATAGACAGATCCATGACGTAGTTGCAATTTCCCAAGAGGTCATTCATTTAGTCAAGAAAAACCATTTGGATGCCTGCCTTATGAAGATAGATTTATCAAAATATTTTGATTGTGTTGACTGGGAACTTATGTGGATGATTTTGGCAAAGATTGGCCTGGGAAAAACAATGATAAATTGGATTAAGGCATGCATAAAATTTGCGTCTTTTGCTATCGTGATAAATGGCCTCCCTACAAATTTCTTCTCAACCTCCAAAGGGCTTAGACAAGGCTGCACGATGTCCCCATTACTATTCCTTATAGTCATTGATAGCCTAGGCAAGAAAATTAAAGCTGCCAGATCACAGGGGCTCATATCTGGATGCAAAATTGCAACTATCTCCTTGTCACACTTGATATTAATGGACGATTTGATGGCCATTGGGAAGCTAGATCCTAAAGAATAGCTAACATTTCATGTTGTCCTTCAAGACTTTGGCCTTGCTTCTAGCTTTTACATGAACAATTCCAAGTCCTTCCTGATTTCAAATGACCCAGATGCAGAAGTGACATTACATATTGCTCATACTTTTGGGGTAAAAAATTCTCATATGGATGGAGGGTTCCGATACCTGGGCTTTATATTGAAACCGAATGGTTACATAATTTGTGATTGGGATTGGCTCATTCATAAAATTGAGAAGAGGCTCAACCACTGGACAAACAATTGGATATATCTTAGGGGGGCAACTTATTTTGATAAAATATGTTCTTCATAGCATCCCCATCTACTAGATGCACATCTTCAAGTTACTAAAGAGTGTGATCAATAAATTAAAAACCATCACTTCTCGCTTTCTATGGGTTGGTACAAGCAGAGAAAGGAAAACCCATTTGGCTAGCATGGATTTCATCAATCATCCTACTACCCTTGGTAGCTGGGGGACTAAAGACATCGCCACTTTCAATATGGCTCTCCTCTTAAAAAAATTATGGCGAGCAGTGTCTGACGAAGGACTTTGGCAACAAGTAATTGGCACTAAATATATGCAGAACAAGGAATTTATTTTGTGGTTGCATAATGGTGCTCTGGATCCCTCACACATCTCCTATTCTTGGAAAATCCTTCTATCGACAAAACACTGGTTTTTTGGTAATCTTAGGTGGGCAGTTGGTTCCGGCTCCACTCCTGCAATAGGGCTTGACTCGCTCTCAGGCTTGATTGCTTCTCATATCCTATCACTTGATCTCATCATCTACCTAAATAACATGCATTTATTTGTGATCAAAGATTTAACAAATGTGGCCCTATCAACTCCTTTCTATACTCATTGGAAAGAGGATCTACAGTCTGAACTTCCGGAGGTGCTGTTACTAGAATGGCAGAATTACATAACCAATCTAAAACTGTCTAGGATAGTCCTCTTTCCAAAAGTAGACAGGTTGATCTAGTTTGGTGGCTCACAACATTGGAGGGTTATTTTCAAGAAAGCATACAATTTAATCTCTAGTCCCACGAGACAAATGCCAATTTACCCTTGGTTGGAGAGGGCTTTGAAACGGAATTTTCCCCTAAAATTGAAATGCTTCTCCTGGCTTGTTGCCCATAAACGCATTCTCACATGGGAAATTTTATGCAAGAAGGGTTTCCAGGGTCTGGGACGATGTAGTCACTGCCTCTCATATGGAGAGGAAATACTTCACCTCTTCATTCTCTGCCCCTTTACCTCTTCTATTTGGTATGGGGTCCTCCACATGATGAGATGCCCTTCTGCCTCGGAAGGTCCAGACATTATCACTTGTCTTAGTCGGTGGTCTCTGGAACACAAGTCACATCGTTCACTGGCCTACTTCATCATCTAGGGCATCTAGAAGTCTAGAAATTAAAGTGTAGGAATTTACAGGGTAAGTTCCTCAGAAAGAACACCAAAAGGACACCGCTCACAACCAGATCTCAAATCAATACACCAGTATTTTTGACGTGGTTAAAACCCTCAAAGAGGGAAACAGTCCACGGCCTGAGCCAATGTTGCCACTTCAGGCAATTTATTAATCAAAGAATGAAAATTTACATAAGCTTTCTCTCATAGACGGATTACCCGAACAATGACCCTCCATGCGCTTTAAATAGAATTCATGGACCAATCGGGTGTCAAGCCACGGATCAAGTGTCGGTAATACCGAGGAGAGAGTGAACCGTCGGATCACTACATATCGTGACCGTTGGATTGTAAGTTACAAAATGTACAACGGTAAAGAAACACACTTTACCTAACTCTATACTAGACCAAGTTGAACTTAACTATTTCCTATGTGTTGGAATATCCTAACATCCCCCCTTAAGAACAACTTGGGATAGGATTGAAGGATTTACAAATATGACACAATAGGAGAAGGAAGGAGGCACTAGAGCCTATCCCCCCTTAGTGACAACTTCCTGAACTCCAAGCATATATCGAAGTTTAGTGAACTTCGCCTCTGTGAGAGCCTTTGTGAAGATGTCTGCAACCTGATCATCTGTTGAACAATATTGCACTTCAAGAACATGGTCATGAATGAGCTTTCTGATGAAGTGCATGTGTAGTTCAATGTGTTTGCTGCGCTGATGCTGGACTGGATCTTTGCATAGCTGAATGGAACTTTGATTATCACACCAAAGTGTGGTTGGATGCTGCTGCTCAAAGCCAAACTCTGATAGGATCTGACGAAGCCACAAGGCTTCCTTACTAGCTTCCACAGCACCACGATACTCTGCTTCTGCTGACGAAAGAGAAATGGCAGCCTGTTTCTTACAAGCCCATGTAATAGGTCCTGAACCAAGAGTGAAGACATAACCGGCAGTAGACTTCCGATCATCAAGGTCACCAGCCCAATCAGAATCAGTGAAACCAACTAATAGAGGAGTTGCTTTGGCACTGTAATGAATCCCAAACTGTACTGTACCTCGAACATAACGAAGTATTCTTTTAGCTACTTTCCAATGACTTTCACGAGGGTTTTGCATAAAACGAGCAACAAGGCCAACAGCAAAGGAAAGGTCAGGACGAGTATGGGTTAAATACAAGAGTTTTCCTACAAGTTGACGGTATAAGGTAGCATCAACTTCAGGAGAAGTACAAGAGACTGAAAGTTTGACTCCAGAATGAAAGGGAGAAGGGGCTGGCTTACAGTCTTCCATGTGAAAATGACGAAGAATATCACAAGCATACTTGGACTGGGAAAGGGAAATACCCTCCTTGGATTGCAAGACTTGAAGACCGAGAAAATAGTGTAAGTGTCCTAAGTCTATCATTTCAAATTTCTTTTAAGGCTGGACTTCACATGGTTTATAAGGTTGGGATCACTACCAGTAAGAATAAGATCATCAACATAAAGAACAAGGATGATAAGAGAGTTGCCCACTTTCTTGGTGTAGACAGTATTGTCAAAATAACACCTAGAAAAGCCAGATTCTAAAAGAAAGCTATCCATTTTGGCATACCAAGCCCGAGGAGCTTGCTTGAGACCATAAAGGGATTTCTTAAGTCGACATACAAGGCTGGAGTCTGTTTGGATGAAGCCAATGGGTTGTTCCATATAGATTTCTTCATGCAAGTCCCCATGCAAGAAGGCAGATTTAACATCCATCTGATGGACTTCCCATTTTAAAGAGGCAGCAAGGGAAAGAACAAGGCGGATAGAGTTCATTTTGGCAACAGGGGAGAAGGTTTCAGTGTAGTCAATGCCTTCAACCTGTGAAAAGCCCTTAGCAACAAGACGAGCTTTATGTTTATCTACTTTCCCATCTGGTCCATACTTGGTTCTGTAAACCCATTTACATCTAACAAGTTTGCGTCCCTTTGGTAGAGGAACAAGATCCCATGTATCATTTGTCAACAATGAATGATATTCTTCATTCATAGCTGCTTCCCAATGTGGATGGCCTGAAGCTTCTGCAAAAGTGTCAGGATCATGATTTACTGGAGCTTGAGCCAGTAAAGAAGAGGCTCTTTCAAACTGAGAACGTGTACGTCGCTGATCTGTAGGATCACCGGCAAGATCACCTGCTGCATCCCGAGTAGCACGGACCCATCTTGGAAGTTGAGGATCCTGAGAAGGTGGGGGAGGATTGTCATCCTCACTTTCATCATCTGAAGAAGAAATGTTTTCAAAAGTAGAAGAGATAGGAAGAGGTGGCACATCCGCCGGACTAGGCTCGCAGGCCGATTTATTTTCATCAAATTTTACATCTCTTCTAATGATAACATTTTTGGACTTAAATGGAATAAGTCTATAACCTTTTACATCTTCAGAATATCCAACAAAAGTACATTTCTCACTCTTAGGTTCTAAAGCTTTATGCTTTTCATCTGGAATATGGGCCCATGCTTCACTTCCAAAAACACGAAAGTGACTTACATCTGGTTTAATGGAACTCCAAGCTTCTTCTGGAGTGATATTCTTTAGAACCTTAGTAGGAGTGCGATTGATTATATAATTTGCACAATTAATTGCTTCGGCCCAAAAACTAAGACTGAGTCCTTTAGATTGCAGCATACAATTAGCCATTTCCTTTAAGGTGCGATTTTTCCTTTCAGCTACACCATTTTGTTGTGGAGTGTATGGAACAGTATGTTGCATTTGAATTCCATTTTCGGTGCAAAAGTTGATGAATGTGTTTTTAACATATTCTCCACCATTATCAGTTCTTAGCTTAAGAATTTGATGTCCAGATTGTTTTTCAACAAAGGCTTTGAAGGCCAAAAATGTGTTAAATACTTCGCTCTTGAGTTTTAAGAAGTATACCCAAGTGCGTCTGGAGAAATCATCAATAAAAGTTAAGAAATACTTGCAGCCAGAGAATGAAGCAACAGGAAGTGGACCACATAAATCACTGTGACAAGCTGTAAAGGGGCTGAGGCGTGCCAAGAGGCACGTTTTTCAAAACTGTCCCGATGATGTTTTCCAAGTACACATCCGGAACAAACACCATCTCTGCAAGATACCATAGGAAGACCTGTCACCATATTTTCTTTACATAGATGCTGAAGGGAGCGATAGTTTAAGTGACCAAATCGCTCATGCCAAAGTTTGCTCACTTCATCATTATGAGCAACAAATACTGAGGGAAGATTTGATGACCCAAAGTTGTGAAACTTATACAACCTTGTGGAATCATCAGCAATACCAGTAGCTAGAATCTGTTTAGGATCTCTTAGATCCTTGATTACAACATCATGAGGTGAAAATTCAACAATTTTACCTTCACCTGAATGAGTTATCTGATATACAGATAGAAGGTTGTAGGATAAGGTTGGAACACATAATACATCATTAAACTGACCATTGTCTAGATGAACAGTTCCAGTCCCTACAACGTTAAGAGATCTATCATCACCAACATATATATTTTTGGTGTTACAATCATTTAAAGAAGAAAACATGGCTTTGTTTTTGGCCATGTGATAAGAGGCTCCAGAATCAATGAGCCACTCATGAGAATGAGAAGAAGAAGATACATTTAATGCATAACCAGACTGAGATGATTGACAACGACTGAGAAATTGACCACATGCAGAAAGATGAATTTGAAGTTGAAGTTGAAGAATGCTCCACATGGATGTTATGTTTCTTCATTATGGCTTCCAAGGCTTCCATCTTCTTAAAGCATTTAGATTCTAAGTGGCCATCTCGATTACAAAAGTTACAATGTCTATCAGTCTTCTTCCATTTGTTTTTATTGGTCCTATCATTTTGCTGAAATGATCTTTCATTTTGAGGCTGAGTTTTCTTAGGACCCTTGTTTGGTTTAGGACCATTCTTTTTAGGATATGACTTCTTAGGATTCTTTGAATTTGGTTGCTGCTGGGCGGCTAACGCTTTCTTGGAAGAGTTTCCAAGATTAAGAAGACCAAGGTGTAAGAGTTTTTCTTGTTCTCTTATTAAAGAATCACAAAAAGAGTCAAAGGAAGGGGCCTTGTAGTCTTTTCCTTGACAAATGAAAGCTTCCCTTGTAGAATGGAAGGTGGAAACAAATACAGAGTAGGCTGGTCCCAACTTAGTAAGGATGGAATAAATAAGGTTACTATCTTCTTTCTTAACCTTAACACCTTCCAAGAGATATCTAAAGGTCTTGAATTTGGACAAGAAATCTTCAATGCAAGAAAAATTATTAGGATCCAATGTAAGCAACTCATTTTCAAGTTGATGGGCTCTAATTTCATTTTTAATCCCAAAAACTTTAGTGATTTGTTCCAATGCTTCATGAGGAGTCTCAAGTTCTGCAATATGGAATCTGAGATCAGGAGAAATAGACATCCCTATCAAACCACGTGCTTGATCTTGTCTATTTTCCCATTTTGCAGCCTTGTCTTCATCTTTTGGTTTCTTCTCTTGGCCTGTGGCTATTCTGTAGAGACCTTTACTTCTAAGTAAATCTTCCATGTAGGCTATCCATTGGAAGTAGTTAGTGCTGTCAAGAATGACTTGGCATGGACTTTCCATTTTTTTTTTTTAAACTGAAGCTGAAGATGCTGAAAGTAAGTGTTTCAATGGATAGATCTCGAAAAATTAGGCTGTTTTAAAAAAAACGGCTCTGAAAAAGGCTTCCGGATGAAGAAGTTATGGCTTTTTGAAAAAAAATTGTTGAAGTCGCCGGCAAAGTGCGCGAATGTGCGGGAATGAAAAAAAACGCCCCCACAAAATGGAGATTTGAACCCAAGACCTCTACTCTCTTAAAATAGCTTTGAACCAATTGAGCTATACAAAAAATTTGAGAGAGAGAGAGAGAGAGGGGGGGGGCCTTGGGTTGCGTGCTTCCCTTGAGAAAGCTCTTTTTTCCTACAAAACAAAAACACAAAACCCAACACGAATATGCAAAGAAAAACGAACCTTACGGCTCAATGTTAGCTTTAGCCGGAAAATAAATATTTTTCTCAATGTTTCTGATTTTCCAAGATCACACTAAGGTGCAGGGAAAAGAGCATACGCATGAGAAAAAAAAACTTCCTTTCTGTTTCTGATTTGCCCAAATCGCACAGAGTCGCAGGGCAAAGAGCATACGCAGAAATGAAAAGTATAGATCCGGTAATAAAAAAAGCTAAATAAACAGAAACCGAAATAACTAGAGAGAAAATAACAGTAAACTGCAGATAAACACTGTATACCTCCAGATCTTAAAAATGACGCAGATAGGGCTACCGGAAACCTTTTCGCGTGAAACGAAAGGGGTTCCTCACTGGAACAGATGCTCCGAACACAACAGAGCAGTCCTCTCGGCCCGAAAGCAGTCAGAAACAGTAGATCTAGGAAACGACAGCCGCATGCAGTTCTACCGGCTTCAGATTTGGATCACCAACGGACGCGGCCCTCAAATAACTCTGATACCATGTAGGAATTTACAGGGTAAGTTCCTCAGAAAGAACACCAAAAGGACACCGCTCACAACCAGATCTCAAATCAATACACCAGTATTTTTGACGTGGTTAAAACCCTTAAAGAGGGAAACAGTCCATGGCCTGAGCCAACGTGGCCACTTCAGGCAATTTATTAATCAAAGAATGAAAATTTACATAAGCTTTCTCTCATAGACGGATTACCCGAACAATGACCCTCCATGCGCTTTAAATAGAATTCATGGACCAATCGGGTGTCAAGCCACGGATCAAGTGTCGGTAATACCGAGGAGAGAGTGAACCGTCGGATCACTACATATCGTGACCGTCGGATTGTAAGTTACAAAATGTACAACGGTAAAGAAACACTTTTTACCTAACTCTATACCTAACTCTATACTAGACCAAGTTGAACTTAACTATTTCCTATGTGTCGGAATATCCTAACAATGCCTTCATATTCGACCATGTTATGTCGAACATTTGGAGAACATGTTGTAGTATCCTCTCATATTACTCTAAATTTTTGGTTCCCTTGCCCTCCATTGACTCTCTTTGCCCCCTCTTAAAGACCTCTAGTCCTCTTATCCTGTAGGATTTTTCGATGGTGCATCATCTTTTAACTCCTATGGAAGTGGAATGGTCATTCATATCAACCTTGACCTCTTTTATAGGTTTTATTGGCATTGTGGCTTGGGATCTAATACTTGAGTTGAACTTCTTGCACTTTGGGGGGTCCTCCATTGTGCCCACTGGCTTGACATCTGGTCTCTCTCTGTCTTTGGTGACTCTAAATTTGTTATTGACTGGGCTAACCACATGGGTTCCCTAAATTCTCTTGCTCTAGAGACTTGGAAATCTCGAATTAAAGATCTTACACTCGTTTTTCTTCATCTTCCCATTTTGCACATCTACTGATCTCAAAATAGTGAAGTAGATTGACCATCAAAATTGGGTTGTTGCTCTCATTTGAATCACATCATCTTCCAACAATTCTGCTTTGGCTCTTTGATAGGGGAAAGTTCCATCCCATTATAACATGGGTCTCCGACTATAGGGTTCTCTATGAGAGCTCTCTGTCTAGAACAAATTTTGTTTTTAGACTATGTTAGACTTATGGAAATGTTCTCACTGTGTCTTCTAATTCACAAATATTATGATCCAACTAAATATATTTCTCTATGGCGATTTGTGTTAACAAATAAATGATGACTCATCCGAACACATCAATGGCCATTGAAATTTACTCTCAATAATATATGTACTTTTTTTTTTCCATAATAGAAAGAAGCTTTTTTTCTAGGAAAAAACAAAAGAGAAGGTAGAACCGTACCTTTGAATGAAGACTTATATATTAAAACCGTACCTTTGAGTGGATGATTGATTTGTTTCAGTGCGTTGGCACTCAAAATCATGTAATAAAAAGTGCGTAGCGCAATCTTCCACGATTAGTTTTTATGTTTGGTACGTTGCGTGTCACCATTTTTCGAAAAGTTAATTCAAGGTAGGTACATAATTGAGGTAATGATAGAAGCACCGCTGTGGTACAAGCTTCCATTTGCATTTCCTTGATTGTAAGAGCAGACACTAGAAAAGGAATTTGCATTTCCTTGATGGTAAGAGCAGACACTGGAGGAGGAGAAATACTGAGGTGGTTGGTTTATTGTTTTGAGGTTTTTTGGTTGGAATGAATTGGGTGTAGTAATTTGAAATATCTAAAGTTTTCGAGTGAATATTTCATCCATTATTAATACTATTAAACAATTATCTTTATCCTGGGTTTACAAATTGCTGGTTTTTGGTTTCAGCCATGGAAAATCTAGCTACTGAGCCACTACTACTGCAAGAGGATTTCACAGAATATATAGAGGAGGAGAACACAGATGACTCCATGAACACAGCTCACCGCATAAGTCAGGGTAAGTTGAAGTTGAAAACAATTAGTTTGTTAGAAATTGATTATATAACTGGTAAATACTATTGTCCAATGGTTAAATGAAGAAATTTGATGTTCACCTCTACAATTCCTTTAATTGAAAAAAAAAGAAAACACTGATAGACACTGTAAATGAAGAATTAATGTTGAAATTGTGCAGATCCATGGTACCAAGTAGCCTTCATCCTGATAACATCAATGAACAGTGCGTATGTATTAGGATATTCTGGAATTTTCATGGTTCCTTTGGGATGGGTAGCAGGAATCCTGGGATTTATAGCAGCAGCCTTCATTTCTTTCTATGCAAATTACCTTCTTGCGCGCCTTCACCAAATTGACGGACTGCGTCATATTCGATACCGAGACCTCGCTGGTTACATTTACGGTATGTACTCTGTCACAACCTCTTGTACCTGTGAGAATGTAGCAATAGTATTATTATATTTCGAGGAAGGAAGCATCAATTTCACTATCTTGATATTGTTGGAAGAACATTTAAATTTTACCTTTTTAGGTGAGGGTATCCATTGAGAAACGTTATAGAATTTTGTTCAAAATTTTAATTTAAGTGTTTTGAATTTGGGGTTTGAATTTATGGTGAATGGGTGTATTGTTAAGGTTTTGAATTCAGTGTAAATGGATGCATTGTTAAAGAACTCTTGTAAAAAGGAATAAGTGTAATTCTTTGAAAAAAGAAGGTATCAATTCAAATCCGAAAATAAAATGTCATTAGTTCAAATCTCTTCAAATCCAAAAATAAAATGTCACCGGTTTAAATCTCAATTTCTTTTTTACAAATAATGGCTTAGTCTAAACAGATCATAATTTCACTTGGAAAATAATAAAAATTCTGACATAATTTTTAGAAAACCAGCAGAATATTTTGAAATTTCCAGTTACAACTGTGAAGCTTCAGAATTTTGATTACTTCAGAAATCTTAGTACTAAAACAAACAAACAACAAAAAAAAATTAAAACATTTCCACAGTAAAATTTCTTGAAAATTTTTACCCTAAAATTGTAGTTTGGTAAACAATTCCCAAAACTGCTAAAAAAAAAAAAAAACACCCACCATTCTAATCAGTATACCAATTCCAAAGCTCAAGCACTCTGTCAAATTTCCAATCATGACAGGAAATTCAAAACTGAAACACCTATCAAACTTTTATGATATCAGCAATTTTAAAATCCATTTCTAACCATTTTAACAAAATTTATTTTTACCGCAGATGAAAAAGTTTCTTAATTATATTTAATGAGTAAATTACTTCTAAATTTGCCCATCAAATTCTGTACCTGGTTCCAATATCTTAAATAAATCTGTTACATTTCAAGAAACCCCTTGCCACATCTGTAGAGGGCTTACTGTTGCTTAAGCATTAGGGTCAGCATTACTTTCTTTTGGGTTACGCAATCGGAAATGAATATTCACCCACCCGGTTCCATGGGCGGTTGCTATAGGACCGTGCGAATAAATGGATTGAGATATCAATTATAAAGCGTGAAACTGGTGGAATTTTTGGGTGTTTAGTGTTTGCCCACTCGAGTTGTTGAAGATCTGGACAGTACTTGCATAACGTGTGGGTTACACTAAAACCTAAAACCTACACCTCTGACTTTTGTGATGAAATTTTAGGACGTTCTCCACCTAATGTGGGGTTGATAACCTTATGTCACCTAACCTTATATCTAATCATAATTTACTTTAAATTTAAATTAAATAAACTTGTGATTCATGAAATAAATGTTTTATTACAAATCGCATATTATTAACTTATCATAAAATAATAAAATATACAAATTAAATTAAATTAAAACCCATAATAAAATTGGACTTCGGCCCAACAAAACATCTGTCATAAAATGTATCTAGTATTGCAAAATTCCAGGCCTAATTCCAGGAGTCAATTCCATGCTTTTAGTTGCTGAGTTGGCAGGTTTGTGATTAGGCTCGGGAGCCAGGTTCAGAAGACAATTGGGAACTACGCTATAAAGTTGATGTATCAGAGATTTATTTGGAGATGCATACTTCTAACAATTAATTATATTCACGATAAATGAAAAGTGTGACCACATTACTTCTATCAATGGTATAACCTTTAACGAAAATGAATAAATTGGTCTTGGTGACTTGCGATAAAATGAATTAATAAATAAATAATTAATGTTTCAAGTAATTTTTTTTATTAATTTTATTAACAAAATAATGTATTTGATGGAGACTCATTGGTTAATGAGTCAGTTTTAATTAATTTTCAAATACACTCGGTAATATTATATATATTTTTTTAATTTTTATTTTTTATAAATATTTTTTTTTAAGTAATTGTCAAATATATTTGGTAATATTATATATATATTTTTAATTTTTATAAATATTTTTTTCATTAACCATTATATTAAAAAAAATAAATTATTTTAACGTTTATGAGGTTAAAGATAGTATATGAGACAAATTGCTTCTTTATCTGCGTGATGTATTTGACTTTTTTTCTGTGAAGCTTCATCATAAATGCTCCCAGCTTTTCAACAAACCCCTCACTAAATAGATTATCCCAAGAGCTAGCTGCCAGAATATCTCCATAACTTTCCTTGTTGTTTTTGAAGACCTCACATTCTAAAATGAAATGTTTTTCTGTTTCCACTTTTCCGAAAAAAAAAAAATGCATGCTCTTTCCTCCCACACTTCTTTTGGCGTTTTCCAGTGCTCTGTTTCACAACGAAGTTGATGAGAATTAGCCCTTAACTAAGCAATAAGAATTTTGGCTCTCCAAGAGATATTGGTCTCTATGTATGCTTTTGTTTTATGACTATGAGTGGGATTAAACACTTCAATATAATACTTTCTTTCTTCCTAGCTCCTTATCCCAAGTACACTTGTGGAACTTTTCCATAACAAAAGCTTTTATCTCTTTGCTGTTTATGGGACACACATTCAAGCAAATACCCCATTTACTAAACCATTTGTTATTTTGTTGCATCCAAGTTTTTTTTCGGTTGCACAATCTGTCATTAAAGACAACCTTAGGCTATCTACCCTCTTCCATTTTCTCATTTTTTTTTAAATACCTTATGACTTGCACCATAGCAATAACTTCAAGAGGAGTAACGTCTATTTCACTTAACAAGCTAGCATAAGGAATTGCATTTTTAATCTTGAATTTGTATGTAATCAAACACTTTTGAATTTTCTCAATTTGTCTCCATTGCATGTCGGATGTGTTGTTGGCCCATAGTTCACAACAATAGAGAATCATTGGAATTGCTAGAAGAACAAAAAGAGTTTGAGTGGTTTTCTAGTCCCATAACTCTGCCTCTCTACACCTATTTTGAAAAGCATAAAATGCTTTCCAACCCCCCAAAGTTCTTTTCTTTCTACAACCTTCCCAACTTAGATTCTTCTTGAAGTCAATTCTCAAGTATTTGTAATCCGCAACTTCTTCCAGAATGTTGCCTTCAAAGTATAACTTATGCTGGTTATGTTTTCTTTTCTTAGAGAAAACCACTACTTTCGTTTTGCTTCTATTAACTTGCATCCCCACACTTCTACAAAAATGTTCAAGGGATCGTAAGTGCTCTTGCGAACCAAGAGTCGATTTAGCAATCAAGATAAGATCATATGCATACAAAATAAGCATTATAACAAACTTACCCAAATAGATACCATCACCCCCTTGTGAATTTAACCACTCCTCAAGCTTGTCGATATATAAACCAAAAGGGGTAGGAGACAGTGGGCAACCTTGCTTGACCCCGATATCACTTCTAAAACTTTCAAAAATGCCTGCTGAAGTTCTAATTTTGACTTTCACCTCTTCATACAACCTATGCACAACTACTCTCAAATGTTTAGGAACCCCAAGTTTCTCTGTACTGTGCCAAAGCTTATCCCTAGGAATCGAGTCAATTGCTTTTCTGAAATCAACAAAGCAACAAAAGACTTCTTCCTTTTTCTCCTAAACTTTTTCAATGATGTGCCTTAAAGTTATACAATAATCAACTGTGGAATGTTTAGGTCTAAAACCTGCTTGCCCTTTAGCATGCTTATATCTTTCTTCTGCCCACTTGCTAATTTTATTTTCGAGCATGCTTCCAAATAACTTTGCAAACAAAGAGTTTATCATGATGGTGCTATAATTGAAGGGATTATTGACGTCACCCCTCTTGAAAAGAGGTATTGCCAAACTAGTTGTCCAATTTGTGGGGAGCCCCTGTTGTATGATGTTGTTGAAAATTTTTGTAATTTGAGGTGCAAGGATCTTTGAGCCCCACTTTAGATATTTTGCTTGGAGTTCAGCTAAGTCTTTTGCTTTTCCAACGCCCAACTTCTTAATACCCATCTCTACCTCTTGCACTCTAAAGAGTTCATCATCAGTGTTGACCAAGGGGGGAGGGTCAACCTTGGGATCCTGCTCATAGAGTTGTCTTGCATAGTCAAAGCATTTAGACGTTGTAATACTATTTCTAGTTTGTATCTTTTTCAATTAGAGCTCCTTCCAAAATAATTTGGGATTATTTTTCCCAAAGAAGATTAGTTCTTCCCTCCTCGAAACCATGAAATCAGACTTTTTCTTGCTTAATAACTGCTTGTAAGCTTTGAGCTTTATGTTATCCTTGTTTGACTCTTTCCACATTCTCCTTAGCTTTTTGCATTCCTCGTCGAACCAAGAATTAACCAAAAAGCAATTTGTTTCAGACTTCTTAATTTTTGCTCTTTTGCACTTTGCAAGTGCGCTTGAATTAAATGTGTTAATTCATGACTATGAAGGTTGTGAATTGTTATTTTCTCCTTCTCGAAGAGCCTCTCTATCATCATTTTGAAGGTATTACAATTTTCTGGAGTCAAAAGAATTAGAGATAACTTTGTAGCAAAATAGAGATAGGTGCATAGATAATTTTGGATTAAATATTAGCCCCAACATCATAGTTCCTTGAAAGTTTATTGAAATATGCTTGTGTACATTTTATTCCATCTTTACCTTATGAGATTATTCATTAGCCTCACTATAATTGCATTAAATGAACAAATTCATAAATTTAAATTATAAAGTTAAATTCTTTTTTAAATTCAATATAAAGTTAGTTTTTTTTTAACCATTTTTTTTTAATTTAAATTACAAAGAAATATAAAAATTAAAGAAAATACCTTATTAAAACCTTTTTAGAAATTTAAATTTATGTTTAAAATTTTAAAAATAAATAAATTTATATTTAAGATTATTCATTTAATTTTCGATACTTTCTATACTTTATATTTAAGATTATATAGTTTGAGTGGGCCTAATGGTTAAGAGCATGTGTTTCCTCCTAAAAGGTCACAGGTTCAAAACCAGAGGGAGTAGAGTATGTATGCCTTCGTAGACTTAGCAGTCAATTAGCACTCAAATCACCAGAGGGAGTAGAGTATGTATGCCTTTGTAGACTTAGCAGTTAATTAGCAGTCAAATCACTGAGCGAAGCCACCAGAGGGAGTAGAGTATGTATGCCTTTGTAGACTTAGCAGAGTATGTATGCCTTTGTAGACCTAGCAGTCAATTAAGCCACCAGAGGGAGTAGAGTATGTATGTCTTCATAGACTTAGCAGTGAGATCAATGAGCTGAGATAGGTACTCCTGTCCCACACACAAAAAAATATTATACACCAATATAATATCATGGACCTTAAAATTAAATAATAATAATAATAACGATAATATGATATATATACACAAAAGTAATTTGATAAATAAATTTAAATGTTTATAATTTTAACATAAATTCAATTTTAATATATTAAAAATATAATTACGTCTAATCATGATTTAATTTAAATTTAAATTAAATAAAGTTGTGATTCATGAAAAAAAAAATTAATGTTTTTTTACAAATGGCATATTTTTTTCTAAGTAAGACTAATTCTATTAAAAGATACAAAAATAAAATTACAATGAGGCCCCAGCCTCAGCCGTTATGAGCATTGTTCATCAGGAGTATCTAAACTGCCCCATATTTGGGGAAACCAGTTTGCCATAACAAAAGAACCATACATGAGACCTTGACACAACACAGAAGAACACAAAAGAGGTTTTGACACAACACAGAATAACATAGATGAAGTTTTGACAGAACAACCTTTTGTTCAGACCAAAAACTAACACAACAAGTGACTTGACCAAACCAGTCAGCAGCTGAGACCTTAGCTCGCGCGTGGGTGGCAGCAGATGCCACGTGGCTTTATTTGGGCTCATCCGGGGCTGGAGTCTCCTCAACTATGCGACATGCATACCGATACCAATCTTCGTCCTCTTCCGCCACGCCACCTTGTGGCCCCCATGCAAGAAGAGTGCCAGCCATAGCCATCGAACTAGATGCTCCAACTGAGCTGCCACCTGGTGGCGAATGTCTTCAGTATGTCCACCTTCTGCATGCAGACCGCCACTCCGCATTCCTTTGCCCTCTTCCTCCGGGAGCATCCCTGAGTCTCGGCTAATTCCATGACTGCACTTCTCCTGATGCTGCGCTTAAGAGCATCTCAAGGGAGCACCTTGCTGCTCACTTTCTTTAGAGAAGACAATGGTTATGTTGGCAGTGATGATAGGTCTGTTTAGGTTGCTTCGAAACCTGAACTGAGTCGAGTGAGGGGCCGGAATGGGGGGCAAAGGAAATGTAGCAGTATGAAGCCTGAAATCTCTGTGTTCAGCAATTGAAGCTTGCACATGGCCCCGTCCACTGCGAGTGTGAGGATTATGCTTGTGAGTCGAGCTATGAGGGGGAGGATTTCCATGGGGAAGAGAAGGTGAGGTAGGTTCGGGGCTCTGCACTGCCTGTGGGCGAGCGCAACCGCCGCAAGTGCCACCTCTATGACTCCTCATGCGATGGCAGACCATGTCAATATGGTGGGAAGAGAATTCAGTGGGAGGGAAGGTCGGGAAAGTAAGCAAAGGATGAACAGAGGGCATTTGGGCTAGATTCAGAGGGCAAAGCTTGGAATGGGAGTAGTGATGCCCATTTCCAAGGTCGACACAACACAGTAGCCAGCAGTGGCTCCCGGTAACAGTTCGACTACAGGGATTTCCAGCTTGGGGCGGGCAGATACTGAGGGAGGGAGGGAAAACTGAGTGGTTGGGAGGCTCCATTTCAAGGCCAAATATGTCTAGGTCTTGGCCTATGCGGCCATTAAATGCTACTTGTAGGCGAGCCTGAATTCGTCTCAGATGGGCATAGGATGGTGCGCTGGCCACCATCTGGCTCGTCCGAACGCCGCCTAACAGTCGATTCCACATTAATGGCCTCGGTGGTCACGTGCATCTAGGTGTTTACAAATGGCATATTATTAACTTGCCATAAAATAATAAAATATACAAATAAAATAAAATTAATTTGATAAATAAATTTAAATGTTTATAATTTTAACATAAATTCAATTTTAATATATTAAAAATATAATTATGTCTAATCATAATTTAGTTTAAATTTAAATTAAATAAACTTGTGATTCATGAAATAAAAAATTAATGTTTATTTACCAATGGCATATTATTAACTTGCCATAAAATAATAAAATGTACCAATAAAATAAAATTAATTTGATAAATAAATTTAAATGTTTATAATTTTAACATAAATTTAATTTTAATATATAAAAATATAATCATGTCTAATCATAATTTAATTTAAATTTAATTAAATAAACTTGTGATTCATGAAATAAAAAATTAATATTTTTTTTACAAATAGCATATTATTAACTTGCGATACAATAATAAAATATACAGATAAAGTAAAATTAATTTGATAAATAAATTTAAATGTTTATAATTTTAACATAAATTCAATTTTAATATAATTTGATAAATAAATTTAAATGTTTATAATTTTAACATAAATTCGATTTTAATATATAATTTAAATTTAAATTAAATAAACTTGTAATTCATAAAATAAAACATTAATATTTTATTACAAATCGCATATTATTAACTTACCGTAAAATAATAAAATATACGAATAAAATAAAATTAAAATCCATAATAAAATTGTTGGACTTCGGCCCAACAAAACATTTGTCATAAAATATATCTAGTATTGCCAAATTCCAAGCCTCATAGGTGGAGACAATTCCACATTGTGGCCCTTTATGGCTCAATGCTTTTAGTTGCTGAGGTGGCAGGTTTGTGATTAGGCTCGGGAGCCAGGTTCAGAAGACAGATGGGAACCACGCTATAAAGTTGATGTTTCAGAGATTTATTTGGAGATGCATACTTTTAACAATTATATTCACAATGAAAATGAATAAATTGTTTCCGGTGACTTGTGGTAAAAGAATTAATAGATAAATAAATAATTTTCTAAGTTAAATTTTCTATTAAATTTATTAACAAAATGAATTGATTTGATGGAGACTCATTGATTAATGATGTAAGTTTTAATTAATTGTGAAATGTATTTGGTAATATTATATATATATATATATATATTTTTTTGGTTGTGTGTTAATAATCATATTAAAAAGAAAGAAGTTATTTTAACGTTTATGAGGTTAAAGATAGTTTATGGGAGAGATTGTTTCTTCATTTACTTGATATATTCGGTCTTTTTTCTGTGAAGCTTCACAATAAATGCTCTGAGCTTCTCGACAAACCCCTCGCTAAACAGATTATCCCAAGAGCTAGCTGCCAACATATTTGCATAATTTTCCATGTTGTCTTTGAAGACCTCACATTCTAAAATGAAATGTTTTTCTATTTCCACTTTTCCGGAAGAACAAAAATTGCATACTCTTTCCTCCCACACTTCTTTTGGCCTTTTTCCAGTGCCCTGTTTCACAACAAAGTTGATGAGAATTAGTCCTTAAGTGAGCAATAAGAATTTTGGCTCTCCAAGAGATATTGGTCTCTATGTATGCTTTTTTTATGACTATGAGTGGGGTTAAACACTTCAATATAATATTTTTTCTTTCTTCCTAGCTCCTTATCCCAAGTACACTTGTGGAACTTTTCCATAACAAAAGCTTTTATCTCTTTGTTGTTTATGGGAGATACATTCAAGCAAATGCCCCATTTACTAAACCATTTGCTATTTTGTTGCATCCAAGTTTTTTTTTTTTTTTTGGTTGTACAATCTGTCATTAAAGGCAACCTTAGGCCATCTACCATTTTCCATTTGCTCAATTTTTTTTAAATACCTTATGACTCGCACCATAGCAATAGCTTCAATAGGAGCAACATCTGTTTCACTTAACAGGATAGCATAAGAACTGTATTTTTAATCTTGAATTTGTTTGTAATCAAACGCTTTTGAATTTTCTCAATTTGTCTCCATTGCATGTCGGATGTGTTGCTGGCCCATAGTTCACAACCATAGAGAATCACCGGAATCACTAGAAGCCCAAAAAGAGTTTGATTGGTTTTCCAGTCTCATAACTCTGCCTCTCTACACCTATTTTGAAAAGCATAAAATGCTTTCCGCCCCCCAAAAGTTCTTTTCTTTCTATAACCTTCCAAGCTTAGATTTTTGTTGAAGTCAATTCTCAAGTATTTATAATCCGCAACTTCTTCCAGAATGTTGCCTTCAAAGTAGAACTTATGCTAGTTATGTTTTCTTTTCTTAGAGAAAACCACTACTTTCATTTCGCTAATATTGACTTGCATCCCCACACTTCTACAAAAATGCTCAAGGGATAGTAAGTGCTCTTGCAAACCAAGAGTCGATTTAACAATCAAGATAAGGTCATCTGCATACAAAATAAGCCTTATAACAAACTTGCCCAAATAGATACCATCACCCCCTTGTGAATTTAACCACTCCTCAAGCTTGTCAATATATAAACCAAAAAGGGTAGGAGACAGTGGGAAACCTTGCTTGACCCTGATATCGCTTCTAAAACTTTCAGAAATGGCTGCTGAAGTTCTAATTTTGACTTTCACCTCTTCATACATCCTATGCACAACTGCTCTCAAATGTTTAGGAACCCCAAGTTCCTCCATTATGTGCCAAAGCTTATCCCTAGGAACTGAGTCAAATGCTTTTTTGAAATCAACAAAGCAACAAAAGACTTCTTCCTATTTCTCCTAAACTTTTTCAATGATGTGCCTTAAAGTTATACAATGATCAGATGTGGAATGTTTAGGTCTAAAACCTGCTTTCCCTTTAGCATGCTCATCTTTTTCTTCTGCCCACTTGCTAATTTTATTTCCGAGCATGCTTCCAAATAGCTTTGCAAACAAAGGGTTTATCATAATGGTCCTATAATTGGAGGGATTATTGACGTCACCGCTCTTGAAAAGAGGTATTGCCAGACTAGTTTTCCAATCTATGGAGAGCCCCTGTTGTGTGATGTTGAAAATTTTTGTAATTTGAGGTGCAAGTATCTTTGAGCCCCACTTTAGATATTCTGCTTGGAGTTTGTCTACGTCTTTTTCTTTTCCAACACCCAACTTCTTGATACCCATCTCTACCTCTTGCACCGTGAAGAGTTCAGTATCAGTGTTGACCAGGGGGAGGGTCAACCTTGGGATCCTGCTCATAGAGTTGTCTTGCATAGTCAAACCATTTAGACATTGTAATACTATTTCCAGTTTGTATCTTTTTCGATTGGAGCTCCTTCGAAAATAATTTGGGATTACTTTTCCGAAGGAAGATTAGTTCTTCCCTCCTTGAAACCATGAAATCGACCTTTTTCTTATTTAATAACTGCTTGTAAGCTTTGCGCTTTATCTTATCCTTGTTTGACTCTTTCCACATTCTCCTTGCCTTTTTGCATTCCTTGTCACACCAAGCATTAACCAAAAAGAGATTTGTTTCAGACTTCTTAATTTTTTCTCTTTTGCACTTTGCAAGTGCGCTTAAATTATATGTGTTAATTCATGACTATGAAGGTTGTGAATTATGATTTTCTCCTTCTTGAAGAGCCTCTTTAGCATCATTTTGAAGGTATTACAATTTTTTGGAGTCAAAAGAATCATACCCTATGGGACATTTTGTTGGACATGCTGAATTTTTGACTCTAATTTTTTCTTTCCAATCCAAGAGAAACATAAATAAATTGGCTTGTGATCTGATTTTAAGTCCCACAGCTGAACTCCAATCAAAACTTCCTCCATTTTCTCACACAAACCATGCGAGCAAATTACATAATCTACTACACTTGCTCCATGGTAAGTATTGCAAGTGAAATTACCAGACTTTGCCCATCTAGTCAAGCCATTACAATAACTAAATCAAAGGCCCCACATAGAGTAAGCAATTGTTCACCAAAGATATTTCAACCCTTGTCCTCTGAAATTCTTTCCCACTGATAATGACTCTCTTTTGTAAGCCAAATAGAGTTGCAATAATCTTTGCAAAAAATAATGCTAGCTTGCTCACTTGCAGTCCTAGCATTGAAATCACCCACTATAAGGACTTCACCTAGCTATGAATATGTTGTAATATCCGCTTTTAAGGCTGCAAATGGATCTTTGTGGTCAATCCCTCAACCTTTGTAGATTTTTGAAACTCGCGGCACAAAATAACATGTTGCAATTCTGATGTGGTTTCCATTTTCTAATATTTTAAACCAAATGAATTGTTTATTTGAGCCTTCTTTTTCTAACTGAATGAGATGAACTTATTTCTCCCTTACTAAAACCTTGATACCCCTGTTCCCTTTGCCATGCCTTGCTTCCTTGTTCCACACTACCATCTTCCAGTATCCTTCAAACATAGGTGTCTTGCACCCTTCATGTTGATGTGTTTCTATGAGGCAAATTATATCTCTATCTATCGCAATAGGCCCTAAACCAGGTCCTCATCTCCATGGGTAACCTTTGCAGTTCCAACAAACTAATCTTAAGGGAACCTGGGTATGAATTGATTGCTATTTATTTTGACATGCAAGACTCACATTTGAGTCTTTGTCCTTGCTTTCCCATACTAACCTCGCTTCATGATTTCTCGTTGAAGAGTTTGTTGCCTCTTCTCTATTACCATCTTGTTGCTTTGTTTTGAAAGGAGGTCCAAATTGCGTTATCACAACTTTGCCTTTATAAATCCATGCTCTCTTACCTTCATCTCTTGCTTAGAATGATATTTTTACATGCAAGCTAGGCATGATGACATTTATGGGCTTGGCTCTCTCACCGTTAAACTTACCCACCCTCCATGCTTGACATATTTGTCCTTGCCATAGAAACTTGTCTTTCAAGAAGTGTCTTGCAAGGTTAAGAGTACATTCATTTTTCCCATATTCTTTCACCCCTTTAATAATTATGTTTGTTTCCCTATTTTGTCTTTCCTTGCCTTCTCTATCTTGCATGTTGTCAACTTGAATGTTTGTTTCTCCTTCCTTATTAGCAGAATTGCTAATAATTTGAGCCCAAGTTTTGGAAACTTTGGTGGAATCTCCTTTCCTTTCTTCTCTTGCTTTATCTTCATGGTTGTCTATTTAGGCAATCATTTTCCCTCTATCCTGGGATGATTTTGTGTTCACCATATCTGTACTTTCCACTACAGATTTCTTTATGTTTTTCACATCCACTTTCATGTGTTGCCATTTTGTCTTCCCTATCAGGAGAGATTCCTATAGCAATGTCATTTGTTCTTTCAAAACTATATTGCTTTCTGCTAAAGCCTTGTTCTCATATGTTATTATATGAATTATATGATCTTTTTCCTACTATTTAGCTTCTAAAACCTCCAACTTTTGTTTTGCATTTAACAATTCTTTCACATAAAGATTAGATGACCAGGTGAGAGGTGTGGATGTGGGACTATATAAGGCAGAATCATCAATGACTTTTCCTCTGGCATTTTGTTGCCACATGCTTGTAGAGGGGACTTGTTTGAGTGCTTCTTACATAGGACTCGAGTACTTTCCTTTTTAGACCGTTTTTTCCTTGTCTACTCCCATTTTAGATGGGCTAGTCTTCATTTTAAAATGCCCTGATATTGTTTTGCATTGACCCAAACCCACTTCCTAGCTTTGGCAGATGAGGCAATTTTCACTTGTCCTAAATCATTTGTCTCCACATGTTCTGAAATTTCTTGTCCCATTGTCATGTTTGAATGCATTTGTCGTCTAACCTGTTTCGAGAAATATGTAGGTCTATAAAATGCGAGGATTACTTCGCACTGCTCCCCGTTGTTCAGTTTATCATTGCTCCTTGCTCGTTGTTCGATACTTCTGCTGCATAAAAGCTCCCTGCTCTCACATTGCTCACTGTTCACTGCTCACTGCTCTCACTGTTGACCACGTTGTTCACACTGTTGTCCATGTTGCTCGTTGCTCGTCAACATAAAACTTCAAAGATAAAAACAACAGCCAACAGGGCGGCCCAGAGCTCGACATCCATCCTTCTTAACGCTCGCTCCTCAACGATCCCAGCTTGGTTAAGGCACAACATTGTTCAATTTCTATGAATGGCTTGTTTCCAGTTTTTGAAACTAGGACCCCGCTCCAAATCTGAGATGTAGTGGGAAACATCCACATAGCCGATAAGTTTTTCAAAATGTCCACAAAGAAAATGAAAACTCTCAGTCGGGTATGATTTGGTCAAATCGGTGTACAAGAGAACCCTGAATTAGGTACCTTCTGAACAATTAAAATTCAGCAACGAAACAAGAAAACCACAATTTCTCTATCAAAAAATACACACTGAAATTTTCAATTGACTTCCATCTCATGATCCAATAGCAGGCTTAGAAGATTTCCATCTGCAATTCTCATTCCCTCAGGGACAGCGTGTGCCCGAATTAGATACCTTCTGAACAATTAAAATTCAGCAACGAAACAAGAAAACCACAAATTCTCTATCAAACCAATACACACTGAAATTTTCAATTGACTTCCATCTCATGATCCAATAGCAGGCTCAGAAGATTTCCACCTGCAATTCTCATTCCCTCAGGGACAGCGTGTGGCCGGTTAGGGTTCCAACATATTCTCTATCCAAAGTGATTTTGAATGCATACACTCGTCTTCTGGCTCTGGAGCTGAAAGAAACCCATAATCGGGAGCTATATAATCAAATTTCAATTTCTCATAATTATTATTATTATTATTATTATTATTATTATTATTTTTTCTTTTTTTTTCAGAGAGAAAAATCTTCATAGAATTATATTGAGGCAATATAAAGAGTACATAAGATATGACAAGGATCAGAACACCTTGCAAGCATATAAATCAAAATCTTGCAGCCATAGGATATCCCAGAGGGGATCAACACTACATCATACCAAAATCAGTGCAAAAAGGTCTTATCAAAAGTCTTATCATTTCTTATACACCAATCAATTTAAAAAAGAAATTTTAAACATTAAAAATTAAAACTTGATTTTTAAGTTTTCAAAATATTCTATTTAGTATTATAATTTTCAAAAAATTTAATAAAATTTATAAGTTGTTTCAAAAATGTGAGAGATCAACGCTTTTTGGACCATACACCGGCTTTTAGGCAAGTATACAAATTAAAGATGACTATGGAGTATTATTTTTTTAAGCCAATTATTAATTCATATTGATTATGATTAAAAACTATGTATAAATATCTATGATTGACTTGTTGTTTCTGTTAGGATATTCCGACACATAGGAAATAGTTAAGTATAACTTGGTCTAGTATAAAGTTAGGTAAAGTGTGTTTCTTTACTATGTACATTTTGTAACTTACAATCCAACGGTCACGATATGTAGTGATCCGACGGTTCATTCTCTCCTTGGTATTACCGACACTTGATCCGTGGCTTAACACCCGATTGGTCCATGATCTCTATTTAAAGAGCATGGAGGGTCATTTGTAGGTTAACCGTCCATGAGAGAAGCTTATGTAAATTTTCATTCTTTTATTAATAAATTGCTGAAGTGGCCGCATTGGCTCAGGCCGTGGACTGTTTCCCTCTTTGAGGGTTTTAACCACGTCAAAAGTACTGGTGTATTGATCTGTGATCTGTTTGTGAGCGGTGTCCTTTGGTGTTCTGTCTGAGGAACTTACCCTGTAAATTCCTACATGGTATTGGAGCTATTTGAGGGCCGCGTCCGTTGGTGATCCAAATCTGAAGCCGGTAGAACTGCATTCGACTACCGTTTCCTAGATCTTTTGTTGCTGACTGCTTTCGGGCCGAGAGGACTGCTCGGGCCGAGAGGACTGCTCTGTTGTGTTGGGAGCATCTGTTCCAGTGAGGAACCCCTTTCGTTTCACGCAAAAAGGTTTCCGGTACCCCTAGCTGCGTCATTTTTAAGATCTGGAGGTATACAACGTTTATTTGTAGTTTAAAGTTATTTTCTCTCTGTTTATTTCGGTTCCAGTTTATTTAGCCTTTTTTTTTACTGGATCTATACATTTCATTTCTGCATATTCTCTTTGCCCTGCGACTCTGTGCGATCTGGGCAAATCAGAAACAGAAAGGAAGGATTTTTCTCATGCGTATGCTCTTTTCCGCTGCGCCTTAGTGTGATCTCGGAAAATCAGAAACATTGAGGAAAATATTTAGTTTCCGGCTAAAGCTAACTTTGAGCCGCAAGTTTCGTTTTTGAAAATATTTAGTTTTCGGCTAAAGCTAACTTCGAGCCACAAGGTTCGTTTTTTTTTGTATGTTCGTGTTGGGTTTTGTGTTTTTTGTTTTGTAGGGAAAAGAACTTTCTCAAAGCAAGCACGCAACCCAAAGCTTCAACTCCCCCCTCTCTCTCTTTCTCTCAAACTTTTTGTATAGCTCACTTGGTCCAAAGCTAATTTATGAGAGTAGAGGTCTTGAGTATAAGTCTCCTTTTTGTGGGGGCGGATTTTTCATTTCCGCACATTCCCGCACTTCGTCGGCATCTTCATCAAATTTTCTTCAAAAAGCCATAACTTCTTCATCCGGAAGCCGTTTTCAGAACCGTTTTTTTTTAAACAGCCTAATTTTTCGAGATATTTCTATTGGAACACTTAGTTTCAGCATCTATAGCTTCAGTTTCTGTTAAAATGGAAAGTCCATGCCAAGTTACTCTTGATAGCACTAACTACTTCCAATGGTGGTCCTACATTGTGGATTTACTTAGAAGTAAAGGTCTCTACAGAATAGCCACAGGCCAAGAAACTAAACCGAAAGATGAAGATAAGGCAGCTATTTGGGAAAATAGGCAAGATCAAGCACATGTGTTGATAGGGATGTCTATTTCTCCAGATCTTAGATTCCATATTGCAGAACTTGATACTCCTGATGAAGCATTGAAATAGATTACTAAAGTTTTTGGAATTAAAAATGAACTTAGAGCCCATCAACTTGAAAATGAGTTGCTTACATTGGACCCCAATAATTTTTCTTGCATTGAAGATTTTTTGTCCAAGTTCAAGACCCTTAGACTTCTCTTGGAAGGTGTTAAGGTTAAGAAAGAAGATAATAACCTTATATATTCCATTCTTACTAAGTTGGGACCAACCTACTCTGTGTTTGTTTCCACCTTCCATTCTACAAGAGAAGCCTTCATTTCTTAAGGACAAGACTACAAGTCCCCTTCCTTTGATTCTTTTTGTGATTCTTTAATAAGAGAACAAGAAAAACTCTTACACCTTGGTCTTTTTAATCTTGGAAACTCTTCTAAGAAAGTGTTAGCCACCCAGCAGCAACCAAATCCAAAGAATCCTAAGAAGTTGTATCCTAAAAAGAATGGTTCTAAACCAAACAAGGGTCCTAAGCAATTTCAGCCTCAAAATGAAAAATCATTTCAACAAAATGATAAGACAAATAAAAACAAAGGGAAGAAAACTGATAGACATTGCAACTTTTGTAATTGAGATGGCCACTTAGAATCCAAATGCTTTAAGAAGATGGAAGCCTTGGAAGCAGAAATGAAGAAGCATAACATCCATTTGGAGCACTCTTCAACCTCAACTTCATCTTCAGGAATGGCACTTTCTGCATGTGGTTGTCAAGCATCTCGGTTTGGCTATGCACTAATTGTATCTTCTTCTTCTCATTCTCATGAGTGGCTCATTGATTCTGGAGCTTCTTATCACATGGCAAAAAACAAAGCCATGTTTTCTTCTTTAAATGATTGTAACACCAAAAATATATATGTTGGTGATGATAGATCTCTTAGTGTTGTAGGGACTGGAACTGTTCATCTAGACAATGGTCAGTTTAATGATGTATTATGTGTTCCAACCTTATCCTGCAACCTTCTATCTGTATATCAGATAACTCATTCAGGTGAAGGTAAAATCGTTGAATTTTCACCTCACGGTGTTGTAATTAAGGACCTAAGAGATCCTAGACAGATTTTAGCTACTGGCATTGCTGATGATTCTACAAGGTTGTATAAGTTTCAAAACTTTGGGTCATCAAATCTTCCCTCGGTATTTGTTGCTCATAATGATGAAGTGAGCAAACTTTGGCATGAGCGATTTGGTCACTTAAACTATCGCTCTCTTCAGAATCTATGTAAAGAAAATATAGTGACAGGTCTTCCAATGGTATCTTGCAGAGATGGTGTTTGTTCCGGATGTGTACTTGGAAAACATCATTGGGACAGTTTTGAAAAGCGTGCCTCTTGGCACGCCTCAACCCCTTTACAGCTTGTGCATAGTGATTTATGTGGTCCACTTCCAATTATTTCATTCTCTGGCTGCAAGTATTTCTTAACTTTCATTGATGATTTCTCCTGACGCACTTGGGTATACTTCTTAAAACTCAAGAGTGAAGTATTTAACATGTTCTTGGCCTTTAAGGCCTTCGTTGAAAAACAATCTGGACATCAAATTCTTAAGCTAAGATCTGATAATGGCGGAGAATATGTTAACAAAAAATTCATCAACTTTTGCATTGAGAATGGAATTCAAATGCAACATACTGTTCCATATACTCCACAACAAAATGGTGTAGCTGAAAGGAAGAATCACATCTTAAAGGAAATGGCTAATTGTATGCTTCAATCTAAAGGACTTAGTCTTAATTATTGGGCAGAAGCAATTAACTGTGCAAATTACATAATAAATCGCACTCCTACTAAGGTTTTAAAGAATATCACTCGAGAAGAAGCACGGAGCTCAATCAAACTAGATGTAAGTCACTTTCGTGTTTTTGGAAGTGAAGCATGGGCCCATATTCTAGATGAGAAACATAAAGCTTTAGAACCTAAGAGTGAAAAATGTATTTTTGTTGGATATTCTGAAGATGTCAAAGGATATAGACTTATTCCACTTAAGTCCAAGAATGTTATCATTAGAAGAGATGTAAAGTTTGCTGAAAATATATCGGCCTACGAGCCTAGTTCGGCGGATGTGCCACCTCTTCCTATCTCTTCTACTTTTGAAAATATTTCTTCTTCAGATGATGAAAGAGAGGATGACAATCCTTCCCCACCTTCTCAGGATCCTCCTTCAGCTCCTCAGCTTCCAAAATGGGTTCGTGCTACTCGGGATGCAGCAGGTGATCTTGCCAGTGATCCTACAGATCAACGACGTACACGTTCTCAGTTTGATAGAGCCTCTTCTTTACTGGCTCAAGCTTCATTGAATTATGATCTTGACACCTTTGCAGAAGCTTCAGGCCATCTAGATTGGGAAGCATCTATGAATGAAGAATATCATTCATTATTAGCAAATGATACATGGGATCTTGTTCCTCTACCAAAGGGACGAAAACTTGTTAGATGCAAATGGGTTTACAGAACCAAGTATGGACCAGATGGGAAAGTTGATAAACATAAAGCTCGTCTTGTTGCTAAGGGTTTTTCACAAGTTGAAGGCATTGACTACACTGAAACCTTCTCCCCTGTTGCCAAAATGAACTCTATCCACCTTGTTCTTTCCCTTGCTGCCTCTTTCAAATGGGAAGTCCATCAGATGGATGTTAAATCTGCCTTCTTGCATGGGGACTTGCATGAAGAAATCTATATGGAACAAACTACTGGCTTTATACAAATAGACTCCAGCCTTTTATGTCGACTTAAGAAATCCCTTTATGGTCTCAAGCAAGCTCCTCGAGCTTGGTATGCCAAAATGGATAACTTTCTTTTAGAAAATTGCTTTTCTAGGTGTCATTCTGACAATACTGTCTACACCAAGAAAGTGGGCAAGTCTCTTATCATTCTTGTTCTTTATGTTGATGATCTTATCGTGACTGGTAGTGATCCCAACCTTATAAACCATGTGAAGAATAGCCTTAAAAGGAAGTTTGAAATGACAGACTTAGGACACTTACATTATTTTCTTGGTCTTCAAGTCTTGCAATCCAAGGAAGGTATTTCCCTTTCCCAGTCCATGTATGCCTGTGATATTCTATGCCATTTTCACATGGAAGACTGTAAGCCAACCCCTTCTCCCTTTCAGTCTGGAGTCAAACTTTCAGTCACTTGTACTTCTCCTAAAGTTGATGCTACCTTATACTGTGAACTTGTAGGAAAACTTTTGTATCTAACCCATACTCATCCTGACCTTTCCTTTGCTGTTGGCCTTGTTGCTCGGTTTATGCAAAACCCACGTGAAAGTCATTGGAAAGCAGCTAAAAGAATACTTTGTTATGTTCGAGGAACAATTCAATTTGGGATTCATTACAATGCCGAAGCATCTCCTCTATTGGTTGGTTTCACTGATTCCGATTGGGCTGGTGACCCTGATGATCGGAAGTCTACTGCAGGTTATGTGTTCACTCTTGGTTCAGGGCCTATTACATGGGCTTGCAAGAAACAAGGTGCCAATTCGCTTTCTTCAACAGAAGCAGAGTATCGTGGTGCCATAGAAGCTAGTAAGGAAGCCTTGTGGCTTCGCCAGATCCTGTTAGAGTTTGGCTTTCAGCAGCATCATCCAACTACACTTTGGTGTGATAATCAAAGTGCCATTCAACTATGCAAAGATCCAGTCCAACATCAACGCAACAAACACATTGAACTGCACATGCACTTCATCAGAAAGCTCATTCACGCCCATGTTCTTGAAGTGCAATATTGTTCAACATATGATCAAGTTGCAGAAATCTTTACAAAGGCTCTCACAGAGGCGAAGTTCACTAAACTTCGATTTATGGTTGGAGTTCAGGAAGTTGTCACTAAGGGGGGATAGGCTCTAGTGCCTCCTTCCTTCTCCTATTGTGTCATATTTGTAAATCCTTCAATCCTATCCCAAGTTGTTCTTAAGGGGGGATGTTAGGATATTCCGACACATAGGAAATAGTTAAGTATAACTTGGTCTAGTATAGAGTTAGGTAAAGTGTGTTTCTTTACTATGTACATTTTGTAACTTACAATCCGACGGTCACGATATTTAGTGATCCGACGGCTCATTCTCTCCTCGGTATTACCGACACTTGATCCGTGGCTTAACACCCGATTGGTCCATGATCTCTATTTAAAGAGCATGGAGGGTCATTTGTAGGTTAATCGTCCATGAGATAAGCTTATGTAAATTTTCATTCTTTTATTAATAAATTGCCTGAAGTGGCCGTGTTGGTTCAGGCCATGGACTGTTTCCCTCTTTGAGGGTTTTAACCACGTCAAAAGTACTGGTGTATTGATCTGTGATCTGTTTGTGAGCGGTGTCCTTTGGTGTTCTGTCTGAGGAACTTACCCTGTAAATTTCTACAGTTTCCCAAATTAGTAGGGGTATAACATTTTCTTCATCCAAAGAGTATGCGAGAAATTTTTAATGGCAATTCCATTGAAAATCAAACTACTTATGTAGTAAATATCACCTATATGCCTCAGATTATACTGAGAGATATATATGATACTAACGTTTAGAGACATTGTCAAGATAAATAAATAATTGTGCATGCCAAGGAGTGAGGGGAGCATCTTCTGCAATATAGGCATGCATGTTGGTTCTATGTTCTAATGATCCAGACCTAGAATCCTCTTAGCAATGGTTGAAACTTGACCTTGTACTTGTTGAATCTAAACTTGCAATGCATCTAGGAAAAGTAGGATCTCATTATATGTCACATTCCTTTCAATGAGAACCTTTCCCATAAAAGTATTCATTTTCCACTAAATGTTAACAATTCGATAATATGTTACACTCATACTTGAGATCCATTATCTGAATTCCTCGTCTATTTCCTCATCCAGGATGTAGTAACATTCTACATGAGCTTTAGCCTCAAGAACTTCAATATCTTCTCTAATTTTTAGGGGGGTTTGAGTTCAAAAGGAAAAAGTAGTGTATTCAATGAGAAATAAAGCTTTAAAAGGGGATTGTGGTGGCCATGGCTCCTTTGAAGTCTAGAGTTAGAGTGAGCCATGGAGGGGGTTTGAACTGGAAAGAATGGGAAGGATAGAGTCACAGGGAAAGTTTGAACCTTAACATGAGGCATAGACCAAGAGGAAAAATGAATGAGAAGAGCATTAGGAAAATTAAGGAGAAAGGGGAGGATGAAGGAAGAGATAGCCAAATGTAGTCCAAGAATTAAATTTGACACCAAGAGGTTTCCAAATCAAAGGTAGGGAGACCAAATAGAGATAGGAAAAAGTTATGACAAGAAGAAACTTATCCCAAATCAATTCATGATTGATGTGGATGGTTACCAAAATTGATGTGGTAGTCTAGAATTGGACTAATGGTTCACTTAAAAACCAATTAGCTGCGCGTTAAACATATTTTGTATATGTATTCCCTCTCGAGGGTCTCGCTTGCCTAACCAATCACTGTCGATCCTACTTTGACTTCTTACTCCCCGAGCGCTTCAATCTCCACTGTTGATTTGGCTTTTTCAGATCCAACGGATATTGTGTCGTATCTGCTTGCCAGATAGTCCGGTTGATTTCCACCGTCGATCTGTCCTGTTTGATCCAACGGTTATCGTGCAATCTCGCATGAATTATAGCATGACTGTTATCAGATCGAGGGCGCGTGAGATTTCTGGTTTTCTCATGCTACGTGTCACTTGCTTAGGTTTTTTGCGTAAAATTACGAAATACCATTTACCATTTCTGAAGCACGCAAGATACTGCTTGCCACTTGGCAATATTGCCCACATGCTTAATACACGCTTTTAATAAATACGTTTTAACCAAAGTTTAGCACTTAAGCTGAGAATAACCCTTAATGCAAATCGACTGTGATTTATCAATAAAATGCATAAATAGAAAATAATACCCGATTAGGGTCTAGAATGTCGATGCACAAATTCAAGATAATTTCACACCAGGAATAATACGCAACCCCACACTTAATCAATTTATTCAATAAAATAGAAATTACAGAGTCTTGGTCCTCTCCTTCGATTACAACATTTGTCTGAGCTCTGTTTCACTCTCAAACCTATCCTCTCTCTCTCTCTCAATCTCTCGCTTACTCACTCTCCTATTCCATCAATCTCTATCATTACATTTTTTCCTTTCTTTTATGGATCAAATCCTATCCTAACAACATTGACAACTCAATCTCTATTTTTATTAGCTCAACTATTAAATCCCTATTCTCAAGCTCTGATACACACCTATCCTAACACTTATCTCCCGTTGTAAAAATAATACAATGATTTAATTATTACAATAATTGAAGTAAAGATCAATTCGAGAGATCCAACCCTCTCTCCTAAGAATTTATTTTGACCACTCAGGTCAATAAAATCCATCTTTTGTTAGCCACAACATGTGAACATACAATCACATTGCTGGCTAAGTCCGGATGCTCCTGCATCAATGATGAGGGCAATGATGTGGGAAAGGGGGTGATCCAAATTAATAGATCCTATAGGGATATCGTTGGTGCAGAAGCCTCTATTCACTTATCTTCTCATTAAAACCCAATTCCATTTAGTACTATTCACAATGCAAGCGATGAGAGTGATGAGGGTACCTTCCAACCCATTTCTTAAAGCTAAGTTTAGACAAGTAGTGGATAAATATAAACCTATTGAGCTGAGAGGCTCATTCTACAACCCAATATGAGGGGATGTGTAAGTTTGTCTATCCATCTATCCCCTTTAAAATAAAAATAAAAATAAAAGTTATGTTTTAAATAGAAAAATAGTGTCGGCTATAATAATAAAAAAATGAATATGTTGTAAAGTAATTAGAAATAAAATACTTGTGATTTAAAAAAATAATTTGAAGATCTATGTTAACTAATTTATGTCGATATCAACTTCATATATATCTATATATAAAAAATTGTTAAAATAAAATATTTTAATGTGGTATACAAAAATATATTCAATGCGGGTTACAGCGAACTATATTAATATGAATTAATATTGGCATATACTTAAAAATATATTAATAATAAAAAAATAATTTTAATTTGCTGTCTCTATGTACATGTTATGTAAAATATTTTAATGTCAATTACATATATATTATATATCATTTAAAAAAATTATGTTTATATCATTTTGTGGTCCTATATAATATTCAATTTAACATTCAAAAATACAATTTAAATGATGAAAAATAACACATTGTATTTTGCACTTTAAAGAAACTTGGATGTGAAGAAATTTGATAGATCTATGCTAGTGAACTATAACTTTCCCTTTCCCTTAACACCCTATCCATGTATAGAACATCCAAACTAAATCTAAAAAAAATCATAAAATAGCATTTATTAAAAATAAAAATAAAAATAAAAATAAAAATAATTATTAAATATTATTTTTATAAAACAAAAAAACATCTAAATTTTTTATAATTATATATAAAACATTTAAAAGCTTCATCAATTAAATCATTCTATTTATTCAAATGTTTTCAGATTTTATAATTAATTATTCTATTGGTCTACTATTATGATGAATGGAATATCTCTTTCAAATATTTCAAATATTAAGTATTTAAAAAAAATTTAAATAATTTGTTTTCAAGAAAATATAATTAAATGATACAAATTTATATATTAATAATAATATTATTTTTAATAATAAAATAAAACAGATTTTAAATTAATTAAAAATTTTAATATAAAAAACTTATTTTCTTTTATATATTTTAACTATATTTATTTTACTTATATTAGTGTCATGAAATTATGATGTATAGCCATTTCTTCTTTATGTATATTAATATCATGGAATCTATTATGCATAACCCTTTCCCTCCCTCCATGTACAATACTGTTTTTAATTTATGATGTATAGCTATTTCTTTTTCATGCATATTAATATTAGGGAATCTATTATGCATAACCTTTTCTTCATGTACAAGAATATTCATTTTTTTACTATTTGTAGTTGATAAATATCATATTTATGATTAATAATGATTTTTTAATTGTAAATAATTTTTTAGTTTTTTATTTTTGAATGTATCTTGATTATTTAGAAATAATTTTGAGCAAAAGTATATATATAATTAGAATTTTGACTAAGAATTATTGTATATATATAATTAGAATTTTGACTAAGAATTATTGTATATATATAATTAGAATTTTGACTAAGAATTATTGTTGTATATTGTAGGTGATAAAATGTATTATTTCACATGGGCTTTACAATATGTGAACCTTTTCATGAGTAATATTGGTTTTATTATTTTGGCGGGAGAAGCTATAAAGGTGAGTAGCAAGATTTGGAATATCATTTCTATATATATAATCCACCAGGTTTTGGATAGATAGTGATCACAGCTCTATTAAGGCACTCATTGATGTGAAGTCATAAGTTCAATAAAATACCTTAACAATAGAGTGCCTTAATAATGTACCATTTAGTGCATTATTTTATTAATATTTTAAATTAAATTTTTATTTTTATAATTTTAACTATAATATTGATATTTTTTAAAATATAAACAAAATTCTTAAATTTAAATAACAATATATAATATTACCATATATATAAACATTTATGAAAATAAAAATTATAAATATTACAATAAAACATAAACATTTATGAAAATAAAAATTATAAATATTACAATAAAACATAGAATTACAAAATATATATATATATATATATATATATATATAATTTTTAATATATATATATATATATATAATTTTTAATATATATATATATGAATTAAAATAATTTATAAATAGTAAATTACGAATAATTATTTTTGATTGATTTTTGTGTGCAGGCAATATATACCTTCTACGACAAGGAGGGAATATTGAAGTTACCTTACTGCATTACAGTCACTGGAATTGTTTGTAGTCTTTTTGCATTTAGCATTCCACACTTATCAGCCTTGCGGTTATGGCTTGGTGTTTCCACACTATTGACTCTCATATATATCATTATTACTATTGTCTTATCTATAAAAGATGGTATTTGTTTATCCCTTATATTTTTCCAATTAAACCAAAAAATAAAGCTTTGGTTTTTATTATTAATGTGTTTTGTTGCATATGCAGGTCTTAACAACCCATCAAGAGATTATGAAATTTCAGGCTCAAAGACCACCAAAATTTTTAACTCAATTGGAGCTGCTGCAAATATTGTTTTCGCATATAATACGGGGATGCTTCCAGAAATACAGGTATTTTAAAGTTGGGTTTTTATTTTAATTTAAATATTGTTTTTTAATATAATAGTGAGATGTTTTTATGAATATAGATATTTTAAAATTTGTTTTGTATTTTAATTTATAAAAAGTGATTATTTTAAAATGAAAAATAATAAGTTTTATTGTGTTGTGGTAGAGATGTAATATAATGTTAAATATTTTGACTAAGTTAAATTATGCAAATAAATAAAATTAAATAAAAAGATTAATGTGATAATGTAAACATTTTAATTTGGGTAAAATAAAATAAAAATAAAATTAAATATGACCTATGATATCGAGAACCCATGGTATCGACCCACGGTATTCATGTGTAATATAGCCTATTTAAAGGGAGAAATTAAACGAACATAGATCTATTTTAACTCCAGATCTACCAACCTCCAAAAAGATCAAATCTCCTCACATACAAATGTCCTTTAAGGTAAAAAGAGACTTGATCCCTCTCTAGAGGTGCTCTAAAACATTATGTAATGTAATGTTATGTTGAGTGAGTGAATATTAAAAACAAAAAAAAAAACGTTTGAGTTCGTCATTTGATAGGTTTATGATGGTGTTTTACAAGCCTGTGGTAGTCAATATCCCATTGTATATGTTACGATGAAACCTATTTAAAAGCTCAAGAAAATCCAGTATGAAATGCAAGTGTACTTACTATCCATATTAACTCCAAACTTGATCCTTATCAATGGTTGGTATATCCATATTTAAGATAGATCTTTTCAAAGAGAGAGGAACCTTATTTAATCTACTTGTGAGAAAGGAACATAAGAATATTAATTTAACAATGTGACTTTGTTTAATTTATTGCTTTCTACTTTTATAATATACGTTTTATAGTATACATGGTATCCTAATTTGTTATTACAGATCTGTTTAATAAACTTTTTGTTAGGAATTTCATTAATTTGTTATAATTTAGTTATTATATGTTAACTTGAGTGTCCATGTTTTCCCAAATTCCAATCAAAAACTCTATAATAATATTTAGACAATGCTAATTTAATTTATATTATCAACTAACTTTTAAATATTTTATCAATTAATTAACATTTTAAATATTATTTTCTATAAATGTTGATTAATATTATATTAATAAACTCAATTCATTAGAAATTGGACAAATCTTTAAAAGGAATATTAACAAAAAAAATACATATCCGTTCATAAAAGTCCAAAAATAAACCTTATATCTTCAGGTAACCTACATAATCATTGTCATGGATCGAATCATTGTCATTGTAATATATTTAACGATAATGTTCCATGCATATATATATATATATATATATATATATATATATATATATATTTATTGTTTTTCACCCATCTCGATGGGAAAAGTGGAGGAATTAGCTCATGGGACTCTTTTACCAGTGAGACCTAATTTGGCAAAACTAGGTCTAAAACCTTTCGGGATCATTTTGAGGCATCAAATGACATTTTTTAGGGGTAAACCTTTGCTAATTTAGCACCACACATTTTCATGTTATTCTACACACAAATATCTTTCCAACGACACAAGAAGTGTGCCAATCGGAGTCCATATGTGAAAGTTATGCCACTCAGAAGTTGACCTTCCTATTTTCACCACCATGGTTCAAGAGAATGTCGTGTCATCCCCCATTATTCATGGAAAAGGGGCTAGCCACACGATTGTGATGTAAAAGACTCTAAAATATTTTGTATTCTAACTTTGGTTAAGAGTTGAGGTAGTCAAACTTAACCATTAGTAGGCTATTGCATTGTGTTATAACTGGGCCACTAGGAGGAAGATGTATTCCATTCTTTCGAGTGCATTTGTTCCATAGATGAGAAAAAATATCCAAGAGGGATAGGAGGTAGAGCACACTGAGAGGATTTGTGCACTGTAGTAACCTATGGGCCATAGGCCATACTTCTTTGTACCTACAACCATATTTTCAGACAGAGAAAGAGAGTGGAGCGACCTCACCTTCCATTTTGGTTTTCTCCCGAAAGGGTTTCCCATAACATATCTTGTGTATTATGTGTGTTTTTGAGCTTTTATTTTTCCATTCTCTATTTTTTGCATATTTTCCATTCACATGCATGCACTAATTGCAACAAAATCTAGAAATTTAGAAATTCAATAAAACTGTAATAGTGTAGAATTTCAAATTTTTAATATAATATTATCAGATATGTTGTGATGAACTCTCCAATGGAATATCCACGACAGTTTACAGATAATTCATAGATCACTAAATCAATCCCTAATTATTCCCTAAATCTCTCATGATTTATTCCCTAAAGCTCTCATGCTTTTCAAGGCAGATTTTCTTTTTCCTTATGGATAAAATATTTCCTATCCACAACTTTTCTAAAACTATTCTATAATAATTAAAATAAACTAAGAATATTTACAAATAAGGAACTATAATTCATTTTCAATATTGAAAACCCTTTTAGAGCTTTTCTTCAATACTAGTTTTGGGAAGCTATAATGCTCCTGCATCAAACTCCCAAGGTAGAAAAAGTTCACGACCTCATGGTTATGTGTCATCAATTCCCAAATCCTCTAGGATCCCAAACTTTGTGTTGTATTTTTCCATTCTCCCTTGCATGTTTTTGTCCTATTGTTGATGTTGCCTTCACTTTTCTAGGCTTCCAAATCCTAGGTTTTTCTCATCTACTCTCCTTGTTGATGGAAAGATTCTCATTTAGCTATACTTTGTTGTTGATTGTCCTTTTCCTCTTTCTATATCTTCTTCTTATCATCCTCTTCCTCAACATACACAACCTATCAATTTCCTCATCCAATTTTGTTCTTAACTACTGAAACTTTCTTTCATCTCTCACTTTCTACTGCATATCTTCCTTGTGCATAAGAGTTTCAAGACTCTTACCAAATTCTAGTTTATACACCTACTTCACTATCTGTTGCTCATGCCTTGCAACTTCCTCCTCATTATTGTATTCTAAGACAATTTCCTTGGCTTCTAACTTCAGTTTTACATAATGAATATGCACCCTTTTATTTTCTAATATCTCTTCTAAGAAATTCAATTCCTCAAAAAAATAAGTAAAATTACCTTGAACTAAATTTGTAGCGTTCATGTCATAATCAAAATTTGTGTCTTCTTCCAACCATTCCTCCAACATATTTACTTTTTCCTCAAAGTCCATATCTCTCTCCTCCGACATAATACCTTCATCATCCCTTATGAGAATTTCCTTCATATGTTGTTCTTCATCATTGTCCTCCTTTTGGCTATCTTCTTGATCCAGCTATGTCCTAATCACTTTATGAGACATTATTGTCTCATCTTCCTTCATCACAGGTTTATGATAATGTTTTTCTTCAATGTTTTGTAAAGACACTCATTCTTCTTCTTCACTTAGAACAAAATTCAAATTCTACTTTTCCTCTATCTCTTTGACAAATGTAGATGATTGTCCATCTTCACCAAAACCTACAAATATAACAATTTGTTAGGTTAAAAATGATAGGGCCGCATGGCCTCATTTGATGTTTCAGAGATCAAATATTCATGTTGATATGAACTTCCTCAATAGTTCATGAGACTTATAGTAAGTTTCTCATTATCTTCATCCTCCTCTCCAAGGATGTCTCTGTGCTTTGGTATAAGAATTTCATCCACAATTCCATTAATTGGAATTTCCTAGATATTTCCTTCATGAGGAAACTCTCCAACATCTACACCTACATGACCTTCATTTACAAACATTTCATTATTTTAAAAATAATGAGATTCTTGGATCTCATCAACTTATTCGTCCTCATCTTCACTAAGGATTAGTCCTTGTTCAAGTTCACAATAGTGAACTTCCATCTTTTCTACTCTGAGCTCTTCATCCTTCAATTGAGAATTTAACATATGCTCCAACTTCACTTGCAACCTAGGCCACTTCACTTTCTTCCAAAGAATCCATAAGCATATTTAGTCTTCCCCACCTTGTTGAAAATGCAACAAAAAAATCCTAATTTAATTTTGTCCTTGAATTAAATTAGGAATAAAATATTAATTCCACATCATAAGACAACTTGTATTTGTTATCTAAGTTAATTTCAATTAGTTGGCTTAGTTAATTCGAGTTAATGGTCTAACTTGAGTCATGTAGAGTGTCTCCTACATTATAGGAGCCCTGGTTGAGTTTATTTTGAGTTGTAATTAATTAATTCAGTTTAACTGAGTTAAAATCATTTAACTTAGTTCCAACTATTGGAGGAAATAGTGGGAGGTCTAGTAGTGTGGTGCTGCCAGCAATGATCAACCAATTAACTGATGATTCACTCATAAATAACTCATGCATATCAGATCTAACTATTACCCTGTTGAGATTGGAGTTCAAGGACAATGTACTATCAGTTGTATAATCATCTGAATTGTACGTGTGGTGCATGCAGTTAGAGGAAGGCCTATGATGGATTGTGCAATTCCTTTGAGGAATTTCAAAAATAAGTAGGGGGCTAATTCCCAAGGAAACAATGCAAGGAAATAGGGACTTGTTCAAGTAGAAAATTGGTTAAATATTGGCCTGGGCTTGTCTAGGAGGCAATGAGACAGATAGAGATAGTGCAAAGGTTGTTCGGGCTTGAGCAAAGCACTATAATCTTCTCATATTTTATGACTAACGAAATGTATAGATATTATGGGTTTTTAGCTGTGGCTTTCCCCAAGAAATCATTGTGTAATGCGTTGATTGAATTCTTTCTCTTGTATGCTTCATGATTTCACAATCGTTTAATTGTTTCCACTAATGAGTAGAGTAGATTCAAGTCTATTATTTTAGTAAATTACAATTAGCAGTTTGAAGATACAAGGAATTTATACATGGTATCATAGCATAAATCACTCTAAAAGAAGAGAATATGAGTTTGTCTTTTGCAGGTGAAATCAAATTTGTAGTATCATAATTCACAGCCAACACGATGTCGTTCTACTAATTGAGGCTTGAATTTTCCCTTGAGGGTAGTTCAAACTATATTGCTTGGAAGGACATGATGGAGGTAGTGTGGGAAGACAATGGGCTTAAGGAATTCATAGACAAATATATTCCTAAGACTCCAACAACTGATCCTCAAGATCTGGTAGAGTGGAGAAAATGTGTTGCAAAGGCGAGAAGGACTATCCTAGAAGGAGTTCGAGATCATATTGTCTCGAACCTCCACAGTAAGGAGACTCCATATGCAATGTGGAAGGCCTTGACAAATATTTTTCAAAAGAATAATGACCTCAGGAAGATGGCATTGAAGGACAAGCTCAGAAAAATCAAGATGGAGAAGGGTGACACAAATAACAAAGTACTTGACCAAGTTCACCCAATGTCATGATGAGCTTGGAAGTGTTGGTGTTACAGTTGCTAAAGATGATATGGTCAGCCTTACACTTCTAGGCCTTCCCAAGAGCTAGCACAATTACCAAGACTCAGTAAATGGGAGGGAGAAGCTACCAGAGTGGGAGCATTTGTGGTCCGACTTGGTGCAAGAAGAGATTCGGTGGAACGCTAGAGAGAAAGACGAAGAAAGGGAAAGGGAATTCATCCCATTCCAAATCATATTCTAGTTAGGGAAGTAAGAAGAAGGACTTGTCGAAGATTAAATGTTTTCACTATCATGAGCTAGGACACTATGCCACAAAGTGTCCGCACAAAAAGGCTGACACGAAGCCCTCAGGAGGAGCAGCAAGTGAAGCTCTTGCTTCACAATTCTAGCTAGATTTCACCCTCATCGCTTGCATGGTGACATCAGTGATGGGTAGTGTGTGGTATCTAGCATTAGGGGAATTTTGAGGTCTAAACTGGGCCTCCTAAGAAAATTGTAAAACCAAAATAAACTTTATAAGAACTAATAGGATTCAAGATGATGATGTCAACCATGGGGGATGATTCACCATTTTTGGGGTAAAAAAGTAAAAATATTAAAAAATAATAAAATAATAAAACTATTTTTTCAACTTGTATTTTCAACTTATCTCCCCAAGTTTTTACTCAAATTTCGAGTAGGAGTACTTATTGGATGCAAATTTTAATTCCTCATCCAAGGAGCACCCATGTTGCATACTTTCGATGGACCCTGCTACATGAAAAATGAGAAATACACGAAAAAATGTTATTGCAGTCATATTTTTCATGTATTCCTCATTTTTCGTGTAGCAAGGTCCATTGAAAGTATGCAACATGGGTACTCCTTGGATGAGGAATCAAATTCTTCATCTAACGAGTGTTTTCTCTCAAAATTTGAGTAACCCCATAGGGAGATAAGTTGAAAATACGAGTTGAAAAAATAGTTTTTCCTTTTTTCCCTCTAAAATTTAATGATGTAATGTAATCTTATTTTATTATTTCCACTATTATTTTATAATTTTCTTAGGAGGCCCATTTTAGACCTCAAAAATCCCCTAATGATAGTGGAGCCTCATTCCATATGACCAGCAACAAAGAATTCTTCAGTGACTTGGAGGAGAAGGACCTCCAGATGCACATCAAAATGGGTGATGATGGAAGGTATAACGCCACTGACATCAGTAATGTTACTTTTCAGAGGGAGTCTGGTTCTCCTCTCACATTAAAAGATGTCATGTATATTATGGGTTGAAGAATACTTTGGTTTTAGTTGCTATGTTGGAGGATCGTGGCTACGATGTGATATTTAGGAAAGGAAAGGCTTTCTTTTGTCACATAGCCTCAGGACAAGTGAAGTGGATCAGGGTTCAAGTGAAGAACCTCTACAAATTGGATGTAGAAGACTGTATTGCTTTGAGAAAAAAAGCAGAGAAGGTCCAGAGCTGAGAAATTGGTGAGTTGTGGCATAGAATATTGGGTCACTTGCACCACGGAGCTTTGAAGATCATGCAACAAATTTTTACAGAACTTCCCAAGGGTACACTAGATCAGAGAGATACATGCAAAGGGTGTACACTGGGGAAGTACACCAAATCCACCTTTCATGATAAGGACAGTTGAACACAAGCGATCCTTAAAAGAGTTCACTCAGATGTGTGTGGACCGTTCTTGACAGCCTCCACGGCCAAGCATAGGTATTATGTAATATTTGTAGATGATTTCTCTCATAAGTGCTAGATTTTCATCATGCAGAAGAAAGATCAGACATTGACTAAATTTTGTGAATTTAAAGCACTTGTTGAGAAAGACATTGGCAAGAGTGATAACGGTGGAGAATATGTGTTGAATGAATTCAAGAACTTTTGTTGATCAGAAGGCATTCGACGAGAGTTAATAGCACCCCATAAACCACAGTAGAATGGGGTGGCTGAAAGGAAGAACATAAGTATTGTGGGAGTTGCACTAGAAATGTTACATGATGAGGGCCTATCATTGCACTTGTGAGCTAAAGCATGCAACACAACTGTATATGTGTAGAAAAAAAGTCCTCATCAGATTCTCGGGATGAGTACACCAAAAGAAGCTTTTTAAGGTAAGAAACTAGATGTGGCACACTTCAGGATCTTTGGTTCATCAACTTACTGTCATGTTACCAAGGATGCAAGGAAAATCTAGAACCAACAACTGAGTTGGGCATATTTGTGGGGTACATTGATACACCTCAAAACTATCAAGTGTACCTACCATATCACAGGATGATAGTGGTTTGTAGATATGTGAAGTTCGATGAAGAGAAGGCCATGAGATGTTCCCTTGAGAGGTAGATTCAGTTGCATGGAGAAGAGGAGCTTTTAGCTCCAAAGGAAGAACCTCAGGATGATGTGGAGTAACCACATGCAGAGGAGTAGAGAGTGGAAGAACCCCCTAATGAAAACACTTCTAGAGATGGAAGGAAGCGCACTAGAGAGGCTGATAGATTGATGCATGATGCTAGAGAGAATGTGGGAGAACCCACATCACAACAAAGGAAAAGGAGGTCACCATATCAGTACACTAGGTACATGGCTCTAATAAGCAAGAGTGTATAGATTGAGCCATCCTCATTTAAGGAAGAAATGAAGAAACTAGTATGGGTTGATGCCATGGTAGAGGAGTATGACTCCATTATCAAAAACAATGTTTGGGAAGTGGTTCCAAGACCAACAGATAAGTCAGTGGTGAGTTCCATATGGCTTTACAAGGTAAAGCAAGCAATAGATGGGAGTGTGGAGAAACACAAGGCCATATTTGTGGCCAAAGGGTTCTCTCAGGTGGAGGGAATTGATTAAGATGAGACCTTTGATCCTGTAGCAAGGTACTCTTTAATCAAATCTATTCTAGCACTTTCAGCATAGATGGGATGGAAGATACATCAGGTGGATGTGAAGACAACATTCCTCAATGGTGTGATTGAGGAAGAGGTGTACATTGAGCAGCCATAAGGATTTGAGACCTTCAATTGAGGATCACATGTGTGTGGACTCAAGTGAGCGCTGTATGGATTGAAACAAGCAGGCCATGCTTAGTACACTAGGATTGATAGCTATTTCATCAGGTTGGGCTTCACCAAAAGTGAAGCAGATGTGAACCTTTACCTTATTGTAGCTGAAGGTAAATTGTTAATTATAGTATTATATGTTGATGATTTAATTCTAACAGGTGATGAGAAGCTTGTAAAATATTGCAAAGTGGATCTTGCAAGAGAATTTGAGATAAAGGACCTGGGGCTCATGCATTATTTCCTTAGTATGGAAGTATGGAAAGGAGATAAGGAATTGTTTGTCTCTCAGGGAAAGTATGCCAATGAGATACTTAAGAAGTTCCACATGGAGAGCAGCAAACCCATGGAGACCCCTCTAGTAGGGAACTGGAGGAAGGAAGATGCTACTTCAGGTGAGGTAGTGGAGGCTACTATTTAAAAGAAGCTTGTGGGTTCACTTATGTATTTGGTGAATACACGACCAGACATATGTTTTTCAGTTAACCAACTTAGTCAAGTAATGGTTAATCCAACCAAACTCTATTGGAAGGCAGCTAAACATGTGTTGAGATATCTCAGAGGCACCGCTCAATTTTGTCTTTGGTACAAACGGACAAAGGGGGTGAAGTTGCAAGGCTTCAGAGATGTAGATTGGGTAGGGAGTTGATCCGATAGTAAGAGCACATTAGGGGGAATATTCTGTATTGGGTCAGCAGTAGTTTCTTGGTACAACAAGAAGCGGAGATCAGTTGCACTCACTTCGGAAGAAGCAGAGTACATGGCTGCTAGTCAAGCAACTTGTGAAGCTATCTGGATGAGGAAGATCCTTGTTGGTTTATTTGGTCAGCAAATGGATCCTACAATGATTTATTGTGACAATTAGAGTTTTATCAAACTCTTTGAGAATCCAATTTTTCATGATCAGTCCAAGCATATAAACATCTGATATCACCATCTACAAGATTGTGTGCAGAGGAGAATCATGTTGCTGGAGTACATTCCTACAGAGAAAGAGGATGCATATATTTTGACAAAGGAATTTTCAAGATGCAAATTCGAGTTTCATAGAGGTAGGATCGAGGTAGCAGATAATCCCTTTCTTGTTGAGAGGGAGTGTTGAAAATGCAACAATAAAATCCTAATTTAATTTTTTCCTTGAATTAAATTAGGAATAAAATGTAATTCCACATCACATGACAACTTGTATTAGTTAACTAAGTTAACTTGACTTATTTGGCTTAGTTAATTCAAGTTGAGGGTCTAAATTGAGTCATGTAGAGTTTCTACAGCATTATAGGAGCCCTAGTTGAGTTTATTTTGAGTTGTAATTAATTAATTTAGTTTAACTAAGTTAAATTTAGTTAAACTAGTTCCAACCGTTGGAGGAACTAGTGGGAGGTCTAGTAGTGTGGTGTTGCCTATAGTGATCAACCAGTTAATTGACGATTCAATCATAAATAACTCATGCATGTCAGATATGAGAGTTACCTAGTTGAGATTGGAATTTAGGGACAATGTACTATCAATTGTATAATCATCTGAATTGTACAGGTGGTGCATGCAGTTAGAGGAAGGCCTATGATGGATTCTGCAATTCCTTTGAGGAATTTCCCTAATTGCTAGGGGGATAATTCCCAAGGAAATAGGGACTTGGGCAAGCATAAAATTGGTTAAGTATTGGCTTGGGCTTGTCTAGGAAGCAATGAGACAGATAGTGATAGTGCAGAGGTTGCTCAGGCTTGATAAAAGCATTGTAATCTTCTCTTATTTTCTGACTAATGCAATATACAGATAGCAGAGATTTTTGGTTGTGGATTTCCCCAGGAAATCATTGTGTAATGTGTTGATTTCATTCTTTCTCTTGTATGCTTTGTGATTTCGCGATCATTTAATTATTTCTGCTGATGAGTAGAGTAGATTCAAGTCTATTGTTTTAGTAAATTACTATTAGTAGTTGAGATACAAGGAATTTCTACACACCTTCCAGTAGTAGTTCCATTAGAACATTTAGCTGTATTTTTATCTTGGCAACTTGTCTTAAACTTGCTCTTGCTCATCCTTCTATTTATGCCATTTTATTTGACATCTTCTTTTCTTCTATTGTGGCTTCTCCTTGAACCCATGACATGACTATTAGTATGGCATCTTTCCTCTTCCTTTGTGAACTTTACCTAGTCCATTTGTAGATTAACTCCAAGCCTATGTAATAGAAAGTAGGTCCTTAACTTTTTATAATACTTTAGTGATATATCTCAGAGCTTGGCCTCTTGGTATCCTTGGTTCTCTCTTCTAGAACCTCTTGAGCTTCTTTTCTCCTCTTAGGCTTACACAGATCTTCACTTCCTCTAATAACATCCACCTGTCCTCCTTCTTCCAACCTCAGCTGGAACTTGTAAAGGTTCTTTTCTATAGTGTCCAAGAACTTCCTCTATTATTTGTTACAATCCTCCTACTGTAATCATCCTTCACCACTACTACCTGTAATCAACAATTTGCCTCACAAATTAGTTGAAAACATAAATACCAATTTATCTTTGGTTCAACCTCATGCGAACATACACTGTTGTTGCAGTTTCCTCCAATCTTTTTGTTGGTTGTACTATTGCAGCTCTACTACAGTTGCAAATTTTATCCTACTATGATATAGTTTTACTTTCCTCCCAAAGTAGAAATTATCTCGATACCCTCAAAGAACATCAATGTTCTTTCTTTTTCTCTAAAATCATATTCCATGCAACTTCAATATAAATTGAAAATAAAAAAATATTTACCTCATTTATATTTCCAAACCCAAAATAGTTCAAGTTATGAATTTCTCCTCCATAGAGTGAACCTACTCCTTCGATACCACTTGATGCATGAAATTTTAACTTTACCGCAATTTCACTTTTCATATTTTTCAATTTATCTTCCCTTAATGTGAATTCCTCCTCTGCTCATGCCCATTATTCATATGAGAATAACATACCACATTCATAAAATTTCAATGCATTCACAAATTTAAATCAAATAATATAAAGTATCACCCCATGCATGATCTCTCTTACCACTCATTATCTCTCCCATTATTCTGTGTCATTCATCCACAGATAAATTACCTTATAACATATGTGCATTAACATTTAATTTCAAGGACGGAAATATGAATAATATCTCCATATGTTTCCCTATTCCATGAATATAATTTATGTGGGATTCATGCTTGTCTTCATGCATGGACTTCTTGAAAGGATGGAGATGATGACCATCAGAGACGTGCTACTAAGGTTTAATTACTGTCCCTTCAATTTTAATACAAAGTGGTACAACTATCCACCAATATTTATTTCTCACACCTGTGGAAAACCTCTTCATGGATTATCATGATGAGGACGACACACTTACTCAACGCCACTTTGAATCCATGTAGGTTCATGCTAGGAATCCTATACACAACTCCTAATATTTTAAGCTTCTCAGTGTATGTTCTGTCAACGCTTCTTACCTTCAAAAAAAATGCACCATCTCTTATGTCCTTGCACGTAAATCTCTTTTATATGCATTCCACGCTTCCACTATCCTCCAATCAACTCAAACCATGTACCCAACAACTAGCGCTCCTTTCAATAGATGGTGCTTAACCTCTACTCTTGACCAAAAGCACTAAATTTCTACCAAGTATTCCACTAAAGAACTTGATCACCTCTTGCTCTGTAATTTCTCTTCATTGAACCCACCCTTCATTCCTAGGGTATTTTTTTCATTTGTTGAAGTCTTCAAATAAGACTTCTATGCCTATCTCAATGCATAGACATCCTCATGTACAATATTTAAATCTTGTTCCACAGGGTTATTCAACTGTAACCCCAATTTGTGCACACCATATTGGTACACGAAATACCTGTTTGAAGTCATCAAGTCTTCAACCAGACTTTTCTATGTGCCTCACACACACAAACATCTGCATGTGTCAATGACTCTCTTCTCATTTTGCAGGGTTAGCTCACATAGAGACCCAATTTTAATTACATGAATTACTCATTTTGATTCAACTTCATCTACACAGGGAATCCTCCATAATGTACAAAATTACTCTAAAACATTTAGACTTAGTGACAATCCATAATAACATGAAATCTCATTTCATTTTATAACTTTATACATACATACTCAAACTCTCATTTCTCTCTTGGCTAGATTCTACATTCATTTGGCCATTAGCTTTTACCTTTGGCTTATATTGATTAAATATTACTGTAAAAGAAAAATAGATTTTCCTAAACCCCTAAATCACCCCCTAATTTATTCCCTAAATCTATCATCCTTTTCAAGGAAAATTTGCTTTTGCCTTATCGATAAAATCTTTCCTATCTATAACTTTTATAAAACTATTTTATAACAATTAAAAGAAACTAAGAATATTTAAAAATAAGGAACTAGAATTCCTTTTCAATATTGAAACCCCTCTTGGAGATTTTTTTCAAAAGGCTTGATAGTTTTGGGAAGATCTAATGCTCTTGCATCAATAATACTAAGAATATTCTATGGAGGTTTAATCACTACCGTTCATCTAATAATTATTGATAATTAAATTAAAATTATATAAGCCCTATTCCAAGATAGACATGCCTATCGACATAAATATTACATGATTTGTTTAAAGTAGTCTAGATCCATATTAACCCTAAATCTATCAAGCGCCAAGAGGGATCAAATATCTCAAGGTGGAAACCTCTTTTTTGAGTGCAAAACTTGAGGTCAGGATTGCACCTCGAGAGATTTGATCCCTTTAGGTGCTTGGTAGATCCGAGGTTAAGATGGATCTAGGCTGGTTTCAGTCTTGCATGGTCACACAAAGTTTGTTGAACATCTAATTACTTTGATAAGTTTAAATATGCTAAAATATGTATAATATTAATCTTGTCACTTTAATTTTAAATTTTCTCATTTACCTAACTTGAATGATGAAAAATAATGAAATAAATTTTTTGAATGCGAAGTGACTATGTAATAGTGTTGAATGATAAATAATGTGAATAATAAGAATGTAGGCAAGTACAAATAGTCTTCATTGTGATCAATCTCAAACTATTTTTATCTACTCTTCTTATTGTCACACCTATTAGTTTTGCCACCTTTTCATATTGATCATATGAAAAGTGTAGTTGAGATCATAGACCATTCAAATCTTTAACTGGAAATAGTGTAGTAAACATCATACCTTGTCTCTCTTGCTCTCCAACATTAATAGTATATTTTTCCAAAGTCAATCATTGTGACTTATGGAGTGTTAAACCCCAAGTAAGTTTCAATTGTAGTTATTTTCTATTACCTTGTTTGAATGCAAAGTAACTAACAATGTTGAATGATGGAAAATGGGAATAATAAGAATGTAGTCAATTATAAATAGTTCACAATTTCAAGAACCATGCATTTCAAGTAAATGAACATTTTATTTAAGATGAAATTGAGGTACATTATTTATGGTTGAATTACTATAGCACATAAATCAATGCACTTCGTCAATATTTTTTTATTCTTACTCTTAAATCAATGCACACTATTAATATAATTACTTTGAAATTAATGTACATCATACATCTAGTTACATGAAATCAGAAATCAACATGTACATTGAAATCAATACATCTAGTGTTAAGCCATATATAAGCCCAATTTTAACCCAAAAATATATTATTAAGCCCTATTATTGAGTGATTACATTTATTTTATTATATTGTTATGTAGGCTAGAGCCCATAATGATGCCATCTTATTATAATTATATCCTTTGTCTCCCATATACTAAGGAGACCTAGTCTTAGGATCATCAAATATTGTCTAGTTCATTGTATTTATTGTATAAGGAGGTTTCTCACTCAAATTGGACAATAACTATTGGTTTCCTATCATTTTTAAGGAGCAAGGATCATCACATTTGGAATAAACACTCTTAATCATAGGGTTTTGCTACTTCAAACGTGTCAATTCAACATTTTTGCTATATATATATATTTTTTTGTAAGGCTTCAGATTGTGAAATTCCACCATGTTAAGAAGAAATTTGTTGAACTTCTAGTCCAAGTTTCAAATCTTGGTTTTCTATATTTTTGGAGATATTCTCCAAGGAAGTTAGGGTTTTTGTGTACTCCATAATTCAGTCTCAAACAAACCAATTTGACATTTTTGATATAACTTTTTTTTCTATAAGATTTAATATAGTGAAACTTGGACCATATTAAGGAGAAATCTCGGGGAATATCTGGTTTCATTTTCATAATTTGGTCCATACTTTGGGAGTTATACCCCATGGAAGTTAGGGTTTGTTAACAATCATAGAATAAATTTTAAATAGGTCAGCTTGGTATTTTGGCTATATCTTCTTATCTAGAATTTTTTTAGACTATGAAATCTTCAAGTATCTTAAGAGAAATATATAAGTACCTTAGGTATAAGTTCCAAAATTATATTTCAAGAATTGGACACAGGGAACACTATACAAGTTTGCTCGTGGGAAGAGGAAAAAACAAATAGGAAGTTTTAGGAAATTTACTATAACTTTAGGTTGGCACATTAGATTCGGTTCACACCTATGGATTTGCAGAAAATACATATCAGAGTATCATAGAATAAATTTTTAGATCCAGAAGACCTCAAATCTCGAAGATATGCCAATAAAGCTTCATCCATTCAAATATTCTCCAAATTAAGGTACATAACTTTCTATTAGCATAATTGTTCATTAGGAGACCCCCCTTTCTTTCTTTTTTGTAATAAAGAGGAGGTTTATTATTATTTTCCAACATGACTCCGAAGAAGGCTACTACACTAATTAAATTTATTGAAGGATTATCCTTGACTCATGAAGAAATTGAAGACTTAGAATTTAGGTTATCTCAATTAGAGAATAAAGTTAATGAAATGGATACTAGTAAGTAGAAAAAGGTAGATCCTTAGGTTCTCAAGAAAAACTTAAAAGAGAAATGGAAAAGAAGATGAATGGACATAAGGAAGTATGCTAAATGAAGATGAATGAAAATAAGGAATAAATACAAAAATCTATGATTACCATGGAAAATCTTCTCTTGGAGAGGCTTCCTAAAAGAGATGTGGAGATCCAAGGAAATCGTAAGCATAAGGAGAAGCATGTTGTTGAGAATCAATCTCATATGGGGAGTAAGCTAACATAGTTAAAGAGCACAAATTTTGAATCACAAAACCATAATCATGAATTTTTAATCCAAGATCCACATCATCAGGGCTTCAAGTCAACACTAAGAAACTACTACATTCTGAAGATTGATATGAGGAAATTTTATGGTAATGATCCTATTACATGTATATTTAAGATGGAACAATACTTTGATATACACTAAGTGGCATCCTTACAAAAGGTAAATATTGCATCCATGTTTTTATAACAATACCAACATGTATGGTATCAATGGCTTTTTGAAAGAAAAAAATATGTTATGTCTTGGTCCATTTTTATAGAGGAATTGATAACACATTATGGGGATATTAAGAACAACACATTCCTTTTTCAATTGGTAAATATTCATAAAAAAAAGGGTCCTGTTACAGAGTACATTCAAAATTTTCAAAAGTTGAGCCTCAAAGTAAAGAATATTTCAAAGGATAACTTGTTAGACCTATTTATGGACACTTTAAAAGAAAACATCCAACATGAGGTGCACCACTTTGAACCTAAATCTATAGAGCATGCTTTCAATCTAGCAAGGAAAGTTGAAAGTAAAAATATGACCACTAGAAAATTGGTCACTAATAACTATAAATAAAATCATGCTCCCTTTCCTAAATTGACAAGGTTGACTCCTCAACAAATGGATGAAAGAAGAGAAAATGGACTATGTTTCAACTGTGAAAAAAAGTATAGTAAAGGGAATAAATGTAATGAGAAGAGGATATTCTACATAAACTGTGAAGATCAAGAAGATCAAGATGTGGAAATTTCACAAGATCTAAAGCTATAAGAAACTACTCCAACAATCTCTTGTCATGCATTGGCCAACATCAATACTCCAAAAACCCTCAAGATAGAAGGATATATCAAAAGGAAAAGGGTAATGGTATTGATATATTTAGGTAGTACCCATAACTTCATCAATTATAAATTGGAAAAACTTCTTAATTTCTTTGTCTATCCAACACCATAACTTCATGTGATGACTATAGATGGAGGTGCCATAAATTGTTCATGGAAGTGAAATAATATTAAGTTGAATATGGGGGAGTATTTATTATTTAGTCCCATGATTGTAATCCAAATGGGTGGTACTCATGTTGTATTGGCAGTCCAATGTTTACAATTATTAGGAACAATGACCCTTAATTTCCAAGATCTTTTCATAAGATTTTTATCAGAAGGAAAGAAAATTGAGGTTAGAGGTATCCAAGGGAAACCTAGTAAAGTGATAAGCTCTAATAACATGACAAAATTGATAAAAAGGGGACACTGAGGTGTAGTCACACAATTGTATTCATTAGACATGGCATCTCTATCCTCTATGCCAGTGGATCTTCAAAAGGTTATCAATAATCATGTTACAACATTTGGAGAAATACCTAAGGGTCCTCCATCTATCTGAGAACATGAAAACATTGGTAATTTGCAACCAGGAAGGGTACCACCTAATCTTATGCCTAATAGATATCCACATGCACGGAAGAGTGAGATTAAGCATATGGTTCAATAAATGTTAGAGGTCATCATAATTCAACCTAGATAAGGTGATTTCTCTTCACTAGTGATGATGGTTATCGAAAAGGATGGTTTGTAGCATATGTGTATAGAATATAGACAACACAACTAAGTGATAATCAAAGATAAGTTTCATCTTCCTGTCATTGATGAATTGCATAGAGAAATTTTCTTTACTAAGTTGGATCTTCATTACAAACATCATCAAATTAGAATGAGGCAAGAAGACATTCCCAAAACAACCTTTAGAACACATGAAGGTCATTATGAGTTTTTGGTTATGTCATTTGGACTTACAAATTCACCTTCAACATTTGAAAGGTTGATGAATTCTATTTTCGAACCATTCCTTAGAATAATTGTGCTCGTATTTTTTGATGAAATACTATTTTACAACAAACCTTGGCAAGATTATGTACAACATGTTGACCTTCACTCAAATACTTTGCGTCCTCTAACTATGAATCTGATACTTTTCTTGGGATTGTGATCTACATATGAATGATTATATAGGCTCTCGAACTTAGAAGAGTCTGATTCACTATCATCGACCCTAGCAACTTGTTATTTCTCTATAGATCCTCTCAACACCTAGGGTTTACACACAGGTTATTCAACACAACTTCCTATTGTTAACTGAATAAGATAATCTTGCACATGAAAATCATAAATCTTGATTCATGAAACGAACTCATTTATTTACATTATAGAGGCTTGAAATATACAGATAAAAATAGTAACACACAATATACTATTATCTTGAAAAACTTCAGATAATTACGCAGATGGTTTTTTATAGTTCAAAAGCCTTAGCAAGCCCTATGCAACATATTTCTTTTTATTTATGTCTCTCCCCTACAATTATATTCTTAAGACAATATGGGATATAACTAACACCCTTTTAAAATGATTACATATGTCCCTGATTCTAGAAGCTAAAGGCCACCTCATATTATTAGTTATTTACCTATGTCCTCTAAGGACACTTCAACAAAACTAACATATTCCTATGGTGAAAATAGATTCTACATAACAAAATAAAAGGAAAACTATATGGGATGCACTTGAATCATTCCTCCATCCTAAGATCCCTCTAGTTCATGCATGCTTACGTGTGGAGTTTTCCCCAAAATCAAGCCCACTTAGCTTGTTTCCCATTTGTAAAACCTTAGCAAGTCTTATGGCTTATGAACTATTGAGTTAGAGTCCCTCTCATTGGAGCATTGAGCGGTTTTCATATTCCAAGATATGAGATATAATTTTTTAGATTATCTTCATAAAGTAAGTCATTAATCTATAGTCCATATCCATCAGTATTAGTTACAACTAAGTAATTTCTCATGATTTTAAATAGTCCACTTGGCATGCATTGTATTTGTTGATTCTAATAGGGGTGGAGAAGTGGATTGAAACTAGAGAAATGAATCATATAGATTTAATCATTAGTCCTGAGGCTTGAACTCAATAACCATGACTTATTTGGAGGTCACCCATCCAAAGAATCCTTTGGCTCAAGCAATCTTAATAGTAGATTTTTTCCCATTCTTAATCTCACTTAACTAGCTACCCCATTTGCAAAACCTTAGCAAGTAATGTTCCTTATGAACTATTCATTAGAGCCCCTTCACTCTTTTTAATTTAAGCATTGAGAAGTTATCATAGTCCAACATATGAGATATCATTTTCAATATATTATCTACATAGAGTAAGTCATTAATATATTACCCATATCCATGATATTAGTCGCAATTGGCCAATTTCTCATCATTTTAAATAATCCATTTAACAATTACTATAAGTATTACATTTCCTAAATAAATAATAGAAGAACCTATTGAATAAGAAATATTTGGATTAAATTTCAATAACAATCCAACTAATCATGAAAAAATTAAGAGTAAACTTAAGCAACAATCTAATTGGTGAAACTTGCAACACACTTCTATGAGCCATTATATTTGAAAATTAAAGAATTGCTTGTTTAGCTACTCTCTCACGGAACTCGGGAAGTATATGAAGGTCACATTATATAGATTGCACCATGCATGGAGTTTTTGTTATTAAGATTTAGATTGCATCACCTATAATGTGTGGGTTTAAATTTTATTTCATAAAATGTCATATATTCTATATCCAATACATTATGTAAAATGTATAGTATAGAGTTGTTTAATCATATTAATTTGAACTTGTTACTCAAGCAACTTGATTTCAAGTTTAATAAGAATATAGAATGTTTGTCTTTATTTTTCATGCAATCAATTGAATTTTTCTATTGACATTGTTTTGTAGGCCACAATAAAACGTCCTTATGTAAGGAACATGCATAAAGCCCTATACCTCCAATTCCTTATGGGGATTGTGCCAATGTATGTTGTCACCTTTGCAGGATATTGGGCATATGGTTCATCAACTTCCTCATATCTTCTTAATAATGTAAATGGACCCAAATGGGTTAAAACTTTGGCGAATGCTTCTGCTTTCCTACAAACTGTGATATCAATACATGTATGTCTATGAATGTGGATTATCGTTTAATTTTAGCTTTTCTCAAGCAAATTCATATTTGGGAGTGAATTATAACATATGTGATCATAATGATGGTTGCAGATATGTGGAAGCCCCATATATGAATATTTGGATACAAAATTTGGAAAGATGAATGAAAGCATATATTCTATACACAACTGGATAGTGAGGTTCGTCACTCGAGGGACTTACTTAATTGTTACTACACTGGTGGCAGCAATGTTTCCATTTCTGGGGGATTTTGTGACCCTCACAAGTGCAGTTAGTGTCATTCCATTAACATTTGTATTTCCAAACCATATGTACATACAAGTCAAGGGAAAGGATTTGAAAGGATTACAAAAAGCATGGCATTGGGTGAATGTATGGTTTTTTCTCATTTTGGCTGTAGTAGGAACTATAACATCCTTATACTCCATTGTTATTGACTACAAAACATACCATCTCTTTGCTGATATATCATCATAGTTGATCATTATATTATAATCCAAGCAATGTTGAATATCACACAAGAACCTTGTATTCCATAAATTATGTAATAATTATTTCTTCATTTATCTTTGATCATATTTATTTACTCTATTCTATATATTAGCCTTTTGAAATTTATAGAAACTTGATATTTTGAAGCTTTCAAAAAATTGTATTCTAAAGACTCTGTAATGATGAATGAACAAAAGCATTGGTCAACGCATTCCTTTTTTATGAAACCTTAAGATTTAAAACTTCCTATAGAATTGAAAAACTTATATGGATTGTTAAATTGTAGCAAGAAAAGGCTTCATTTGACTTCTTGTGCCTTAGTCAAATGGAGAAATTCGAAATTTCACATCAACAAGATGACTTGAGTTGCAGTTAGTAGGAGTGAAATGGTCAAATCACTCAGTTAAATCAGTCAATACGAGTTTGCAGGCTAGAAGTAGAGTTTTGCATGAGTTGATTGTTAAAATCTAGCAATCTAGTGGAGTTATTGTCAGTTAAACTCAATTATCTGAGCTCTAGTCATGAATAGAGTTAGTAGGAGTTCATTTGAGTAGTTGTACTTGTTGTTAACTCATTGATATCCCAGTTAACTAATCCATTTACTAAAAATATCCGTAGTCATGCATGGAATTTGAATTGCCTAGTTGAGGTGGAGGAAAAGGCACATTTTAATTATAAATTATATACTAGTTGAGTGTATAGGTTTTGCATTGGAGTAGGTGATCAATTTTTCTTGGATTTGCACAAGGAAATAGGGAATTCTCCTATATTTTAGGAGTTAATTTCCTCAAGGATTTCACAAGGAAATAGGAGGAAGCTTGAAGCCTATTATAGCTAAGTTTTGGTCAAAGTAGGTCTGAGAGCAGGAGATCAATATTGCAGTGCAGGTTGTGCTTCAAGGATTCAAGCAGTCATTGTAATAGATCCATATTCTCATCTGATTTAATACAAAACAAAGGACGAGTGTTCCTAGTTGGGTTCCCCAAGAAAAATACTGTGTTCATTGTGATTTAATGATTGCATGTGTTTCTATTGTATGTTTTCCTTTCCTCAATTTGAGTAGAAGAAACTTGTGTCCATTGTTTTTAGTTTGAATTCATTAGCAGCTGCAAATTTTGAGCTATTTCTACATAGTATCAAAGTTATTTAAGAATACAAAGAAACCCAGTTCCATATATTCTCTCAGATAAATTTTGATTTGCAGAGTTTTTGGTGCAAATATTCTTCAGTGCAGGAACAATGTCTTTCAATGGATTGAAGCTTGAGAATGCATTGGAGGTAACCTCAATTTTTTGTGCTTGGAAAGACAGGATGGAATTGGTCTTGGATGACAATGGAGTATTAGAGTACACAAAAATTGATATTCCAAAACCACTAGATTCTGATCCACAAGCACAAGCTCAGTGGAAGAAAGACACAACAAAAGCCAGGAGGATTATTCTGGAGGGTGTCAGGGATCATGTGGTTTCGAACTTGCATGGAAAGGAGATTGATTTTGCAATGTGTAAAACTCTCATAGACCTATTCTAGAGCAACAGTGATGTTAGGAAATTGGCATTGAGAGATAAAATCAGGAACATTCAAATGGGAAAAAATGAAACTGTTGTTCAATACCTATCCAGATTCACTTAGGTCATAGATGAACTTGGAGGGGTAGGAGAAAATTTTCCAGCATTTGAACTTGTGAGCTTAGCACTCCTTGGTATTCTGAAGTCTTGGCACAACTATCAAGATCCAGTTAATGGAAGAGACAAGCTACCAGATTGGGAGATACTTTGGTTTGATTTGGTGTAGGAGGAGATCATAAGAAACACTAGAGATGGTATCACATCCAAATCTGAGGAAGAAAACTTTGCTATAGAAAGAAAAGGAAAGAAGGCCCAAGGAAAGGCATAATCCAACAAGAACCATGGCAAGAAGAAAGACCTTAGTAAAATTAAATGTTTTCACTACCATGAATATGGACACTATGCAACCAAGTGTCCACACAATAAATCTAGTAAGAAATTTGTAGTAGCAGTAGGAGGTGATGCTCTCATATCATAATTCAAGTTGGATTTCACCCTCATTGCATGCATGGAAAGTATTGTACAAGGTAGTGTATGGTACTTAGATTTTGGTGCTTCATTTCATATGATAGGAAGTAAGGAGTTCTTCAACAACCTGGAGGAGAAGGACCTACAATTACACATAAAACTTGGAGATGATGGGAGGTATAGTACCAAAGGGATTGACACTGACACCTTTAAGAGGGAGTCAGGATCCCATCTCCACATAAAGAATGTAATGTATGTTCTTGGTATGAAGAAAAATTTAGATTGTTGAAGTGGTACTTGAAGACCATGGATATGAGGTGGTTTTCAATAAGGGAAAATCTTATCTGAAGCATGTTTCTACTGTACAAGTAAAACAAACTGGTGTTTGGGCTAAGAATCTCTACAACCTAGAGGTGGATGCATGTATTGCATTGTGCAGCAAGGCAGAACATGTTTAGGGATGATAAGTTGGAGAGCTCTGACATAGGCACTTGGGACACCTACACCATGGAGCTTTGAAAATAATGCATCAGATCACCATTGGACTTCCAAAATGCACCCTTGATCAACATGATGTGTGCAAGGGATGCACTCTTGGAAAATATGTCAAATCCTCCTTCCAGGGACGAGATAGCAGAGCTAGATTCATCTTGGATCAAGTTCACTCATATGTGTGTGGACCATTTTCTACAGTCTCAGTTGCAAAACATGGGTATTATGTGATTTTTGTAGATGATTTTTCCCGCAAATGTTGGATCTATTTCATGAAGAAGAAAGATGAGATTTATTCAAAGTTTGTTAAATTCAAGGCCTTATTTGAAAATGAGACTAGACAAAATATTAAATCCCTGAGAAGTGATAATGGAAGAGAGTATGTATCTAATTCCTTCAAAGAATTATGTGCCAAGGAAGGTATTAGAAGGGAGTTGACTGCACATCAAAACCCACAACAAAATGGGGTTGCAGAGAGAAAAAATAGAAGTGTTTTTGGGGCTACAAGATAAATGTTGCATGATCAAGGACTACCACTATACCTGTGGGCAGAAGCATGCAATATAGTTATTTATTTGTAGAACAATATCCCTCACAAGTTTCTTGGAATGATCACACCTGAAGAGGATTTCTCTGGGAGGAATCCAAATGTATCCCACTTTTGTATTTTTGGATCCATGGTCTATTGCCATGTCTCCAAATATAGTATGAAAAAGTTGGAACCTACTGCAAAGAGGGGGATATTTGTAGGATACACAAAGGCACCTCATATTTACTAGGTGTATATGTTTTCACTCATGATTACTGTGATGAGGATAGATTTTAGAGTTGATTATGATAAGTCCATGAGAATCTCTCTAGAGTGAGAGATGAGAATTCCACCAGAGGAGGAGCTTCTAGCTCCAAAGGAGGAACCCCAGTCACATCCACAACATGTTGTGGAGCAGCCACATGTGGAGGAGTAGAGAGAAGGTAGATTGGAGGCACCCATTCACATATATCCTTCTAGATAAGGGAGGAAGAGAACCAAGGAGGAAAAAAGATTGGTGTAGGATGATCAGGAGCATGTGGAGCTCCTAGCTCCTTTCCCTAATAGAGGACATCACCAGAAAAATATACCGAATATATGGCACTCATGATAGAATGGATTGATTTTTAGCCTTCTTCATTTAAGGAAGAATAATTCTAGTAGGTGTGGGTAGATGCCATGGTGGAGGAGTATGACTCCATCATGAAGAATGATGCTTGAGAGGTTTTGCCTAGACCTGAGGGAAAATATATTATTGGCTCTAGGTGGGTGTATAAGGTGAAACATGCAACAAACGACAATGTTGAGAAGTACAAGGCCATATTTGTGGCCAAAGGCTTCTCACAGGTAGAGGGAGTTGATTATGAGACATTTTCCCATGTGGTAACATATTCTTCTATCAGGACCATACTAGCATTGGAAGCACAGTTTGGGTGGAAGATCCACCAGATGGATGTTAAGATTGTCTTCCTCAATGGAGTAGTTGAGGAAGAGATCTACATTGGGCAGCTTAAGGGATTTGAGGCATTTAACAAGGAGACACGTGTGTAGACTTAGGAGATCCCTTTATGATCTCAAGCAGGCACCTCATGCTTGATACACTCACATAGATTCCTATCTTAGTGGATTTGGCTTCACTAAGAGTGAAGCAGATGCCAATCTCTACTACATTCTGGTAGATGGAAGTCTACTCATCTTAGTCTTGTATGTAGATGATTTGATACTGATAGGAGATGAGAGGTTGATCTAGTCTTGTAAGGAGGACCTTGCAAGAGAGTTCAAGATGAAGGGTATGGGCTTGATGCACTACTTCCTTGGTTTGGAGGTGTGGTAGGGAGATGGAGATCTATTTTTTGGTCAAGGGAAGTGTTGTAACATGCATTTTTTTTATTGTTTATAACATTCATTCTTCATTCAAGAATCTTTCGAAAATATTTTAAAAAAGAGACAAAGCAAAAGGAAGGAGCAATAATGGTATATCGGAAGCCAATGGTTATATGAGTACACACACACACACACACACACACACACATATATATATATATTGCAAAGCATAACTGTATCGGATTTAGAAAGAAACATGTGTTAAAGTGATTTTGAAAAACATTTTGAAGAATAGTGCAAGTATATCGGAAATCAAAACACAAAGGAAATGAAGAAATAGATCAGATTTTCAAATAAAACAAGTGTTAAAACATTAACACCAGACTTGAAATAATATATGTTACGTTTAAAAGTTCGGTGGGTCCCCAATGGGTATGGATGTTTGGCTCCACGGACAAGCGCCGATTGCGATTTGCGATCGGGTTACGGACCCGAAAAATTGTATGTCATGTTTTATAACGTCGGCGGGTCTGAAACAACATAGAACTCTTATATTATATGCATATGACCCCGCCGATTGCGATCTGCGATAAGGGTCGGACCCGAACATATATATATATATAAACCCGACGAACTTTAAAATATGATATATATATCTATATATATATATATATATATATATATATATATATATATATATATATATATATATATATATATATATATATATCTATATATATATATATATATCATATTTTAAAGTTCGTCGGGTTTATATATATATATATATATATATATATATATATATATATATCATATTTTAAAGTTCGTCGGGTTTGCCTTTATACATATATGTTGATAAAAGCCGATTGCCATTTATATGATCGGACCCAATATTTTATGTGCTATATTTTATAATCCCTTGCGTCCATCATATTATGGATTATAAAGATTTTATGTGATATTCGTATATATTTCGTTGACGTGGTTTTATATGAAGTTTTATTATAAAGGATTATAATAGAAGGCCAGACTTTAAACATATATATATTATAATTAAAAGCTCCGCCAGGCATATTGTAAGGCAGTTTTTGAGGGGAGCAAAAGCGATGGATGGTTTTAATGGAATCAATCTGATTCCACTCAGCATTCGACACGTAGCAGTCAGATGGAGAGAGGAAACCGCCCATTTCGCGTGGGTATTCTTCTGGCTTATGTCCCACCCGAAAACATTTGTAGATCATCCGATCTGAAAGGCGTATATGAACGACAGGGATGAATCGGCGGGAAGCATACCTTGGGAATTGTGTTGAGCCCGTATTGGAAGCAGAAAAGCATGTTTTATTATATATTTTCTTTATAAGGATATATGCATAATTCCAAATATTTTCATAGTTATTGTAGCCGCGTGCATAAGTTAATCTTTACAGGGGTTTTTAGGCCGATTGCGATTTGTGATAGAAGTCAATGGGAGGTAGATTTGACAGGTTTATAAAGCAGGAGGATTAATCAAAAGTTCATGTTAATTTCGCTGTATAATGCAAAAAATTAGGGTTGGAGTTGAAGCTTAAGAGGAAGATAATTCGATATATTTCTTGCCATTTTGGCCAATCAGAATACCCATGTAAGCCCAAGAATATACAAACTAAACACATTGCATTACGGCTAAGGAGAATTAAGCATCATTAGAGCGTTCACAGAGGAATTCAGCAACGAATCAACAGAGAAAGTCAACAGTTATCATCCCCTTCCAAATTTAATTTTGTTCTTGCTATTTCATGTTCTTTGAGGTGTTTTCCCTCTGTAAATTCTGTAGTAGTTTTATTTCATATAGTTAGAAAGAAGTTAGATAGTTTCGGAAATAAATAACGGTTCCACAATGTATAAAGAGGGAAATTTACTAAGAAAGGTTTGGAAATTTGGAGAACCCAACCACTGTATTTCTGATATCATCATTGATTAATGAAAGAAGTAGAAGTTTCCATGAGTTGTTATATATAATTTTGTAAGTTTCTCTATCATGTGTCATGCTATGTTTCCTTCTGTTCAAGTATAGTAATGAAGTTGTAGGTTAAAATCCCTTAAAGAGCGCTCCTATACTTGAAACCTTCATCTCCTTTCTGAGTTATAGGTAATAGTTTCTGTGAAAAACCAGCATATTATTTATGATTCAATTCTCATTGTCATAATTCCTCTAAGTTACGGATAGTAGTTCCTGTGAAAGATCAACATATTATCTTTAACTTCTTCTTCAAAACTTTCCTCATTCATCATTTATATTTAGCAACAAATGGCATTCTGAGATGTTCTGATCATACATGTATTAAGAGTCTAAGGCCAAGTTTTCCAAATCCTTCATCTGAGAATATAATAAACAATAAGTGACAGTAAATAAATTTTATTAATGTCTTGAGCACAATTTCCCTATAGCCAGGAAATTGGTTTCTTAAGGAACAACATTAATTGGCGTCGTTGCTGGGGAGAGAAGATAAGAAGATTTTTCCTTGGGTTTCAATATTTTCCTCTAGTTGTTCAGTGAGGAGGAAATATTTGGCTGTTTTGAATCAAAGCAATAATTCTGGCTTCAGGAAGGCCCCATACAAGATCAGACACTTCACAAAAGAAAGTTCAAGCTCTTTCAGATCCTGAAAGGCTATTTTCTAAGAGGGTTGAAAGGTCTAAGATTCCAATTACACCAATTCCTACATTGTCTGCATCAGGCAGCAATTCACTTGAACATTCATTTGGTAAAGAATCATCTTTTTCATCATCTTCATTTCAAGAACCTAGCTATCAAGAACAATCTTTTGAGTTTGTTACTTTTCATTTACCTGCTGTAAGTATTCAACCTCAACCAATAACCACATTACCTCCTTTGCATATGCCATTTACCTCTCAATCAAGTTCCACATCTAGTGGTAATCAAAGTTCAGTGAACATGGTAGCACCTGCATTCTTAGTGAATAGGTATTCACCTCTTCAATTACCACAACCTTACAATCAAATGCCACAGGATTACCTTAAAACTCTTCCACATTTTTCAGGAGAAGATAAACAGACAACAGAGAATCATGTAGTAGTATTTTGTAATTTTGTAGAAAGCCTAAATGTTGAACATTTAGATGTTGTTTTAAGACTTTTTGTTCAATCCCTGGATGGAGAAGCAAGGAAATGGTTCAAAGGACTTCCAAATAATACTATTCCTTCTTGGGAAGATATGGAATGTGTGTTTATTAAAAGATGGGGAGAAAAATGAGACCATGGATATTCATTAATAGAGTTAAATGCCATAAAGAAGAAGTCTAATAAAACTGTGGCTGAATTTATCAGAAGATTTAACAAATTGTACAATAGTCTTCCAGCAGAGACTAAGTCTCCTCTTGCTGGTGTGAAAATAAATTTTGCAAGGGCTTTTGGATCAAACTTTGGATTTACATTAAGGGAAAGGAGAGCTCCAACCCTTGATCAAATCCAAACAGACTCTTCAGAGATAGAAGCGAATCTGGTGGCTACAGGGAAATCACCAGAAACACAGCTTTCCCAAGACAAGGGAAATGAAAAGATAGAGTCCTCTCAAAGTCAATCATTGGAGGATATGTGTAATATAATTAAAACCATGTTAGATAAGTTAAATAGGTTAGAGTTAGAAAATAAGAACTCTCAGAGGCAAACACAGTTTAATAAGAAATTTAATCCCTAATTCAGAAGACAACCTTTGCAAATTTTGCAAAAGGAAAGAAAAGATCAAAAATCAAATTCAAGCACCATTGTACATAGAAGAAGATCCTAGTGAAGAACAATTTGAAGATCAAATTTCTACATTATATGCAGTTGATGAAGATGAACTTAGCATTGAAGGAGAAGAGTATGTATATGATGAAGTAAATGCTATTCATTATGGAAATGAAATTGATGAATATTGGAAACAATTCTCTAATTTTATGCAGGCTGAACTACACAAGAAATATGACATGAGATCTAGGAAAAGATCCAAAAATCAGGAAAATGAAAGTGAGCAGCAAGTTTCAACTTCCTCACCAAAGGTGACTCCACAAGAATCTCAGCTTGCAAAATAAGTAGATAAATGAAAGCAGCAACAAATTGCAAATGGAAAGACACAGATACTTCGAGGGGAGTCTTCTCAAGATCAAATTGGAAAAATTCATTTGGAGAAACTTGTTTCAATACCTCAAACAATTCCAGTCATGAAAAAAGGTGAAGATGAGAATGAAAAGATTGCTAAACAAGGTCACTTGTTTAGTCTTACCAGGGAGTTGGAAAAGGTAACAATACAGGTTCCCCTTATAGAATTGGCAAAAAACATATACTTATCAAAAGGAGATTGTTGATTTTATTAATTTAAGAGAAAGTGATCTAGTTATACTGTAAATCTGCAGGAAGATAAACCAGTAGTGGTTCTTGGCCCACATGTAGAGGAAGTAGATTCTTCAATACCTCCTTTTTATATTTCCCTATTGGTTCATGATTTCCTTCTACATAATTTCATGTTTGATTTGGGGGCTTCACATAATTTTATGCCTTTATCAGTGATGAAGCAACTAAATTTACAAGTGACCAAACCTTACAGGGATTTGTATTCTTTTGACTCAAACAAGGTCAAGTGTTTGGGGGTTATTAAGGATCTGGCAGTGTTACTAGCCCAAATTCCCGCTAGAAGCTTGGTCATGGATGTTGTAGTAGCAGATATCCCTGCTAGATTTGGAATGCTTCTATCTAGGTCTTGGGGGGCTAAACTGGGAGGTGTTTTGAAGTTAGATTTTACATATGTTGTTATATCGGTTTTTGGTGGGGAGGAGAGGAGATTGTACATAGAAACTAGGTTTGTAAAAACAATTACAAAAAACAAAGCAAGCAACTCACCTGTATATAGTCAGGAGAAGGATGATTTCGCTTGTTTCACACTGCATGATAATGCAGAGCTGGCTAAAGATAATCAGAAGCAACTTGCTTTTTCCAATATAATTACAGAGCTGCAAACGAAAGAAGTGTGGAAATGTTTCTTTGACGGAGCTTAGTCAAAAGAAGGAACAGGGGTTCGTTTTCTACTAATTGCACCTGGAGGTAATTTGTTTCCTTTTTCTTTCAATTAGAGTTCAAGGCAACTAAAAACATGGCAGAATATGAGTCCTTGATTATTGCGCTACAAACAACTAAACATATGGGAGTCAAATCAATTTCTACTTTTGGAGATTCGGAGCTAACTATTAAGCAGATAAAATATCACTGTCAAACAAAGCATCCAAGACTCCGGGCAAATAGAAATGAGGTAAGGGATTTGATTGAAAACTTCTTTGAAGCTTTTAACATTCAATTCATTCCAAGAGATGAAAATAGATTGGTAGACTCATTGGCTATGGATGCTAGCACTTTCAAGCCTCCTATTAATCCAAGATTAAGATATGAGGTAGAAATGAGACACAAACCTTCTGTTCCTGATAATGTTAACAACTGGAAAGTTTTTGAAGATGACCAACAAATTAAGGAGTTTTTGACTATGGTTGAAGAGTTCCAGGCATAGAAATTAACCAGGGTGAAGAAGAGACAACAACAATTGCAGAAGCCGGTGGTTTAAAAGATTCAATAACAAAGTAGAAAATCTTTCAATTGAAAGATAATGTTCTGCCAAAGACATTTTAATTCCAATGATGTGGCTATGGACTCAGGGAAAATCTCACAGGATGAATATATTCAGGATCACAACATTGGAACTCACGAGAATCCCAGGTTAGTCAAATTATATGCTGGAGTTTCACCTAATTTTCAAGAAAGATATATTAAACTTTTCAAGAATTATGTTGATGTTTTTGCATGGTCCTATGAAGATCTCAAAACTTATGATGTAAATATTATTTAGCATAAGATTCCTTTGAAGGAGGGGGTTAAACCATACAAATAGAAGCTTATGCAGATAAATCCTCTACTTCTACCATCAATTGAAAAGGAGGTCAAGAAGTTGCTTGATTATGGAATTGAGGCTTCTGTGATCCATATCAAATATTTTTAAAGATTCTTCGGTGAAAATCACATAAAGAAACTTTTGTCGACGCGTTTCAAACCAACCAGTGTGGTTCATCGTCAGGACAATTTGAATGAGCAGATCTTGCTTTGCACATTAATTAGATAGGGCAGAATATCCAATGACCCAATTTTCTAGACAAGGTAATGGCTAAAAAGACAACAGCTAGATTTGACCAGAGAACGACTAGTTTGACTATGATAAGGGGTATAAAATATATTTATTTAAATAAGTTAATTCGGTTATTAATATTCATATTAAAATGTAAGTGGACCATTTTATAAATATATACTAGAATAAGTAAATTAATATATAAGTAAATCATAAAATAAATCAATTGCAAATATATATTAAAGTAAATTAATCTAAAATTGTTAGAATAAGTAAATCAAAAAATAAATTAATTTAAAATTGTTAGATATCAAAGTTCTTATATAAATAATAGTTAGTTATAAAAGTTAAAAATAGAGTAATAGTTAATTATATATATATATATATATATATATATATATATATATATATATATATATATATATGAGATGAAGGAACATATATTTATAAATATATATTAAAATAAAATAAATTTTATATTCATAGTCAAATAGTTTTTTTGAAATATAAAAATTTGAGAATTCAAGTGTTAGAAAAAATTACAATATTAAAAACTAATTAATAGTCTAAAATAATAAATTAGTTTTAAATAAATAAATTATAAAATAGATTAATTTTCGTAAATTAATTATAAAATAAATCAAGTATAAATTAATAGTCAAAGAGTTTTCAAATATATATATATATATAGATATCTATAAAAAAAAAATTACCATAATAAAAATTAATTAATAGTTTATTAAAGGGAGGGGAAGAAAGAAAGCGACTAGGAGGAGAGGGCTGGGACCCAGCAAATACTGATCTTCCAACCATCCTCTCTATTGAGATTGTTTGGACTTTTTTCGATCTCAAGGGCTTCCCTAAATTTCCGGTGATGGAATTGCGACACCCTAGCAATCACACTAGCTTCCTCGATGCAGACATGATGATTGGTTTTCTCTACATGCTCTGCCAAAGCGGAAGACTTGGTTCTCATATGATTGAGGTCAGCAGCGTGCTCACAAATCCTTTGATTAATGGAGCGACCAGTCTCACCAATATAGGGGGTCCCACATGAACAAGGAATAATATAAACCCCTTTCATGTCCTTGGGGTCAATAGGATCCTTCACAGATCTAAGGGACTTACGAATGGTGTTAAGAGGTCTAAAGGTTGTAGGGACATTATGCTTCTTAAGAATCCTCGCAATCTTATCCGTGGTCCCTTGAACAAATGGAAGATGGACACCAGGAATCCGATCTTTAGGCCCTCTTCTGGTTGACGAATTCTTGGCTGCTTTGAGGAAAACCTTTTGTCCCAAATGTCTGCTATAACCATTCTCAACAAAGACATTAAGGAGATGGGATTTATCCTCCTCGAAGCTCTTTTCATCAGAGATCCTTAAGGCACAGGTTACAAGGGTGTTAAGAACCCCCAACTTCTGGGCTGGGAAATGGTGGGATCTAGCATGAAGATACGGCTCCGTATGATTTTTCTTGTGAAACACTCGGTGGGAGAGGGAACCATCCTTATTCTTAGAGATAAGAATATCAAGGAAAGGGAGGCAACCATCGACTTCTTGTTCATTAGTGAACTTAATGGCCGAGGATTGACTATTGAGATGATCGAAGAAGAGTTCTAACTCCTCTTGGCCATGAGAACAAATGAAATTAGTGTCATCTACATATCTTTTCCAAAGCTTGGGCAGGAGGCAGGCTGAGTTTAGAGCCTTAGATTCAAAATCTTCCATGAAAAGATTAGCAACCACAGGGGATAGGAGTGAGCCCATGGAAACCCCACAGGTTTGCTCAAAGAACTCACCTTCAAAACTGAAAAAGGTCGAAGTGAGGCAGATCTCAACCAACCAAGCGGTATCAGGATCAGTTAGACAGTTGATCACATCCATAGCCTCCTTTATAGGGATGCAAGTGTAGAGGGAAACAACATCAAAACTTACAAGAATGTTTCAATAGTCCAGCTTGATGTTCTTGAGCTCCTTAATAAAGGAAGTCAAGTCTTTAATGAAGGACCCTGTACGACCAACTAAGGGTTTAAGCTTCAAGGCAAGGAACTTCACAAGAAGATAGGTAGGACCTCTAATAGTGTTGACAATGGGCCTAAGGGGAGCTCCTTCCTTATGAATTTTAGGGAGCCCATAGATTCTAGGCGTGATAGGATTGCTCTCCACGAGTTTATGGTGCAGAGGACTCACTGAGTCACTGGATTTAATGGAAAGGGCCACAATCCTGGAGATCCTCTTTAATGGGTTTTTGGGAAGCTTCTTATAGCTACCATTATTATGAAGATGATCTAAAATTTTATTGTGGTAGTCTTCCTTGTTAATTACCGGTATTATGAAGATGATCTAACATTTTATTGCGGTAGTCTAACTTTTCCTGACAATGAACCACATTGGTTGGTTCAAAATGAGTCGACAAAAGTTTTTCTATGTGATTTTTGCCGAAGAACCTTCAAAAATATTTGTTATGGATCATAGAAGCCTCAATATTCATTTATTATTTCTAAATAAAAGTTTAAATACTTTTTCCCTCTAATCAAATAAACTAAAATATTCCAAATGGTTATTTCTAGAATGGGGTTAATAATATTTTATTATTGCTCATTATTCGAAGATAACCTAATATTTTGTCATAAATAGAAGGGGTTTCCATTCATTATTCACTTTCAATTATTTTCATTGTTTCACTCATTGTTGTAGCTCTGATTATTATCATTGTCGCACACCATCTTCTTTTTCATTTGAGTTCCCATTGAGCTCAAACATTTTATTTGTTGGATTTTATACATTATAGAGGAGAGAGACTCTACAAAATCTTAAGACATTTGAGGATAGCCAAGAACCCATCCCATAGAGGGGGACTGGTAACATTATTTGTTCCCTTCAAAGGTGTTGTTTAATAAAATATATTCTTTATATATTTGGTTTCCATTAGATTATTGGAGTTACTTGTGCTTATTTTACTATTCCATTTTGTTGTTTAACTATGGTTGTGGCATAGATCATGGCTTTGGCAGGTTTTATTTCTGTCATTTGTTGTAGTTATACAATGTTTAGCAGCCATTTATATTGTTAGGGTTGTTTGTCATCCACAGCTTAAAGTGGTTTCTTTTCGTACATCTTCGAGAAGAAAACACAATAAAAAATCGGCGACTCCACTATGTTTTTAATTCTGATCCAAAAACCTGGGTGACCTTCAGCTTTCAGCTTAGGGTTTTTCTTTTTTTAGTCTCTTAATGTTGTTTACTAGATTTTTGACCCTAGATCAATCAAATTTCTAACTTTCGTAAGTTTTCTGGTCTTTTCTGCAGGTCACAGGAACCAGTGGTGATAGAGATGATTTTATATTTTTATTTTTTATTTATTTTATTTTATTTTAGTTTTTTTTCCGAGACTTACCGATTGAGAATCAAGGAGAAGAAATCACACTTTTTTGCCCCGCAAGTGCAATATGGAGGTCGAGAGCGCACTTTCTAGCCCAAAAGTTATGATATCCCAGGAATCAGGTCAGTACCTACGATTTCAGGTTTTCTAGGATTGTTTCTGATCTGTTTCTGGGTTTTGCTGAGAGTTGTCTGATGGGTTGGTTGACCACTGTATCATAGTTCCCCAAGTCCCCATACTGACTCCTCTTCTGGTTCATCTGGTTCCTCATCCGATTCCGAGCCTCCTTCACCACATACCGTCATCATGTAAGGACCCACTGCAGGTGTAGGAACCCAACCTGGTGTTGGCTACAGTTCTAACCTGGTGGTCACATCTAGTGGAATTGTCTCAGGAACCGTTTTGGTAGCTCCCATGCTACCTTTCATGGCTAGGTTAAGCCTACTGGATTTTAGCCAGTTGATCAATGACCCTATACACCACAATGCTGGTTGGCCAACTATGCCAACTAAGATTCCCTCTGACATTCCCAAGTTTGAGGGTAATTCTGGAGAGAACCCTACCAATCATGTCCACTCCTTCCATATGTGGTGTTCATCCAATTCCATCACTGATTATTCCATTCGTCTTCAGTTGTTCCAATGCACGCTCACTAGAGATGCTGCAAAATGGTATGTAGACTAGCCCACCGCCTATCATTCCACTTTCACGATGCTTTCTAAAGTGTTCCTTTCATACTTTCAATTACCTCTCTGATATGACATTGGTATGGATCTCTTGACCACATTCTGTCAGTTCTCTGCCACCCGTCTTTCCGATCATGTCCAGGAATGGCATAGAAGGAGGAGCATGTGTTGTGCTCTGCCCTTCAAAGACCGTGTCTACCTCAATTGGTTTCTTAGGACTCTTTTATCACCTATTCCCAAAGATGTCACATCTCATTTTCCTCAGACAGAGGAAGAGGCTCTCCAGACTGCTCTGAGATATGACTTGATTTATGCTCAATCCAGTTATGTCTATACCATTATACTAGACCTCCCTTGTCCTGGTGGTGCCAATGCACCAGGGGCATCTCACGTCACCAATAGTATCGTTGGAGCTATTTCACATCCTTCGCCATATACTCAACAAAGTTATGGGTATCCGTAGGGGGGCACCAATTCCTCCAACACTTATGCCCCTCCTTCCAGCAACGTGTATTTAGGACAAAGCACCTCTTATGCATGTACCCAACCACATCAACAGATGTTAGGGCCAACTAGTGCTCAACCTATCTACCAGACCATTGCTCCTTCACCATCTTATACCTATGCAACGCTGAGCACTCCAGTCCCTCAGGTATTAGCGCCGCAGCCTCCCATGCATCCTCAGCCCCAACAACCACCACCCCCTCAGGGTCAAGTGTTTTCACAACAGAGTGTGACCAATCCCCAAAATTTGAAGAAAAATAATAAGGGGAAAGGTAACAAGGGTAACCAGGGTAACCAAGGTAATTAACCTAATGAACCCCAGGGGAACGAGCCTAACACCAAAAACCAACAACATGGTGACCAACTCAAGTAGACCAAGGATATTCGCACGAGAAACCCTTATGCATGTTGTGGTGTACATGTCCATTATAATCATGAGTTTCCCCTCTTAACCCAGATGCACCAAATGTGGGAAGCCCAAGTAGCTTTTAGAGGTCAACCGCCCATACAACAACCACCTCAGAATCCTACGCCATGCTCACAAATCCTTTCCCTTAGTGAGGGTTTGTTGCTGCTCAACCTCAGCCAGGTCACACAACCCACCTTCCCCAACCTTCTGGTCCTGGTGACTACCAGATCCTCATGATGAATTTTGATGAGGTCAATACCTATGATGTCAACTTGCAAACTCAGTTGCGTCAATATGACAAGCCATTGACTTCGTCTACCACTGAGTCCAATACCAAAGCATCTACTGAGCCTCTTATGACACCAAATGGTATGTTACAGATCCCTCAACCTAAAGTTGAGTCAATCCCTAATATCCCAAAGGGACCATTACGTCGTAACACAACTTCTAACTGAGCTTCCCATACATACGGTATAGTAGATGACTTGGCACAATAACCTACTGCCATGTTGACGCTGGAAGTCCTCTAGTCACGCCCATCTCAAAAGAAATCTCTAATAACTGCTTTGGGAACAGTAGATCCTTCAGACGATTGTTTGATTGTGTTTCCCATTGATACATCAGAACATCCTCCATTACCTCCATCCGTTGCTTTCCAAATACCAGTCAGAGTTTGTAATGCCATCATCTTCCGATGCATTATTGACAAAGGTGAATCCACCTACATGATGTCCACTGTTTTTTGGAAGAAACTCAAGTCACCCGAGCTATCCCCATCCACAATCACTTTCCGTGCTTGGGACGATCACTCCTCCCAGCCTCTCAGAATGTATCACAATTGTCCAGTGACTCTTGCAAGCAAGATGGTTCATGTGGACATTGAGGTTATTGATGCCCCTCTCGATTACAATATTTGTAGAAATTTTGAATAATAAACACATATTCAATGGAGATTATCCTGATCATGTACTATTGCGGAATACATACACAATACATAAGATCCTCTACATTGATCATCAATATAGCAGCATCAATAACAATAAAACATCAAGAGCATTCACACATTAACACAGTATGTAACCTGGGGAAAGCATCTCGCTGAAAACCCCACACTATCTGTATATTAATGATTGAGAACATGTAACATTACAAAGTATAATGCTTATCACAAGCAATCTAGTACTAGCTCCACCTGTTACGCACAATACAGCTCAAATCTGATCTCCAAATCTATTCCACTGCTTGCCTGCCTCCACAGCTCAATACCTTCTCAAGAATGAATGAGAATGGCTGATCCAAACTTGTTTTTACCTTGTGAAAGTCGCCCACACTGGAAATCACGTGAGCACAAGCTATATTTAACTTGGTATTTGCCCACACTACGCAGAGATCATTGGCATAACTCAATCCCATGCATGTGCACAATCTCATGCACAACTGATAGCAATCTCAACCTCTAACACTTGTCTCCACTGAACTGTACATGCACTGAGTTAACTGATGTATTCTTCAGTTGCATTATGAGTTAATAATTAGTGAATTAATTAATAACTAATTCACACAACTCATCACTTATTCTATTGATCAGTTAGACTAAATACAACTAGTTCAACTAAGTCAAACTGAACACAACTCCATTAACTGCTCATCCAACTCCACAGAACTCAACCACATGAGTTCTAACTGATGTCCTGCATGAAATAGCTCAACTAACACATAAGAAAATGTATTTCCTTCTGACAACTGCATGTGCCACATCTGTAGCTCAAACTAAAGTGCTCCAAGAGAATAAGATCAAGTTTATAGTCCAAATATTATTATGAGACAATAATATTTGACTTTTCTATTTTTGACAGCTAGTCTAAAAATAGACTTTGATCACTCCTGCTGTGATCACTCCTGCTGTGATCACTCCTGCTGTGGTCACTCCTGCTGTGATCATCCCTGCTGTGGTCACTCCTGCTGTGATCATCCCTGCTGGGATCCAAAAATAGAACTTGTGCCATAATTTGCCTGCGGGCCCACTTAGTGAAGGCGACTCCTTTCCACTAAGCTCCATCATCTTGTTGCATTCTCAACAAGCATTTCTTGTTGCACACTTTTCAACAATATTACCTTGGGTCATAGTTACACTTATGCCATGTCAGCCATCACATCTGTGGTTTTCCGCAAGATATGTTTCCGCCATGAAGGGAAGATCGTCACCATCGATTAGTTGAAATACTACGATCTGACATCCTTAACCTCCCCTGATTCCATTATCTCATCAATGTCTGAAAAAAAAGTCCTCTAGCCCTCTCACCGGTGTCTCACCCGGCGTCTACAAAGATTCCTCATTATTAGGTGCTTTCTCAGGTCCTCCCCCTCCTATCTCTGAGCCTAGCTCTTTGAGTGTTTGCATGTTACAAGCATCACGTGCTTCTCACAAGAAGTTTGGTACATCTGATCAACAACCATCTCCTTAGCACCCTCCTGTTACCATCTCAGTCGAGTAATCTGGATCCACCCCCCCAGGACCTCCTCCTTTTGTGGGTGCCTCCTCTTTGTTCTCATTAGGAATTATTCCTCCTGGTCTCGACCATCCAGGAGTTGTTCCGCTAGGACATTAACCTACAGGGCAGATATGTTTCATGTTTCCTCCTCTAGGAATCTTTTCTGTCCCAGTCATGGCTTCATTGGTCCTCCATAATATAAATTTGGGGATCCCAGTGTGGTACATTAATCCCCCTGCAAAAATTTCTCTTGGTCAATCTAGACCATATCATGCTTTGACCCAGGTTCAATCGTTCCCTACGACCCCTGTCACTGCTCCAGTTCCACCACCACCTCAATAGGAACCCACTCCTGTTGTGAAAGCATCTGGACAAGGGGGCAGAGCCAAGAAAAAGGAACCTAAGGACAAGGCTCCCCAATCACCTCTAGCTCCCAAAGCTCAAAAGTCATCCCCTATGTGCGTTGTGTGTGAGGTTGTTAGGCATGCCACCAATAAATGTCCTGACCTTCCTTGTCTCAAGCCTTTAGTTCATGAAATGTTCCCTGAGTCAAATATCTTTGAGGTCCAAGTTACCTTACCGGGACCAGCCAAGAAATTCACAACGTTGCACACAAATCACCCTTGTGCCTTGTGCAATCATTATGGTCACTATTCCCATTGTTTCCCTCATCTCAATGAATTTCGTGATTGCCTTCAAGTGCTTTGCGAATACGAGGCCACTCGTAGTGGATCACCGACTCTGCTACTTGTGGATTCTGGTACCACTATTTCACCAGAACAGGGGGAATCTGGTCCCACCATCGTGATCCCTCCTCCCAATGTTGATATGACCGAATCCATGGTCCATATCCTTTACCTGTCATCATGCTTGAGTTCCTCGCAGGAAAACCTTTCTGAGGTTCCTACGCGTGCTTCTATCGAACCTCCTTCGTTAGAAGCCCAGGTATCAACATCAGTAGATCTTCCATCTACTACCTCGTCATCTACCATCTTAGATGATGCGTATGTGAACCTTGTTTCTCAGCATGATGCACTAGGTACTGTCACCACAACATGTAGTCAATCTTCCTCCCATCCACCCATCTTCCATTATGATGAGGACATCATGGAATCCATGACTACCCCTGATTATCTTTGAGACGATATGCACCATTGTGCATACTTACTTCCATATTTGGAGTCCACCACTCTAAATACATCCAGTACACCCATAGCATACTAGGGGGCACATAGGCCCCTACATCTCCTTATCATTCTTTGGAGGATATCGTGCCAAGTTGGACCGAGATGCTTGAATCCATTTTTTGAGCACTCAAAACACAATGGCGCCCCAAAAAATCCTCCTGCTAGGGGGCATCATTCACACCTTTGAATACCAGATCAGTCCCCTCCATCACATATGCTTGCGGGAAGTATCCCATGCTTAGGGGCATGATGGTTTTCCCCTAGCCATCTTCTCAATTAAGTCTCGGCCTAGATCCCACTCAATCTAGGTATGGTCAATTATCCTCCCATTCCTTGGATAGTTTGTCCTACTAGCCTCTCCAGTGAGCCATATGCACATCACGTATCATAGATGTTTGATACCATATCTTCAAATATTCTACTCTATGTCCACATAGTCCCCATGTTTGACTTAGTGGGTGAGAATGATTCTAGACCTCCTCTAGTAGTTCATTCTTGTTTTCCTTTTCCCTTAATTCTTCACCAGGAACCATTGTTCCAACAGGCATTAAGGCCATCTTTAGACAAGTAAGGCCACTTGCCTAAAATTCATAGATCCTGATCCCGATGGTCGGTTTGTCCACTACAATCTCCACAATATTTAGGGCCTTCTCCTCCTCTCAAATTGGAGGGAAAATACCCTTTTATAGGAAAACCCATAGTTTTTCCATTGCCCATTGCGACCTAACAGTAACTCAGTTTGATGAACCGTCAGCACCATTTGAAAGCTCTCATCGAGTAATATAATGGGTCTCTCTTAGTTTTTGAATATTTTCCATTTCACCAGGAAGCCATTTTTCCAAGAAGCGTCACTTCATCGCCTCTCAAAATTGAATTTCTTCATAAAGCGACACTTGTACTTTGGGGTCCACCTCCTCTTAATACTTGTTATCTCACATGTCGATTTTTGTCATGAGCAAACATCATGTGCTCATGTCTTCATGGTCCCCATTGGACCTATTCTGTGTGGCAGTGTCATTAAGTCACCCTTGTTCAGAGCATCCACGATGAGTCACCTTCGCATCCATGGAGTCTATTTCGCATCCCATTACATCATGTCATAGTATTCCATCCATTTTTGCATACCATTCATCCCGTGTTTCCCATTTTGGCCTTCAGTCATACTGTCCACCATCCCCTCTGGAGTCGAGTCAGTTGTTGCCAGGTCCACCATGCAATTTATGCTCTGACAAGGGAAGCCGTTTGTTTGTCCCATAGTCCCACTTTTTCCATTGTCCCTAGTGTCAGTCCATTAGTCACATTACTACTTTCCCTCGTGCCTTAGTTGAGGATCCTCATTGCCTCACCTATAGCGGGTCGTATTCTATCAACATCAAATCATCTATTCTAGAAGAATGACCAAGAGGGTGGTGTATCTTGGTTCCAAATTCCATTCTCATTCAGTGGCTTGGATCAAGCAAAGGGAATCATCATTTCCCTTTGACTTGTTTATTTCATGCTCGTGATTCATACACTTGATGGTCCAGTGATGCAACAGATTGTACCAGTGATTCCCGGGTGTGTGTGAGATGTTTCAGACCTCATGAGGGGGTGGCCCTTCAGGTAGCCCCCCGCATGCCCAGATTCCTTCCTATTATACTACAACCTCAGATATAGTTTCACAGATTTGATGGGTTTGGTTCTTGCCACTTGCAACTTTCATAGCATGCACGTCTCCTTCAGATGATCCGTTCAGGTTTGCAGAGCCCATTATTGTTCAACAGGGCTTCGTTGGTTGTTCTACCCTTCCTCCCAACCATTTTTGGAGGGAGGGGCCATTATATCTCATGTACTAAGATGTTATTGTATTCAATCCCGGCTCATGTTTTTTCCAGGCACATTATGTATATGGGACACATTGTATTATTTTTTGGCTCAGTTATGCCAACATGTCATGTACCATTCAACATGCATTTTATTGATCAGTTTCATGTTTCTGAGCGCATCATTATTTTGTACTAAGTTATCTCTGTGGGTATAGGTATGCCACCCCTGCCTCACTGAGCTTTAGCACCACAACAAAAAAGGAGACTTGCATTAGTCTCGCCCCCTCTGTCACTATCCTCTTTCACTTCATCTCTATTGGTCTCTCTCTCTCTCTCTCTCTCTCTGACTCCACTTTGTTATCTAGTGCTTGTGCCCTTACAACGTACCTCGGTCATACATTTTTCTCCTAACACTTATATGTTGGGGGAAAATCTATTATCACCAAAAATTGATCATCTAGCCATAATTTACTAGATGGATCAAAGTACACAATGTAAGGCCAATTTTAGCATAGTAATTTTTTTTCACTCTGAAAAATTACTCAATAAACCACAGTTGTTAAGCAAATTATAATTAAACCCATGAAGAATAATTAAATAAATCATTATTTGTTTAATTATCTTCTAGGAACAATTAATTAAACCATTGTTTAATTAATATTCTTTGTCACATTTGACCCAGTTATGAGAAATAAATAGATAAATCATTAATTATCTTATTTTTTCTCTAGGAATAATTAATTAATCACTAATTAATTATTATTCCTTTTCAAGTTTCACTAAATCCCTTAGGTATAATTAAATAAATCATTATTTGTTTATTATTCCTTAACCATATTTCTTGAGATGATAAATAAATCATTTATTTATTTATTATTTCTAAATAAAAGTTTAAATACATTTTCCCTCTAATCAAATATAATAAAATATTCCAAATGGTTATTTCTAGAATGGGGTTAATAATATTTTATTCTTGCTCATTATTCGAGGATAACCTAATATTTTGTTATAAATAGAAGTGTTTTCCATTTATTATTCACTTTCGATTATTTTCATTGTTGCACTCATTGTTGTAGCTCTGATTATTATCATTGTCGCACACCATCTTCTTTTTCATTTGAGTTTCCATTGAGCTCAAACATTTTATTTGCTGGGTTTTATACATTATAGAGGAGAGAGACTCTACAAAAGTTGAAGACATTTGAGGATAGCCAAGAACCCATCCTATAGAGGGGGGCTGGTAACATTATTTGTTCCCTTCAAAGGTGTTGTTTAATAAAATATATTCTTTATATATTTGGTTTCCATTGGATTATTGGAGTTACTTGCGCTTATTTTACTATTCCATTTTGTTGTTTAACTATGGTTGTGGCATAGATCAGGGCTTTGGAAGGTTTTATTTCTATCATTTGTTGTAGATATACAATGTTTATCATCCATTTATATTGTTAGGGTTGTTTTTCATCCACAACCTAAAGTGGTTTCTTTTCGTACATCTTCAAGAAGAAAACACAATAACAAAATTGGCGAATCCATTGCGTTTTTAATTATGATCCAAAAACATGGGTGACCTTCAGCTTTCAGCTTAGGGTTTTTCTTTTTTTAGTCTCTTAATGTTGTTTACTAGCTTTTTAACCCTAGATCAATCATTTTTTAGTCTCTTAATGTTGTTTACTAGCTTTTTAACCCTAGATCAATCAAATTTCTAACTTCATAAGTTTTTTGGTTTGTTCCACAGATCACAGGAACCAGTGGCGACAGAGATGACAAATTTTTTCGAGACTTACCGACCGAGAATCAAGGAGTAGAAATCACACTTTCCTACCCCGCAAGTGCGATATGGAGGTCGAGAGCACACTTTCTGGCCCAAAAGTTATGATATCCTAGGAATCAGGTCAGTACCTGCAATTTCAGATTTTCTGGGATTGTTTCCGATTTGTTTTTGGGTTTTGCCAAGAGTTGTCTTTGTTGGGTATGGAGCCTGATTATCTTCTTTATTCAGAGGTATCACCGCATTGGACCCTAGTTCGTAATGTTGTGGCAATGCCGCCCATAATATTTGCACTGCAAGGGGGGTCCAGGGGGGGCGGCTGCAAAGAACTCTACATTTCATTCCAAGACAAAACATATACAGCTCAAGTATCATTTCATACAGTCAGTGTTGGAAGATGGATAGTTGAAGCTGGAAAAGATACACACTAGCCAAAATCCTGCAGATATGTTAACAAAAGTTGTAACCAGGGAGAAACTGAGATATTGCTCAGTTTCAATTGGTCTTCAAGTATAATGATGAAGATGAGAAACAGGCAAGTCCAAAGTGGAGTCATTGTCCAACAAATGAAGCAATGGTGGAGTTGCTATAATCAGTCTCCAATGGGCGATTTTTGGGTGTGGAGCCTGATTATCTTCTTTATTCAGAGGTATCACCGCATTGGACCCTAGTTTTTAATGTGGCGGAAATGCCGCCCGTAATATTTGCACTCCATCCAAGTAAGATAATGAAAATATACAACAAATGTTATGCAGGAGGAAGGCTACTTTACCCTCATGCTTACCCCAAAAACCTTTATTTTTTCTTGTAAAAAAACATCAACATAGACATACATAAAAATGTGAAATTTAGAATAAAAATATTTGAAATTTAGCAACTTTATATCTATGTTATTCCAAAATATAAAAGTTCACTATATTTCTAATTTACAAATATTTCATAAAGTCAAGATAAAAGAATTCACACACACCCAAAAAAAATAAAAAAATCCACTTTATTTGTTATTTATGGAGATATAATTTAGTGTATGAGAAAGAACATATGTAAATAAAAAAAGGTACCAACCTAAGAATAAGAATAAGAAGAAAAAAACATTCTAACCAAAACAAAAACTAAAAGGGATAATGGAACTTTCTACCTCTTTCTCTAATAAAAAATAGATATTGGGAAAGTAGAAATTTTTTCAAGTGAAATGAAAAATGTTTCCAATTAAAAGTAGTTCTTTAGACACAATCGAACAACCTAATCAACCTAGAAATGCATAGAAATAATGGAACCAAAAAATATTTTATGCATGTAGCAACACAAATTTGAGATCTTGATCGACAATGGGAGCATCTATTCATATAGGCTATATGATACCATGTTCAACAAAACAAGGTATTTCCACATCATGGAAAATTTTAGGGACTAAATTTTTCAAATGGATTAATTTTCCGTGCTTTAAAAAAGAAAAGAAGAAGATTAATCTATTTCCATTTTTTCTTAAATGATTCACCCAAATTTTATAGGATAAAATTATTTTACTTTAAGAATTGTCAAAATTTTACAGAGACTATATATAAAATCATTAAAAATTTGAATATTTTTGCAAAATATTACCAACATTTTACAGTTTTCATATTAGGTACTAGTAAGATTCTCTAAGGTTTATACACCTTTTTCTTGTAAGTTTGGCAGGACTACATCTTCAACATGTCTCATATATCACCCCGATCGGGGCGGGGAATTGAACCAGTGACTTCACATCAACTCAAATATTGTTGCAGCGTAAATATTTGCCTTGTAAAATGTTGTAATTTCGTAGTCAATCTGGGTCGTTCATTACGCAGAGATCTGACAGTAGAAGTTATGTTTAATTCAGGGTCTTTTTCCCTAGAAGGAAACCCCTCACTATATATGAGGGAGTTGTATTGCATCTATGTAGAGATGTATTCTGAGTGAGAAAGAGAGAGGAGATTGTGTGAGAGCGAAGAGGGAATTACAGTGGATCTGCTATAGGTTGTGTTTGGTCTAAAATGTGGATGCAAATTAGAGTTTCATTTACTATCAATCTGGGTAAGTAAACTATGCGGATCATCCAATATATATGGACTTAGAGACAAACTAAACTAAGCTAGGTGAAGAAATGCCAAATCTCCCTTACAGGAGGTCTTTCATTGGGATCTCCAACACCTATTTAGTCATCTAACAAAATGAAATCTAAAGACATTGTGGCAGGTGTAAGAAATATTAAAGCTCCCTTACGGGAGACTGTTCATTAATATTTCTAACATCTTAATCAACAAACTATTTAGACTGATGAAATTAAAGCACTTAAACCTAATTCTGATTGATTGCATGAAATATTAAAGCTCTCTTACAAGAGACTATTCATTTATATCTCAAGCATATAAATCAGAAACTTAAACTAATGAAATCAAACATTAAATAACAAATCAGATTCATTGAAGGAAACATTAATACTTTCTTACGAAAGGTCATTTGTTAATATTCCAAACATATGAACCTAATAATTTAATCTAATGAAATTCACAAACAAACATAAAATAAAAGCCTACTAAAATAAAAGTGTACTTGCTAGGCAATGGGGATCCTTCTAAGGATTCACAAGCACACCAAAAGAGAAGTCAAATATAGAGGATCAAAGAAGCTCCGTTTTATTCATCATCAATTGAAAATGGCAATAAAAACCATTACAATGATTCTCCTAATCTAACTTCTCATTAATAACCTATACGATACTAAGATTCTAAATTATAAATGAAGGACTAGGTTCTAAAATCCTAAAAATTAAGATTACAAAATGAAGATTAATATTACAAATGAAGGAGATAACACTCCTATTTATACAAAAGCTATGATAACAAACTTATAAATGTAAATCCACTATTCGCTCCTTTGACCAACATATTTATCACCCAATGGTGGCACATAACCCTATCCTCCATGATCTCCTCCATGAGGTCCATGATCTTCTCCATGAGGTCCATGATCTCCTCAAATTCTAATTTGAACATAGAGTGCCACATAAAGATGCCATGGAAGCTTCCTTTGTACCTACACATGTCAACAAAATCATTCTAATTGATAGGTATAATTATATGGATATTATTTTCTAAAGTTTAACCATAATTTCTCTTAAAAATACTACGAATTAATAATGTTTTGGAAAACATAAAGGCAATCCATATACTGATGAAAGTGAAGATGATGTGGTGACATGGTGGTGGAATAGAGGTGAGAAAATGTGTGAATGGAGTGAAATTGGATGTATTTTAAGGATAATTCCTAGGCCCAACATACCCCCAAACTGAAGGTATTGCATGTCCTCATGCAATCTATTACATTACTTTTGATACTTGAGCTTTGGTTTAAACTTTGCGTGATATCATTTGCTTAACTTTTGCAAAACGTGTTTGTTGAATTGCAACTTGGTTGGTTCTTGTGTTTCAACCGTATTTTGTTTGTTGCATTCAAATTCAATGTATGATCTTTGCATAATAATAATGTGATTTTTATTGCAAAGTATTTTTATTGGAATGCATCATTATTGGTGCTTGTGTGACAACCATGATTGTGTTTCATCCGATTAGCTTTTAAGTACTTTTGGCAAAGCCATTTATATGCTGATGTAATAGTGAATATATTTTGAAGATATGTGGGTTTTAGAATGTGATATATGAATATGGAAAAATATGAAGGTGACAAAGTATGTACGTAAATGTATCCCTCCCTGAAACTGATGGTTTTGGCAATTTTATGAAAAGAGGAGAGGAAGTTTTTCCCAAAAATTATCATTCTAGCTTTCAAGGAATTAAATGGTTAAAAGTTAGAAAATATCATACCTCAACTTACCCTTTCAAAAATGGATGAGAGTTGTGTATGTATGGCTGAAAAATTCTTATCATAGTCTTCTTCACTTGGCGGTGAAAATGGTGGATGAATTCGAAAAAGTGAATCTTTTGTTGTTGTTGCATATGCTAGTAAATATGCTGCTGAATGTGCGGAATCTGCTGCTGAATGCGGCTGAAAATATATAAGGCTTGGAAGGTATACAAAATTTAGAATTTACACTCCCCCCTAGCCTTATTGATTGACTTGTCCTCAAGTCATTTATATCAAAAACTGTAAAGTAATGAAAGTAAATCTGCTTCCTCTGCTACAAAATGATTGGTCTTCAAGTCTTCAACACTTGTTGGCACAATTCTTGTCATGTGATTAAATTTTTCGGTGTCGAACATAACAAGAAATTGTTAACTTAGTGGCTATTGATGGATGCCACTAGTCAACACGAGAGCTCCCATCTTTGATGTGGATGAGAGTCAAGATGCCCCAAACACATCTTTCTAAGTATTAATGAATTTGTTATTATCGAATACTCAGAAGATCTAATGAACAAGGGACATTGATGTATTCCCTTGTTTATCGGCATGATAGCTTGCCGTTAAGGTATGCAAGCTTTAAGGTGTTTTTAGAAAAATATTTAGACTCAAGGACTATGTACTCAATGGTGTATGGAAGCAAGGTTTTATTTGCAAGTGTAGGAAAAAGGAAACTGACAATGAATATGTAAAGTGGAACCAAAAGCTTGTAAATGAGCTTCGTTTCTTTTATTGGTGGGTTAGGATTAAAGTGGATAATGACTCTTGTTGGAAAAAGTGAATTTTGGCATGCAAAATCTCAAATATAACAAATCTGCTCATTAATTATGGAATTTCTTCTAAAATAGTTGAGTTTGACCAGTGTTGACCAGCCACTTGTAGACGTCGTATTCAAGTGTGGATAGGTATTTCACCATCCTTGTACATTTAGGAACAAACCCTAGGTCTTCGAATTTTCTTTTTTGTCATGCAACATTTCAAACCATTAAACTATTACTGGAAGTTCAAGAACTTGTAAAATTTCGTTTATGTTGATGGACTTGTTCTTTAGGATTTCTCATGGAATTAGTCTTTTGAAGACCAATTGTGCACACAATTAGTTTCCTTAATGATCAGTTGATCATCCAAAATCTGCAAATAAAACTTGGCATAAAAACGTTAGTGTGTTCAACAAGGAATGGCCAATTCCTTGTTGATTCTTATGCAAAAATTAATGCCAACTGAAACGGATTATGGATAATCAAAAGCATAATTTTAGTCCAATTCCTGATGTTGATAACAGTCCTTTTTTTGATAAAAATAACTATGAAAATTAACTTATCTCCCTCTTTGTGTCAGATGTCTCCTCGAATGTGCATGACAAAGAGCATATGTTGCAGATTAGTTTGTCTCATAAACACATACAACCTTGATGAAAGCATAGATTTTAATGCCAACTCTAAGCATAATCCTCCAAATGTTCGATAAATGAATCCTCCTTTGTGTGATTCGCTTCATTTTTGAAAGGTGCATGGCACATTTTTAATTAATGAAATCTCACAAATGCCAATGCATAACTTTATTTATCAATCTTAGAAATAAAATTAACCTGATTCCATTTTAATGGATTAAATTTATGGAGATGCAAAATTTCCTTCAAATTTCCAACTTTCTCATGGTATCTTGAAAGTGACAAGTAAAACAAAATTTGCAATTCCATGATAAAACTTGTGAAATTTGATTTGATACTCATGTTCCTGAATTTCATGAAGTTGCAAAACAAAATTTGCAATTCCATGATAAAACATGTGAAATTTGATTTGATACTCATGTGCCTGAATTTCATGAAGTTGCTTTTTATTTTATTTTTTAATTGTTTTTTTTTAAACTGAATTAATCATTTATTTCTACTCTATCACATATAAATGAATTTTACCAACTGAAAATAAAAATATAAATAAAAGTCTAAAATGTTCAACCTAAATTAAATTAATATTAACAATATAATAAAATAAAACCTCAATCATTTTTTAGATCCTGAGAACGTTGGCTCCAAACTTCAATAGCTCACTCCCGTGGGGCAGCCAAACTTCAATAGCTCGCTCCAATTCTTCATTCATCTGCCCTTTTGATCAATTTTCTGAATGCGCCTGGTGTAGATACTGGATCAATTTTCTGAGTGCGCTTGTAATGTGCAGGGGTTTCAAAACCAAATCCCCCAGCACCCAAAACCTGTGCAGTCCTCCAGGAGGAGAACACATGCCACAACAGTCTTCCTTCTACTAGTCCCTTGCAGGACTGTGGATTTGGTCACTGTCAAAGCTGGCTTCACTCCAGGACAATGTCGCCAGCAACATTCCAGACCTTCTGTTGCATGTTGCCTCGGATATGGCAGAGATGCTTAGTTCTGTCAATGCAAAGAGTTTCGCAGCGGCCATTGCCAAGCTTGAACACTAATTTTCTCTTCTCATCATATCTGAAATCTCCAATATATTGGTGCTTCATGATTCTATGCGGCCATAAACAAACAGATTCTGCAAAAAGAAAATATTTCAATTTCAGAGATGCAAAATTTGAGGTGTGGCAAAATGCAAAAAATTCAGAATTCGCAGCTTCCAAAAGAGGGTCATTTCCCAGTGATTGTGCTGGTTTTGAATCATTTTGCTGTTCTTGGAAATGCCTTGAATCTTGCTTGGACTGACACTTTTGTTCTGATTTCCGAGTATCCACACATGGACCTGGACTTAAGGATTGTATCTGTCTAGAATAAGTTGGTGTCTCTTAAGGACATGCAGGATCATGTTCTGAGATGAAATTTTCTTTTGATTTTGGAGCTTCCTGGAATGTCGCGCTTGAAAATAGAAAAGAATTGAGGATCAAACTTTTCGAGTTATCTTGATAAGAAGCTAAAGCATGTACAGGCTGTGGTTTGAATTTACATAACCTGGAAGATAGTGCATTATTGCTAGTCCTATTGAAAGAGAGCCAATTTCTGCTTATGAGGGTAGAAAGATCTTTCTCGCTATTTACTGCTGAAATAATTACTTTCCTTGGATTGTAACAATGGAGGATCACTTCTATGCAATGGTGATATTGTGCATATCGTATCAACTCCATCGAAGTTATCCTTGATTATTGCAACTGCGTCAGTCTCAGCTAGATAAGCAGGCATTCAATGGATCTTCAACTACCAAAGGTTCACAAATTTTAGCCACCTTACTCAGCAACAAATCTGAACTCAAACCTTCTGTTTGTACAGAAACACATTGAAGACACGATGATAGGCCTTCTGTAGGCAATGTTCTGCTCTCCCAAAAACGAGTAGGCTCCTCTCCTTGTGATACCAAATTGGTATCAACTATAGTGAATGCATATGAATCAATATTTCTTGGGCAATATCTTGGTCGAAGATAGCAAGGGAGGTCTTGCAAGCGATCATTTTTCTCCTCTAGAATCTCATCAGTCCAGTGGCATTCTGGCTTCACTTTGCTTCCAGTCATGTCACCCATTTCTAGCTATGGAGGATGAAGCAACCTTGGCTCTGACGCTATCCTATTCAAAATCTCACTCATAGAATCAAAGTAATGAACTCCTTTCACTAAAATTCTAGAAAATTTTTGCACACCAGGGATGAGGAAAAATAGCGAGTGTCTAGATCCCGATGTTGCCCAATCCTTAGGTTGCTGAGAATGCCATCCTCTAGCTAGAAGTCGAGTCCACACTGCTTCCTAAAACAAGTCATTTTCCCATGCCTTGCTAAGCCAGTAATCTCCAGTCAAGAATTTGACAATATCATCAATAGAAAGGGAAGAGCATGCTCTACCCATAGGAATTGCACGAGCAGACACCACCTAGTTAGTCTTCATGGGGTCCATAAAATCTACTGTCAGATCATGGTTTCCTTTACCAATTCCAACTGCTTGAACCAGCATGTTTAGCCCTGCTAATGTTTTCAACTCCGTTACAAACTCTTCAAAAGATATTTTGAAGCAGGAAGTTCACCATGAATGGCAAAGGCAGGGAATTATGTTGAGATGAATGAACTAAGGGATGGAATGTAATAGCGGAACAACGTTTGAAATGCGTTAAACTTTTTTTACCGTTGATGTCGGGATTTTACACCTTATTTTTGGAGTGATTTCCGCTAGGGTCTATCTGAATAAGGTAGGCTTGGGTTTTTCAAATCTGAGCATGATCCCTAACGTTTAGGTGGTTTGAATGCAGTTGACAAGAATTATATAGCCTTAGCCAAATAATCAAATCTTACCAAAAATTGTGCCCAAAAATCTACTTGCTCAAATCACTCGAATTGTGGCTGTAAGGATAAGAGTGATTGCGCAGTAGAAAAGAGATAGTTGCCAGATTTTCAATTTGATATTTTTGTTGTATATTTTGTTTAATAGACAAAATTAGTGGTTTCTGTTGTGCCTTTGGCCTTCATCCACCAGTTTAAGCCTATGGCATGTTAAAAGCACCAGGAGGAAAGTATTCGTCATTTGGTTTCCCAAACAACTGGAAATAACAATCTTGTTCAACAATTTATCAGACACTTGGCACACTTCCTTTACATTTCTGAAAAGTTCCTTGGCTTCATTCAACTTTCCTTCCTTAGATGTAGTCTTCAAGTTCTCGATGGTAGCATTGGTTGCTCGGGTACCTCCGCTGTAAGAGCATAACCTCATCACCCTGCAGCGAGCAGAGTAGCTTAATCGACTTGAGACAATAGAAGTAACGACGTTAACTAGCTCTACACACTCCATCCCCATCACACAATGATTTCGTTCTACCACGAGCTTTTATTCTCTTGCACGCCAGTTCTGGGGTACTCTGAATTTGAGTGCGGCAAATCTGGAATGGCAGTATCGTCTTTGAATGGTTTTCGCTGGGTATGGTTTTTGGTGGAAGCCAACGAGATTATATCCCTTGCCTACAGATATTTCGTGTGAAGGGCAAGAGCCATAGCAATAGACATAACAAAAACGATGGCCATAGATGTACCCTACCTTCAATAAAATGTTTAGCATGTTTATCTGAGAATATCTCTACCATACTGGTGCCCATAATTTTAACAACGTTGTTACACAAGCACTTATCGCTAAACACATCTTAAAGAAAATAATAGCTGAGACAAGTGTTGGGCATCTGCACAGTTTAGTTTGTAGTGTGTTGTTTACATGGGTGCACAGGATATGGAAAGGCAGTCCTTCCAAATTCGTCTTCTTGGAGCTGAGGTGTGACTAGTACATTCTAGTACAACTATATTGAAGGATGCTACTTCAGAGGCAATTCGTTGAAAAATTGGTTTTTTTTTTTTCATTGGAAGACATGGGCTAGTGAGCCTAAAATTTGAAAGTTTTTTTTTTTAGGACAGATTCTAAAGAAGAATTTTATACAAAGGTTTTTAAGATTTTTTTTTATGAACAATGTTTATTTGCTGCAATTTCTTTATAATTGTTTTCAATTTTATTCTTGAAAGTGCGAGACTGAGGATAAAGTGCAGATTTCTTCCTTAAACACTGATTTTGATTTGTTTATATGCAAATTTGGCTTGAATAAATGATTCCAGCACATTCCCAGCAAGAAATTTTTTATTTAATTTTGAAAATAAATCAATATATTTTCTGATATTCCTGATTGCTCGAAGTGCTGGAACAGAGCATACTAACATATTGATTTATTTTATTTTATTTTATTTTATTTTTGCAGGTTAGCATGGATGTAAATTTATTTATGAGAAATGATGATTTTTTTATTTTTTATTTTTATTTTTATTTTATTTTATTTTTAATTTTCTTTTAAATTTATTTATTTTATTTATTTTTTTAATTTTTAATTTAATTTAATTTATTTATTTATTTTTTATAAAAAAAAAACAAGACTAAAAGAAAACTCTACTAGATCTGGTTTTATTTTGTTAATCTATTCTATGTTAACTTGAAAGTTTTTTTTTTTTCTAAGGTAAAAGAATGCTTCCAGTGAAGCCATCTACGGACTAAAAATTCAGAAATGCTCACATCTAAATTTAAAATTTTTACCTGATTGTTTGCAAGGATGTGAGTAACATGTTTGATCCTTGGATTTGGCGCAAGGTTCTTTTGAAACCAGTCTTTGATATTATCCTTGCTCTCCAAGGAGTACTTGTTCAACATCTGCAAATTTCTCACTCGTAGATGGATTAGTAATAAATGGGGGATTTAAAAACTGAATTTGAAACTAACTAAGTATGAAAAAAAGAAAATGAAAAAACTCAACTTGAACTCCTTTATGAAAATCCTGCTGTCACTAGGTTTCACAAGTTAGTCCATAAAAAAAAAGAAATTGCAATAAAAAGAACTTCCTAAGTCTATCTCTAAATCATCCTCCCCAGCAACGACACCAAAATGTTTGGTCTAAAATGTAGATGCAAATTAGAGTTTCATTTACTATCAATCGGGTAAGTAAACTTCGAGGATCATCCAATATATATGGACTTAGAGACAAACTAAACTAAGCTAGGTGAAGAAATGCCAAAGCTCCCTTACAAGAGGTCTTTCATTGGGATCTCCAACACCTATTTAGTCATCTAACAAAATGAAATCTAAAGACATTGTGACAGGTGTAAGAAATATTAAAGCTCCCTTACAGGAGACTGTTCATTAATATTTCTAACATCTTAATCAACAAACTATTGAGACTGATGAAATTAAAGCACTTAAACCTAATTTTGATTGATTGCATGAAATATTAAAGCTCTCTTACAAGAGACTATTCATTTATATCTCAAGCATATAAATAAAAAATTTAAACTAATGAAATCAAACATTAAATAACAAATTAGATTCATTGAAGGAAACATTAATACTTTCTTACGAAAGGTCATTCATTAATATTCCAAACATATGAACCTAATAATTTAATCTAATGAAACTCACAAATAAACATAAAATAAAAGCCTACTAAAATACAAGTTTACTTGCTAGGCAATGGGGATCCTTCCAAGGATTCACAAGCACACCCAAAGAGAAGTCAAATGTAGAGGATCAAAGAAGCTATGTTTTATTCATCATCAATTGCAAATTGCAATTACAACCATTACAATGATTCTCCAAATCTAACTTCTCATTACCAACCTATACGATACTAAGATTATAAATTACAAATGAAGGACTAGGTTCTAAAATTCTAAAAATTAAGATTACAAAATGAAGATTAAGATTACAAATGAAGGAGATAACACTCCTATTTATACAAAAGCTATGATAACAAACTCATAAATGTAAATCCACTATTCCCTCCTTTGACCCACATATTTCTCACCCAATGGTGACACATAACCCTATCCTCCATGATCTCCTCCATGAGGTCCATGATCTTCTCCATGAGGTCCATGATCTCCTCAAATTCGAATTTGAACATAGAGTGCCACATAAAGATGCCTTGGAAGCTTCCTTTGTACCTACACATGTCAACAAACTTATTCTAATTGTTAGGTATAAGTATATGGAGATTATTTTCTAAATTTTAACCATAAATTCTCTTAAAAATACTAAGAATTAATAATGTTTTCGAAAACACAAAGGTAACCCATATAATGATGAAAGTGAAGCTGATGTGGTGACATGGTGGTGGAATAGAGGTGAGAAAATGCGTGAATGGAGTGAAAGTGGATGTATTTTAAGGATGATTCCTAGGCCCAATAGGTTGTATCTCTTCAGTTTGCTGGATAATATAAATGGAAGGACTAGCTGTTTCTCCATGGACGTAACCCAAATTGGTTGAATCATGTACATCTGTGTCTCTCTTGTTTTATGTGTTTTCTTTGTTTATATTTCTGCAATATATTTTATGTGTTCTATTTCTCTCTAATATATAATTTTCTAACAGTCTTCTGGGTTGGTTGACCATTGTCTCACCCCTCTTAGGCCTTGATCTACTCTAATTTTCTCGTCGAAGTGGAATTTAGCCCCTTAGGGCTTCTAGTATGCTTCCACCTTTATAGGAGGAGTTTAGCTGAGTAAGAAGCCTGATTTTTTGCAGAGCTTTCAGCCATATTGTCTAGATATGTACCTTTCTATTTTAGATCTTCAAAGATAGGTTTTTTCCATCCAAAGTTTCATCTTAAACCTTGTTTGGTCATTTTCCTTAGGGTCCCATTGGTTTCCCTAGGTTTCACACCCATCTCCCTATCTTCTTGCATCGATTTTCCTCTCTGGGTTTTTGTTGTTGTTGCACCACTTTCTAGCAACATAGTGTCATTTGATCCTAGTCACACCGACACTTAGATATCTTGACCTTTTTCATGTGTTTTCATTTGATTTCGCCACCAACAAGCACAATTTTTTCAAACCTTGTTTGGGTGGGGTTTAGAAAGTTGATTCAAAGTTTATTTTCTATTTTTAATTTCAGTTTATTTCAACAATCTTTTTCTTTTTTCAAACACAATCTGGGCTTAATTAATAAACACACTTTCACACACAAGCACACCTTAAGTGAAGGGTGCTTGGTTTACACTGCCAAGCCAAGACTTATCTTAATTAATTTATCTCCCCACACAGAGACAAAAATATCTTGTTGATATCCCTTCACCATTTCCATGTCACTTGTGTCTTACCACCATTGCACCACCAAGGCATTTGTCACAGAGACTCTTAGGCCTTCATCCCCAGTTTCCGTTTGGGCATATTACTCCTCCCCGTAGGGTTCGATTTCATAGTCCCCCGAGTCCCCATACCGACTCCTCTTCTGATTCATCTACTTCCTCATCCCTTCACCGCATACCGTCATCATGTCAGGACCCACTGCAGGTGCAGAAACCCAACTTGGTGTTGGCTCTGTTTCTACCTCGATGGTCACATCTAGTGGAACCATCTCAGGAACCATTCTAGCATCTCCCATGCTAACTTTCATGGCGAGGTTAAGCCTCCCAGATTTTAGCCGGTTGATCAATGACCCTATACACCACGATGCTGGTTGGACAGTTATGCCGACTAATCTTCCCTCTGACATTCCCAAGTTTGAGGGTAATTCTGGAGAGGACCCTACCAATCACATCCGCTCCTTCCATATGTGGTGTTCATCCAATTCCATCACCGATGGTTCCATTCATCTTCGGTTGTTCCAACGCACACTCATTAGAGATGTTGCAAAATGGTATGTAGACCATCCCACCGCCTCTCATTCCACTTTCGCGATGCTTGCTAAAGCATTCCTTTCATACTTTCAGTTACCTCTCCGATATGACACTGGTACGGATCTATTGACCACATTCTGTCAGTCCTTTACCACCCATCTTTCCGATCATATCCAGGAATGGCATAGAAGGAGGAGCATGTGTCGTGCTCCACCCTTCGAAGACCATGTCTACCTCAATTGGTTTCTTAGGACTCTTTTATTGCCTATTTCCAAAGATGTCGCATCTCATTTTCCTCAGACAAAGGAAGAGGCTCTCTAGACTGCTCTAAGATATGACTTGATTTATGCTCAATCCGGTTATGTCTATACCATTATACTAGACCTCCCTCGTCCTGGTGGTGCCAATGCACTAGGGGCATCTCACACCACAGATGGTATCATTGGAGATATTTCACATCCTTCACCATATACTCAACAGAGTTATGGCTATCCGCAGGGGGGCACCAATTCCTCCAAAACTTATGCCCCTCTTGCCAGCAACATGTATTCAAGACAAAGCACCTCTTATGCATGTACCCAACCACATCAGTAGATGCCAAGGCCAACTAGTGCTCAACCTATCTACCAGACCATTTCTCCTTCATAATCTTATACTTATGCACCACCGAGTGCTCTAGCCCCTTAGGAATTAGCGCCGCAACCTCCCATGCATCCTCAGCTCCAGCAGCCACCGCCCCCTCAGGGTCAAGTGTTTTCACAATAGAGTGCGACCAATCCCAAAAATTCGAAGAAAAATAATAAGGGGAAAGGTAACAAGGGTAACAAGGGTAACCAACGTAATCAACCTAATGAACCCTAGGGGAACCAACTTAACACCAACAACCAGCAACATGGAAACCAGCCCAAGTAGACCAAGGCTATTCACATGAATAAGTCTTGTGCATTTTGTGGTGTACATGGCCATTATACTCATGTGTGTCCCCTCTTACCCCAGATGCACCAAATGTGGGAAGCCCAAGTAGCTTTTAGAGGTCAACCGCCCATATAGCAACTTCCTAAGAATCCTGTGCCATCTCAACCGGCTGTGCTAAAAAATCCTTTCCCTCAACAAGGATTTGTTGTTTCTCAACCTCAGCTAGGTCAAGCAGCCCACCTTCCCCAACCTTTTGGTCCTGGTGACTACCAGATCCTCATGATGAATTTTGATGAGGTCAATACCTCTGATGTCAACTTACAAACTCGGTCGTGTCAATATGACAAGACATCAACTTCGTCTGCCATTGAGTCCAAAACCAAAGCATCTACTGAGCCTCTTATGACACCAAATGGTCTATTACAGATCCCTCAACCTAAAGTTGAGTCAATTCCTAAGATCCCAAAGGGACCATTATGCCGTAACATGGCTTCTAACCGAGCTGCCCATACATACAGTATAGTAGATGACTTGGCACAATCACCTGCTGCCATGTCGACTCTGGAAGTGCTCCAGTCATGCCCATCTCAAAATAAAGCTCTAATAACTTCTTTGGCTGCAGTAGATCCTTCAGATGATCATTTGATTGTCTCCCTTGTTGATACGTCAGAACATCCTCCATTACCTCCATCCGTTTCTTTCCAGATACTAGTCAGAGTCTGTAATGCCATCATCTTCTAATGCATTATTGATGAAGGCGCATCCACCTGTGTGATGTCCATTGTTGTTTGGAAGCAACTCAAGTCACCCGAGTTGTCCCCATCTACCAACACTTTGCATGCTTGGGATGGTCACTCCTCCCAGCCTCTCGGAATGTATCGCAATTGTCCAGTGAATCTTGTAGGCAAGATTTTTCATGTCGACATTGAGGTTATTGATGCCCCTCTCGATTACAATATTCTCTTGGGTCGTAGTTACACTTATGCCATGTCAGCTATCGCATCTATGATTTTCCAGAAGATGTGCTTCCCCCATGAAGGGAAGATCGTCATCATCAATCAATTGACATACTACGAGATGACATCCTTCACCTCCCCTGAGTCCATTATCTCATCGATGTCTGACAAACAATACTCTACCCCTCTCAACGGTGTCTCACCCGACGTCTACAAAGATTCCTCATTATTAAGTGCTTTCCACAGTCCTCCCCATCCTATCTCTGAGCCTATCTCTCTGAGTGTTTGCATGTTACAAGCGTCATAGGCTTCTCACAAGCAGTCTGATATATCTGATCAACAACCATCTCCTCAACACCCTGCTGTTACCATTTCAGCCGAGCCATCTAGATCCACCCCCCAGGGCCTCCTCCTTTTGTGGGTTCCTCCTCTTTGTTCCCAATAGGAACTATTCCTCCAGGTCTCAACCATCCAGGAGCTGTTCCGTTAGGACATTAACCTGTAGGATAGATACCTTTCATGTTTCCTCCTCTGGGAATATTTTTTGTCCCTGTCATGGCTTCATTGGTCCTCCCTAATATGACTTTGGGGATCCCAGTGTGGTACATTCATCCTCCTACAAACCTTTCGCCTGGTCAACCCAGACCGTATCTTGCTTTGACCCTGATTCAACCGGTCCTTATGACCCCTGTCACTGCTATAGTTCCACAACCATCTCAATAGGAACCCACTCCTGTTGTGAAAGCATCTGGACAGGGGGGCATAGCCAAGAAAAAGGAATGTAAGGAAAAGGCTCCCGAAGCACCTCGAGCTCCCAAAGTTGAAAAGCCACCCCCTCTGTGCTTTATGTGTGAGGTTGTTGGGCATGCCACCAATAACTATCCTGAGCTTCCTCATCTCAAGCCTTTAGTTCATGAAATGAGTCAAAGATTCCTTAGGTCCAAGTTACCTTACCGAGACTAGCTAAGAAACTCAAAACGTTGCAGACAAATCACCCTTGTGCCTGGTGTGATCATTATGGTCAATATTCCCATTGTTTCCCTCGTTGTGATGAATTTCGTGATTGCGTTCAAGTGCTTTGCAAATACGAGGCCACTCGTAGTGGATCACCTACTCCTCTACCTGTGGATTCTGGTACCACTATTGCACCAGAATAGGGGGAATCTGGTCCCACCATCGTGATCCCTCCCCCAGATGTCGAGATGATAGACTCCATGGTCCATATCCTTTACCTATCATC